>JAJHZJ010000646.1:783853-1198853 GCA_023548195.1 Bettongia penicillata ogilbyi
TCACAACATGTTCCTAGACATTCTTTTGACAAAAGAATTAGGGTGTGACTTGACTATGGATTTGATCCAATAAGATGGACAGGAACTTGCAAGGACTCCAGTGCTTCATATTTTGGACAGGAATTTAGGTAATAGTAATTAAAATTATTTTAATAATTTAGCATTGAAATTAAGATATGTGAGAAAAGACTAAAAATTTTTAAAGGGCCAAGAAATTGTCACATAGTTGTCATATTGTCAATAGTTGGAGGAACTCAAGCTGTTTAGTCTGGAGAAAAGAAGATGAACAGCATCACAGCATTTCAGAGCTGTAAAGATGAAGAAAGTTCAGAAAAACAACAAAAGGTGATTCAAAAACTGAGTTTGGAAAAGCCTTGGAAGCCATTAACAACTTTCTGAACACTCACTATGCCCAAGGCTCTAACGCATGATATAAAGATGTATTAAAAACACGAGAAAAGATAAAAAGAATTTGTCTTTTGTCTAGAAAAGAACAAAGTGAAAGATGATAAGACTCTTCAAATAAAGAGAGAATTTTCATGAGGATACTGGTCAGACACTTTTTAGGTCTGCGAAGGGCTGACCAAGGGGAAATTAAACAAGCATTAATTAAGCACCTACTATGAGCCAGACATTGCAGCAGATGCTAGGAACACAAAAACTAGATAATCCTTCCTCTAAAGAAGTTTACAAGAAATTATCTGAAAGAGTAGATACACTTTCAAGTACATTATACAAAGTAAATACAAGGCAACTGGGGGTGGAGAGGTCCAGCTAAGCCATCAGGAAAGGCCTCATGTAGCAAGTGGTGCTTAAGCTGAGCTGTGAGGAAGCTAAGTATTCTTTTTCTTCTTTTTTGAAGCAATCAAGGTTAAATGACTTGTCCAGGGGTTACACAGTTATTAATTGTCTGAGGCCATATTTGAACTCAGGTCTTCCTGACTCCAGAGACAGTACTCTATCTACTGTGCCACCTAACTGCCCTTAAGCTAAGGATTCTAAGTGGAAGTAGGGGAAAAAGTAAATCCCAAGCATGGGGGAAATGCATCAAGGATGGAGATTGTCCACAGTGAAGTAATTAGTTTTCTGGACTACGGAGTATGTGAGGAGAGTCTGTGTCCTTAGTCTGGAAGAGTAGGCTGGAGTTGGATTGTAAGGGGCTTTAACAGCCATTCAGAAGAGAATCTGACCTAATCCCATCCCACCCCACCCCACCTCACCCTACTCCAGAAAAAGGGAGCTACTAGAGCTCCCTGAGTAGGAAGCGGGGGAGGGGATAACATGATCAAACTTGGGTTTTGGAAAAACTACTTTGGCAGCTGTATGAAGGATGGATTTGGAGGGGAGAGAGACTTGAGGCAGGGAGGCTAATTATCAATCAGTTAATCAACAAGGATTTATTAAAAGCCTAACATGTAACAGGCACTGTGTAGAGCACAGGGATACAGAGACAAAAGTGAAGGATGAGTTTCTGTCCTCAAAAGGCTAGAGTTCTATGGCTGAACAAGTTGTGCATAAAATGGAATACCATTGTGCTAAAGAAATGATGGCTAGGTGGAAAGATTTACATGAACTGATGCCGCGTGGAGTGAGCAGAGCAACACTGTGTGATGACTAACTTTGATACACTTCTCTCTTCTTAGCAATGCAAGGATCTACGACAACTCCAAAACACTTATGAGGGAAAACACCATCCACATCCAGAGAAAGAGCTATGAGGTCTGAAGGCAGATCAAAGCATACTGTTTGTTCTTTTTTTGGTTTCTTCTTTTTCATGGTTCCTCCCATTGGTTCTAATACTTCTTTACAACATGACACTGTGAAATTGGTTTAGCATGAATATACACGTAGAGCCTATATCAGACTGCATGCCGTCTTAGGGAGGGGAAAGAAAATGATTGTACGTGTGAAATAAAGAGTCACCTCTGACATCAAGGTTGGAAAACTGGAAAAAACTAGATTAAAAGGATGGTGGTGTCCTTGAAAGTAATAGGCAGATCCAAAAGCGGGATGGGTTTGGAGGCAATGATAAGCTACTCTGGACATGTTGAGTTTGAGATGTCTATGGGACAACCAGGTTGAGATTTCCAACAGGCAATTCACAATGCAGTCTAGAACAGAAGAAAAGGGTTCGCGATGGATCTAGAGATCTGGGAGTCACCTGCATAGAGATGGAGATAACTAAACCCACAGGATCCAACGAAGTCACCAAGAGAAAGAGTGTAGCGAAAAAAGAAGAACCAAGAGAGATCCTTGGATTATTCCCGGTTAGAGGGTGAGACATGGATAATGACCTAGGTAAAAGGAGATTAAAAGGAGCTATCAGACAAGTAAAATGAGAACCAACAGAAAGGAGGGAGACAAAAACCCAAGGGAGAAATTTATCCAGAAAAACAGGGTGTTCAAAGTTGCATCAAAGACAGAAGGATGACAATTGAGAAGAAACCATTGGATTTGACATTTATGAGATCATTGATGATTTTGGAAACAGAAGCTTCAGAAAAGTGATGCAGTCAGAAGGCAAACTGCAGGAGGTTTAGAAGAATGAGCATAGAGACAATGGAAGCACTGAGTATAGATGGCTTTTTTAAGGAGTTTGGGTAAGAAAGGGAAAAGATATATAGGATGATAGCTATAAGGAAGATAGTTAGTAGGAGTGAGCAAACTTATGAAGGATAAGGGAACATGGGTATGCTTGTAGGTCACAGAAAAGAAACTAGTAGATGGGGATAGATCAGAGGGGGGATGATAGTGGAGGCAATCTACTGGAAAATATGGGAGGGAATTGGATCAAAGGTACATTTAATGGGGCTGGCTTTGGTAAGGAGGACCTATGAGTTGAGAAAATGGGACAGATTCAAAAGATGTTGTAGAGATTTTTAGAATCTCATTTCCTGTAAATATGAAGCTTTCCTGATCCCCTGGCACTCTCCCTCCCCAAATTATCCTGTATTTATTTTGTAGGTACTTTTGTATGGACATATTATCTCCTCCAATAGGATGCTAGCTGTCTGAGGAGATGGATGCCCACTTTTCATTTTCATATTCCCAGAGCTGTTGGACACATAATAGACTTAATAAATGCTTGATTGATTTGCTTGGATTCAACTATGAACTGGATATTTGGGATGAGGGAAAGGGAGGGACAACTCAGGTTGTAGAAGGAAGGTGGTACTCTCAAGAAAACAGAAATACAAGGAAGAGAGGTGGATTTTGAGGGAAAGAGAATGAGTTAGAAATGGCCAATAGATAAAACTGGAGCTCGAGAAAGAGATTTAGATCTTGGAGTCATCTGTACTGAGATGATATGGAACCTATGGGAGCTGGTGAAGAAACCCAAGAAGGGTGCAGATGGAGAAAAGTAAAACCTCATGCCAGAACTTTGAGGAACACCCACTGTTAGTGGTTATGACATGGATGGTGATCCAGCAAGGAGCACTGGGGAGTAGTCACAGACAGCAGAACTTCCAGAGAGCCGTGTCACAAAAACTTAGAAGGAAGAGACAAGCAAAGAGGGAAGAGGTTGGTCAACAGCGTCAAATGCAGATGAAGAGTGAGAAAATAATGCTGGATTTGTTAATTAAGCGATCACCGCAAGGTGGGGAGGGGGGAAAAGATCGCTGCTAACTGTGGAGAACACTTTCAGCTGATGGATGAGATCTGATGCCAGGGTGAAAGAGTGAGAAGAGAGGAAGCAACAATGCTCTCAGAGACATTTCAATTGCACCTTTCCCTGTTACTTTTTTGGAAAAAACAACAACACAGGATGAAATTCTAAGGGAGGACACTGACCGGTGCTGTTGGCACACAAAATCGGAAAATAATGTACAGTAAATAATTTTGACATTTTTCTCCCTAAAGTCTAGGATTTTGAAGTTCAGCTTTAGAAGTCCAGGAATCCATTACATAAACAACACACTTGTAATCAGCTTTTATGTAACTAAATCCAATATGCCCCATCCTAAGCAACAATCAAAAAGCATTTAAGCGCCTATAGTGTGCCAGGCACTATGGATAAAAAAAACAAAAATGAAACAGATACTGTCCTCAAGGAACTTACATTCTATCTAGGGATACAATATGTATATAAATAAATACATAGAGACTATGTAAAAATAAATACCCTGTGGGAGGAAGGGGAAAGGGGGATCAGGAGCTGGGAGGTTCAGGGAAGGCTCCATGGGAAAGGTGGTATTCGAACGAAGTCTTAAAGGAAGGTAGGGAATCTAAGAGGTGGAGGAGAGGAGGGATTCCAGGCATGAGGACGGTCAGTGCAAAGGCAAGAATGAAGGTCCATGACAGACAGGAACTGGAGATGCCATATGAGACAGACAGGAAGAAAGCCAATCTGGTGGAGAAAGGGAAGAAATGTATAATTCTCAGGTAAGGAAAGGTAGGATTAGAGAGGGTGGAGAACTGAGACAGGGTGACCAGTTAGGATGCCATTTCACAACAGTCCAGCCAAGAGGTGATGAGGGTCTAAAGCAAATAACTTCCATAATCACTGACCTTACCCACAGAAGGAAAGCCAATCAGTGCCACTCGGGCATCTCCAGATTTCATCACATCGAAGCCTTCTCCTTTGGTGGAGGCAGATTTGGAGGGTTCCAAGAGCTGTGCTCTGTACTTGGCAAGTTTTGCTTTCAGCAAACCAAGATGGTACTCAGTAGCTAAATATCACAAAACCAGACACTAAAGATCAATATCCATGTAATCAAAGACATGCAAAGAAATGAATCTCATGAAGCACTGACTGGGAATATTTAAACTGAATAAAGATAATGGCCAAAGCATCTAAAATGTCATCAAGAAGCTCTAACTATCTATATGGGAATAACAGGTTCAATTACACATCCAAAACAGTGGAAAAGGAATAAAACAAACCCAACTGCTGAGCATATTCTATTTTACTCAAACTATAGGTCTACACCAGCTCTACTTCCCACTATGATGCTTTATAAATATGTCATTTTATTTACAAATTTATAAATAATTTATTAATGTCACAAATATGTCACATGTCATTTCCTTTCAGCAAGAACTTTTAAATATCTATATCAAAGGACCCTTCTTCCCCTTCCACCCTCAGCCTAAACTTCTACTGTAGATAAATGCAAAATAACTTCTGGGTAGTAACTACTCCTTCCTAAAGACCCAGGACTTCAAGGTTTTTTGGGGGTTTTTTTATGACCAGGTAGGCAGTACTATTAACACTGGGCCAACAATCAGGGCAAACCTAAACTTTTTAGGCTCATTTCCTATGTCAGCAAATCTAAACTCCTCTGCCTGCTTTCCAAGGTCTTTGAACTCCCTAACCTTAGGTACCACAGGTCTTCAACAACTTCTCCTTCCTCTCCCTGGGATGGCATCCTTACTGTCCACACTGGGAGAGCTAATCAGAACCATTCCCTCAAACAGGTCAAACTTATTCCTAGCTCTATGCTTTCTCTCGCTTCTCAGATCTACTTCTAAGTCCCTGTCAGGCAGTGACCTCCTAGGGAACCTCTCTTTGGTCTATAATCGGACTGACAAAGTACTACAGTAGCTTCAATGCTGTTTCATATGGAATTTCTTTTTGTCTCCTCAAGCTAAACTACTTACTCTTGCAAAGTAGCATAGGTGACACGCTGAATGATGGACTGGGGATAGGGTAGGATGGTATACATAGATTCAGAGCTGGAAGGTCCTTTGGGCCACCATCCAGCCCATATTCCCTCTCCCTTCCTATGACTCTCTCTCTCCCTCTCTATCTCCTCTCTTCCCCCTCCCCCTCTCTATCTCTCTCTCTCCCCCCCCTTTCTCCCTCCCTCCCTCCTCTCTCTTGTCTGTCTGCCTGTCTCTGTCTCTCTCCTCTCCCCCTCCTCTCTTTTTCCTCTCCCTCCTCTCTCTCTCTCTCCCCTCCCACCCTCTCTCCTGTCTCTCCCCCCCCCTCCTCTCTCTTGTCTGTCTGCCTGTCTGTCTCTCTCTCCTCTCCCCTTCCTCTCTTTTTCCTCTCCCTCCTCTCCCTCTCTCTCCCCCTCCCTCCCTCTCTCCTGTCTGTCTGTCTCTCCCCCCCCCTCCTGTCTGTCTCTTTCTCTCTCCTCTTTTTCCTCTCCCTCCTCTCTCTCTCTCTCTGTCTCTCTCTCTCTCCCTCTCCCCCTCCCTCCCTCTCTCCTGTCTCTCCCCCCCTCCCTCCCTCTTTCCTGTCTGTCTGTCTCTCCCCCCGCTCCCTCCCTCTCTCCTGTCTGTCTCTTTCTCTCTCAACAGACAAGGCCACTGAAGTCTCTCGGAAAAGTGACTTGCCCAAGGTCGCACGCACGTTGAATGCCCCTCGTTTTACAGGGGAGACGACACCCGCCCAGGGTCAGCCCGGATTCGATCTCGGGCCCCCCGGGACTGACCCCGGCCGCTTCTCCCAGCACAGCGAAGCCCAGATCCCCGGGCTGCCGCCCACCCCGTGCTCTTCGCCAGCCCCCCATGGCTCCGCGCACCCCATCTTCCCCGTGAGACGACCCCACATCCAGACTCCGGGGTGTCCGGGGCGCCAGGGTTCAACTCCGCCCCCCCGCCTCGGCCCCCTCCGCCCGGCCGCGCTTCTGATGTTTAACAGCCGGGGAGACCGAGTCAGGCGGGGAGCCAGCAGGTCCAGGGCGGAAATGAGGGGTGTCCCGCGACCCCGGGCCCGGCGCTCACCCTTGTTCTTCTGGGTCCGGGCGATCTCCTTCTCGATCTCCGAGATCTTCTCCAAGATGCCCATGGCGGCGGCGGCGGCGGCGCTGACGGCGGAGCAAGGGCTGCGAGCGCAGGCCGGATGCCGGCGGCCGGAAGCCGACGCCGAGGAGCTCCCCCCCCCACGGCCCGCCCTCTCCGCATGCGCAGTGGCCTCGCGGGTGCTCCCGGCGGCGGCGTCCGGGCGACCGACGCACAGCGCCGCCCCCTGCGCGCCGAGTTCCGGCGTCCGGGGTGGTCCGGCGGCCCTGCCGCGGAGGGGCCTCCTTTCGTACGAGCACCCCCTCCCCCGCTCCGCGGGACGGCCCCGACCCTCCGAGCAAGGCCCGGGGGGCAACCGAGGCCCGGAGGGCACGGCGCTTGTAGCTTGGAGAGTCCGGACTGGACGTCTACGTGGCACCGTGCGCAGCGGGCGGGACTCCGGAGCCGCCAAGCCCTGAGTTCGAATCCTGTGCCAGGCCTTTCTCTGACCCTGGGCATGTAGGTGGTGCAGGGTTAGGGTGCTGCCAGCGGGGCGGGAAGGCCTCAGTTCGCATCCCAGCCGTGTGACCCTGGCCTGGTCACTCATCCTGTGCCCTCTTTAACCTTGGGTTGTCGTGGGACCGACGTGATAACGGTACAGGGTTTACCCACCTCGAAATGGTCCAGGTTAGGGACTGTGGGCATGACTCGGGACTGACCTCCCAGAGCGCTTGTGAGAAGGGTGCCTGTTAAGTCCCCACAAAGCGCTCATATTAATAATCACACTTCACCATGTGCCAGGAGGCAGGGGGTGCCAGGGTCAGAGCAATGCCTGCGGCAGGATTCACACTTGGCGTCTTGCCTCCAAGGCCAGGGCTCGGTTCCCCGTGCCATGTGGCTGCGCTTCGTTCTCAGAGGCCCATGACGTCACGATGATGACGTGACTTGCAATTGACTTGGAGGGAGGGGGGGAGGACTGTGCAGGTCACCAGCCGCACTTTTCTCCTCCTGAGCCGTGTGGGTCCAGGGGCCTGATATTCATCAGGACCACTGGGGATAGCCCAGGACGCTGTAATGTGGCTGCCTAGTCCTGAACCAAGATTCAAAGCCTCGTCTCCAAGAAAGAAAGGAGAGGGGGAACCCTCCCTGAAGGAGCTCCCTGTCTTGTGGGTGACACACCATGTAAAGAATCAGATAGAGGATCCACACAGAATAGATGGGAAGTCATCTCAGAGGGGAAGGCACCAGTAGTGGGGCACAAAGTGAGATGACCTAAGACTTAAAGTCAGGAAGATTGAGAGGTGGGAGGAGGGAGGGCATTCCAGTCATGGGGCACAGGGAGGGCAAAGAGTGATGGCAGATGGAGTACAGCAAGTCAGCCCATGCTTAGAACCTAAATCTTCAGCTAATTACATTTCCAATTAAAACTCTCCTGAACTTATAATCTTTACCGGAGAAGGAAATTGGCAAGTTACTCAAGTATCTTTGCCAAGAAAACTCCATGGACATTACTAACGTGCTATGGTGCATGGGGTCACAATAAGTTGGACACGTCTAGACAACAATAATACCTTGAGTGAATCCTTTGTAGAAAGAGGAAAAATGCCAGAAAAACACATTCTCCCCCTTGGACCTGACCTTGGCTGTGGAGGATGTAAAAACCATAGAATATAGAACTTGGAAAGGACTCAAAAAGTCATCTATTTCAGTTTTCTGTTTTTCAGATATGGAAACAGGATCAGAGGAATTAAATTATTTATCCAAGGTTACACAGCTTTGCTCTTTTCAGTTAAGTCATCCACCCAAGTGTTAACATACCACTTCTTTCCCCAAGAATGTTGAGTTCTATAAATTAACACCTCCCCAAAAGTCAACAGCTTTCCCTTCACAGGATTCCCTAGGAACCTTGAGAAATACCCTAGAGTAGGTTCCAAAGTGACAGTACTTAAGAATGAATTTTCAAAAAGGTAGTAAGGATGAAAACCAGATCTTGTGAAGAAGCAGAGCACACTGTTGTGTCCCTTCTATAAACAATTTGACCTCATATCCTCACTATTCATTTTCCGTACTTTATCTAATAGGGTAAAACAGTATCATAAATTTCTACAAAGGTATTTCCTTACTTCCTAATTATATAGGCAGCATAGGATAGAAAAAGGAATGATCTACGAATCCAGAAACTTAGGTAGTACTTGAGCTGGACCTTAAAGAATAAAATTGTTTCAACAGGTAAAGAACAAAAAGAAGTGCAATCCAGGGATGGGGTGGGCCTGCTTGTGTTTGGTGAGGCAGTAAAATAAAATGAAATTAGCCCAACCAGGTTGGAATTTAAGAGTGTATGATGGAAAGTGATATGAAGCAAAAGTAATTAGATTGTGGTAGAAATTGCATGCCAGGCTAATTTTATTTTATCCTATCAGATTTTTGAGCAGGGGAATGACATGGCCCACCTGTATATAAGAAAGATGACAGCTGTGTGACTGGTAGACGATAGAGAGGAGCCTGTAGATGGGGAGACTAGTGTGGAGTCTGTTCCATTAGGCAAAGCAGAGACAATGATAATGGCCTTACTTTAGGTGATAGCTGCCATGTGAGCAAAGAGAAGTGGTCAAATTTCAGAAACACTTGGAATTAAAATCAACAGCATTTGGGAGAGAAGGGAAGACCATTTGATCTTGGGTGTTGAAAGACAATGGCAAATCCTACTTAATTTTTCCAGGCTTCAATTTGGGGTGAGTTTTGTTTTCCTTTAAAGTTTTTCTTTTCACAAGTGTATGCACAAAATACAAATATGTTAGGCTACCATTAATTTCAGAGTAGAACTGAAAAACAGTTCCAAGACCAAGCACCTTATTCCCTTGATGCCATCAAAGGATTGATTGCTTTCAGCCAAAAGAATTCAACCACTTTGATACTTACTAAATAAGAAAATAGCTAGTATTTATGTAGTGCTTTTCAACATTTGTAAAATGCTGTGAAAATGTCATTTTTTTTCCCTGGGAGCAAGGTGCTATATTATTCCTGTTTTACGGGAGTTAAGTGACTTGCCCAGGGTCACACAATATCAAGAGGAGGAATCTGAACTCGGGTCTTTTCCTGACTCCAGGTTCAGCTGGAGTTCCATAGCTAAAAATGAATTCTACTCCAAATCAGAATCATCGAGCTATGTGACCCTGCACAAAGTCACTTTGCTCAACCTGAGTCTCTTTCCTATTATTAAAAAAATTATCAGAAGGGCTAAAATTTTGTCTTGGCTGCAAATGTTTTTTGGGGGGCAGCATGAAATCCAACAGTATATCCATATTTAAATCTAGGATTCTAAAGTAACTGTGCTTTTTGTTATTTCCACTCTGCCATACCTAGTGTACAACTTAGCACAGAAGAGGGAAATCATCATGAGGCCAGTCTTCTCCATTCAAGACCATCAGGCATGGCTCATCAAAAGTATAAAGGGGGATTATTTCTGGATGTGTTCCTCTAGAGTATGCATTGCACTCCACTGTCTAAGAATGGTGTCTGCATATTTTCACTTTATGCCTTTCTGTCAGATCTGTAAAGGTGTTCCTGAGAGAGTTTTACATGACTGCTATTACACTTTCAGAATTTTTTTCCTGATAGATTTAATAATCAAGCCTGCTGTAATTTCATCACTGAAGCAATTTTAATGCCTTTCTTGGAGTTTCGATGGACTTGATATTTATAACTTTTGTCTTGTGTTGCATAGTTTCATATATGACAGGCATTCTTTTTCATCTATCTCTAGCCCCCTCCCCCCAAAAAACATACATATGTATTTTTTGCTGCCCATGCTTACGGTAAAAGAGGAAAAGTGCTCAAAAAGGGTTCAGGGAGAGAGTATAGGATTAAAAATGCTCTTTTTATCTGTACGATGTAGATGTAAATACTGGTTTGCTAGTTCCTTAGTACAAACTAATAAAACAGCAAGCTGCAGAAACTCTGTCCCCTTCTTGTGTCTAGTACTGCTGCTTTTAAATATTTTAAGACCAAAAGACACCAATTACAATTAAAAAACACAACAGTTAGAATGCACTTTCCTATATGTTGATTACATTTCCTTTGTGTTTCAACTTGATGAAATATGGACAAAAGTCAAGTTTAAGAAAAGAACTGCTCTTTCCTCCTTTTCAAACTTCTAAAGGAACTAAAAGCAGAAATACAGAGAAAGTCGGAGGAGGGGGATAGACGTACCTCCAAGCTGCACGTGTCAAGACTAGAAGGAGAAGGAAACCAGACTGCAAGGGCCGCCACAAGTGAGCTTTGCACTATTTGGACAAACTCCCCGTCACAGACATTCAGTACACAAAGGAAAACCACACTCTCCAAAGCTTACAATTGGAAAGAAATATGATCTGCTTTTCCAAACTCAGTAATTGTTCTTTTTACAGCTGCTAGTTTCTTCCAATATAGAAATGTTTTGGTTTAAAAATAGGACAAACACACTGCTCAAATACTTTTATTATATGTTTCTTTTTATTATTTGGACATTGATAGCTCTGCAAAATACTTTCCCACCCAATCCCTTTCCAGAATTCATCCATAAAGAAACAAAATATTTTGAATCCACTTAAATCTAATAAAAAACTTAAAATTCAAAGGTGAATTTTTTCCCCCTTCAGAACACATTAGTTATTTTAAACTGCAATGCAACACACTTCGTGGCATTTTTTTTTTTGAAAATTACCTTATCAGACTCCAATTTATAAAGGGGGGAGGGAAATCAGATCAAGGACTTAGAATGGAAATTCCCTGTTTTTGTAAGGGAAAGATAATTCTAAGTACCCTTTTGCTAACCCAAGACTTTATGGGTTTGATAATATAACCAGCATATAGACAACTTAGCTTTGAGCACTGCTTAATTATTTTGGAGTTCAGCTGAAATGCTATATAATGGTTAGGAGAAAAAGGAATTCTTTCCAAAATACTGAGAATGTTAAGACTTGATGACCACAAAAAGAAAAGCTTTCTGGGCAGCAGGGTACAAATAACCAAATTCCTCAAGGGATCTTCTCTGACGTCAGGTATATGTTTGGTATGAAAGTAAGTGATGGAAAATTTGAAAACAGCAATATTTCTTAATTATGGGTATGAATGACAATTTAAAATATTGCACAAAGTATCAAAGTCATGTAAACTACTGACGGATCAAAAATAAAAATAACTACAAATGGAGATAAGTTTTCCAAAGTTCTTTTAGGGAACGCACTGGAAGAGGTAAATCTTTGTGTTGTAAGGGAGGAGTCAACATAAATGATTAGAGGTGTTAACTAACCGATGGAAGTCAATACTTAATTCTTTTCTCTGTCCCCACCAGATAGGTTTTTAGATCACCAAATCTTCATTAAAGGTGTCCAAAAGATCCAGCAAAAGTATTACTACTTATTCATCTTTTCATTATAACTGGCAGTTTCTCCTTAATTCCATTTAGTCAAGGTACAACCAGTAATTTTCCCAAATATTTCACACCCAACAAACTCATGAGGGCAGTCTTGTCCCACTTTTTCACTCTTGTAAGGCAGGCTTGAGAAGTTAAGCCTTCTTGAGATGTTTACAAAACATATATGCCAGGCTATTCACTAGCAGAGTCCTGAATGATGAAAAAATTTGCAACATGAGGAATGATTGGAATTAAACTAAATGAACCAAACACAATTCATGTTATTGTTGCCTTGATTTTTAAATCTCATTCATGTGCTTATCAGCAAAGCTGCAGGGGAGCCTCTCTCATTAGTGTGAAATCAGCTCGGTTCCACCATAGAAACAAACAAGGAAGAAATGCCAGTTATTGCAGTAGCTTTGTTTTGAAAATCAGACAGTCTTAACTAGTTTCTGAGAACAGACATGTTGGACACGAAAAGAATTCACTGGGGACAGATTCTGATGATTCAGTTGCCCTAATTAAACCAGACTAGCTGGTTATGTTTCCATATGAAATTCTCAGGCTCCCTAAATTTTGCATCTACATAACACGTGCCCACTGACTACTACCTTCCCCAAATATATTTCCTTAAAGGCTTATTACCCTACGACTTAGTCTTTTGATATGTTACAGTACATGTATCATTAATTATAAGTTAGTTGGTTTGTGTATCTGTCTAAATAAAATGTATCCTCCACTACCCAATTAAGGGAAAGGCTTTGCATTTTCTTATACCGCCAGTGGCCAAACCACCTCAGAATGGGTTTGTTCCCTTGGGTTACAATTGTTTTGTTTTAAAGCTACCCTTTTTGTTCTTTGAATCAAAGTCCGGAAACCACCAGAAAATGCCATCCCTAAAGCCCTGTACACATTTGACAGCTACACATCAAATATACAACCGATGCCAAGTTTGAAGCTTCTGAAATCTTTAAAAAAACAAAAGAACAAAACAAAACAAAAAAACCACACGCACACTTTGGCACGCACGCAAGCCTCGGGTTATTACTTGAACATGGTTAATGTTTCCCCTCATCCCCCAACGTTTCAAAGTCATTGTTATAGGAGAACAACTGCTCCTTCTGCCCGATAAAAAGGTTTGTCAAGCACTGTTTTGTGTAGCAAAAGGAGGAGGTACAAATGTTAAACTGACCAAAAAACAGTTCTCTTATTTAGCACTAGTTTATGCAATGCTGCAAACTTTTGTACCAGGATGACTAGTTTCAAAAACTGCTGGTTGATTAAATATACATATATATATATATATAGGTATAAAAATTAATAAGTCAACATTCGCTGTTTTCAATGTGAAAACGATAAATGTGTAATTCTGAGTAATTGTGCATTTGCCATAGAGTCCTTGCTAAAGGGACCATAAAAATAACTTTTGTAATTAAAAAAATCTTTTTTTTTAAATTGAGTTTGGTTTTTCCCTCAAGTCTGTAAGTTCTGAGCAAACGTACTGAGTAAGGATTCTGATCCATTCCTAACTGAGGGCTTGGAAGTCTTGAATTTAGTTATTCCCAGTGGTGTGCCAAGGGAACCTAACGACTATTTAGCCTTGAGTTGTTAAAATCCCAATGCTTGGCAGCTTGGGTTGACCCCACTAACCAATCAGAACTAAGACTGATTAGAGCCTCCAAGCATCAGGACTGCCTCAGCCAGGTGCTTCATTGGCAGATGTGGTGGCTCACCCATCCCTACACAGCTTTGTTGGTGCACAGATGTTATCTAGGCTGTGGGTTCTTCTGAGCTACCAGACAAAGTGTCAGACCAGGGGCACTGAGGTGCAACCGTATATCTGTGACTGGAAAGAGTTAGTTCAAAACACTGCACACCAAGCCAATGCTGACATGTCATCCTGGAAACTACCAACTCCGTTCGGATTTGGAATGGGGAAAGGGGTATTTTCGTAATACAGAAGTTAGCTGTGCAATAAGGAAAAGTGCATTTAAAGGTAGCTTAAAAACCAGATTAAAATTAAATTGCCACTCAGAAGCAGGAAGAATTCTACTTGCTTCTTCCCCTCCCCCCTCCCAGTCAGCTGCATCTCTTGGGGTCTATGAGTTGACACTGCCGCCACCTGATGCTTCTGCTCCTTAGGAGACCGGCACACGCTATCTCCCACATCTGGCAGGCACACAATTCTCCTGATCGACTGGAATCTTTTCTGCCAAGTTCAGTTTTACTTGGTTATTGTTCTGAACAGTCAATTGTCACCGGAATTCATAGATTGGGGCGCTGTGTTCAGGAACATGAGTCAGATTTAGGGACTGATACCTGCGAAGTGAAGGAAGAGAAAATAAGAATGGGAGACAATTAAGAAAGAACTCTAAGTCTGAACCTGCCTGGATTAGAGTGAAGGTCTACTATTTAACATGTCAAATCCATAAAATCATAGGAAATCTATTTTAATCTCCCTCAAATTAAGCAGATTCAATTTAATTCATTTCTCTTTTTCTAGGTGAGCCTAAACAATGAAAAGAATTTATTATTTGTAAGTATCCCACTGCTAGTCATAAAGCAATTATAACATGCCTACCTCATTATATGAAGTCTCCCAAAGGGCATGGTTCACTATTTCTGTTAACTTACTATATAAACTACATTATGACCTTCTAGTACCTCAGTATCAAGTAATATTGGGGTATGATGTCTGTTTTTATGGTATGGCTAAATGCAATTCATATGAAATCCAACCCCTATTTTTTGCTCTTTCTTTCAATCTTCTCACTCTTGCCAAATCTTCCCCTGTGCCTGCTAACAGGTAAAACTCACTTAAATAAATTAGAACTTTTCATCCACTTCTGAGCTCTAAGGAGAGGACAGTCAAAAGATGGAGAGCAGAAGGAAGGCTAAGCAAAGGCCTGGATAATCCACACACTGGCCATCTATCTGCTGAAGAAATTAGGAACTGACTATAAAGGACAGGCTCATCTCTTCCTACGCAATTCATAAAGGAACATTCAGAAAATCTGCAGGGCCACATGGAAACAGCGTTATTTTCTACAAAGTGAGTGACACATTCTTGGTATTCAATTGTTTTTTAAAATATTTTAATTATTTTTAAATGGTAATAAAGCTCTGTGAAGGAAGGCAATACAAAAGATAGCTTTGTCAGAGCAAACAGTGAAGTAATGTACCAAAAGCCCAAGAAAAGCTGATGCTGAAGCAGCACTGATTCCATCTTGTGCAAACCTATTTCTCCAGATTGAGGAACATTCTCTGGTCATCATTCCACAGTGGAACACTCCCAAATAAATTACTCCTTTGTCTATCACCTACTTCTCTTTGTTCTGTATTACTTAATTTAACATGAAGGTATATGAAGGAATGTGAATACATACTACTGAAAGGCAAAAATTTTTTAAAGACTCCCAACAGCAGCCCACTGAATGAGGTATAAGTTGTTTTATATGTCTTCATATTTTGAATATTTCTTTCCTCTTGGAGCACAGAGGAATAACTTGTATTAACACCAAAGTTTGAGACTAGCAAGGACTCTTATCTTTAGCTTGCACTCCCTCAGTATCACTGCTTTTGAGAAAGGAGACCTTTCTTACCATTCTGAACTCCTATGGTAGTAATAGCCCTCTATAGAGGCTGCGGATTTCTGGAAGCAGATATAGTAGAACCCAGCAAAGGAAGCACCACTGATGTCTTTGATTGTATGATCTGGGACTAGGAATTGCTCCTGTACAGATGAAGAAGATTAGTTAAGACTATTGGAAATAGAAACAAGGAATCTGACATGCTTGATGACGACCCTAAATCTTACCGTCCTGAACACCTTCAGTCAGGGAACATTAATGTTGGCCCAAAATCAGCCCACTGAGTGGTGAGGAACACCTACGGGCGTTTAAATCTCCTCAAGAGGATCCACATCCTACTGGTTTTCACATGTTAAAGTAACAAGTAATGTTGTGACTTCCCTTGTGAATGGCAACTCTGAAAAGAGAGTATGGTCTTTTCCCCAAAACCAGACTAAATGACCCAAGGAAAGTAAGTCTTTTACTTCACTAATGGAACTATACCAGGATTTTAAGCATGTCTACAGCAAAGCTGTCAAACTCAGAGCGCCCACCATCTACCTAGCCTCCCCACACCCCACAGGCCAGAACCAGATTAAAATAAAACTGGCAACAAAATGTTTACCAAAATTAATGAAATAATACAGCATCAATCATATTAATTTGTAGTTTTCCAAGTCAATATAAAGGCACAGGACCCCTTTCTATTTGAGTTTGACACTACAGGTCTACAGCAATGGTTTGATCCGTGGGGACCCCTGGAATATGTTTCGAGAGCAAAGACCCCAGACAACCATTTCCCACAACCACTCTAGCCTGCCACCAAAACCCAAAACCAAACCACAAACATCCCTCACTAGCATCAAGAGAAGAATGGAGTCACTCAAGATGTGTCAAAACAAGGAAAGAGTAGGCTGGTTATTATTTCGTGCTAGAATCCAAAGGACAGACAGATATAAGGAATAATTAGGTCAGAGATCAAACGAGAAACCACCTGGAGAACACTGGATATCACATGATAAGTGCCCAGGCCCAAACTAGGAACATCTTAAAAAAAATTTTTTTTTTCTCATTCTCACATCTCACCACAAAACATTTTTATTCCTTAGATAAATTAAATTACAACTTTCACAGCACCCTTTGAGATCATTAAATATACTGGGGTATGACATAACTAGGACTGACAATTATTGTTCTGTAGCAACTACCTTTTCAAGAAATAGGTGAATTCTCACAATAAAAGAATATCACTCGGGATTCAAAGGAATTGTATAATGTATGCCACTGAAAGAAATCTGGTTTGCAATTTTGTTAATATATGATTGTGTGCTACAATTAAATAAAAAACAGAAAAGGCATTAGAAACAGAGCACACAAGTATTTCCTGAAACAAATCTCCAAACATCAAACTAGACCAGAGAGTTTAGCACTGAGGGCTCGGAGTAGACAACCTAACTGCCATTCCTGGTCCCTATTTCCTGCACTGGTTAGGGGGCAAAAGATATTAAGATGCTACATTGAGCCCAAGGGATGAAATATGGTAGAAGAAAAGATGTATTTGAATCGCATTTGAGATGTCTTGCTGAAGTAAGCATCAATAGCTCACTAAATTTAAGGGGACTGAGCCCATCTTTAGTCAAGAGTATGCAATACCATGAGACACAAGATTGAGGGTGGGGGTGGGACAGTAGTGTCAAAGGGATCTGCACTGGCATTAGTTCTTAGGGAAAAAAATTAAATTTAGAAAGAAAACCAGCATCACAAGAGTAACTGAATATCACCTTAGGTAAGAATAAACATGGTAATTGCTACAGTCTGAATCAAATACAGGGTGTCCCAAATGTTCTAGCACAGCTTTAAGCTTTAGTAGCTTAAAACTGAACTAAGACATTTGGTTCAACCTATATAAACCATTTGGGACATTGGTAGTTGGAAAATGCACGCTTTTATAATTCTCTTCTGGATCTGTGCTTGAGTTAGCCAATATTGATATAAAAACAACATGTATTCAACATTAAATATAAGAAATCTCTGGTTAGGAGGAATCACCTCTGGAGAATGGATACATGGCTTAAATGACAGACAAGAGTAAAGCCCAATTCCCCAAGTCTACTCAAAGTACAATGCTTACCTTCCACCTCATGAAGACATAATCCCCATTCTTTAATTCTTCATAATCAAAATCATCTGAGTTAAATGATTTTGCATACTGATAAAAAGCCTGGAACTTGCCCTGAAAGCAAAAGGCAAAAACCACAATGTTTTCCATCAACAAAACATTTCATAACTGTACCCATACTGTCTAGGTATAACAAAGTTTCCAAATTCTGACAGTACCACATGAAACTCAAAATAAAAAGGAAGAAATGTAGGCTTACTGATTATCATTAAGGTATACTGTCATAGTCATTCACATGAATCCATATTAGGCCTCTCAAGAGTACCTACCTGGATTCCTGCTTGGACAACCAAAGGAATATACACAAGTAAAGCACTGCTGAGAAAACATCAGGATAGTGACAATAAATGAAGGTTAAAAACTAAAAATAAATTAAATCCTGAAGAAAGGGATACAATTTAAATAAATCCCACTCTTCAGAACTAAAGTCTACTAGTTTTAAAACAAAACCAATCCACAAAAAAGGGAATTAATTTATGTTCAGCAAAGAATAAAATGAAGAAACACTTAAGCAGTATAAAATTTTTCAAAAGTTACTCTCTTCTTATTCTATAGATAGTATTTATGTAGAATTTTCAATTGAAAATACTAATAAAATAGGATACCAATTCATTTTCACAACACAAGACACCCTGATAGTCAAGTAATTTTTCATAGTAAGATATCTAATATGTTAACTCCTAATGGTAGCAAAATAGGATACTGCAATCCAATTAAACATTTTTAACAGTCGAGACAAAAAGGAAAGGGAGGGAAAGCTGGGGAACTCAGTGTGGCATCAGACGCATTTTAGGATTGTGAAATTATTGTATAATGATCTATATGTGTATATTCTGTGTACACAGATAGACACGCACATATATATATATATGCCAATCAATCACTTTAAAGTTTAGAAAATGCTGTGCATTTATTACCTTATTTGAACTTGACAACAACCTGTTGTTGGATCTGTGACTTCATCGGCCTGAAGACCAGCTGATACAGGAACCCTCTCCACCAACTCAAGTTTATTACGAATCAGGGCCAAGGCACAGAAAGATTAAGAAGCAGACAAACCTCCAACAAATATAGTAATGTGAAGTTCTCCAGCAAAGGTTTAAAAGAATACCCAAATGGAGCAATGATCAGTAAGAACCAAAGGGAAGCATCAGTCACTTAGTAACTCTACCCGGTCCAAAAGCTTCCAGCACTACAAGCAAGGATGGAGAGGGGAAAGAGGAGGACAACGAGAAACTAAGATTAGCACCATTTCTGTTAAGACTGACCTAGAGCTAGCGGGCTTCTCAGCCTGTCGGAGCCACAGCAAGGGCGAGCCAGCTCCCATAGGTCACTGCGTAAGAAGACGGACGCAGCTCCACCCCAACCACTGATTGCCACTGCAGGACTCTCCAAGAAGTCTGAAGCCAGCTCAGCTTCTGGTAGGGGGGATACAAAGGAAAATGGAGAGGCAGATCTCTGGCCAGACTCAGGTTCTCTAGGAGACCAAATACTAACATGATCACTACCACTCAGTAGCTGCAAGGATGGATCACTCGACAGAAATAGGAAAGTTTTGAGGACAGGTGAATTTATGTAGGGAAGACTGAACTCTATTTTAGACAACTTGACTCTAAGCTGCCTGTAGGAGATCGGCAGTAGACAACTAATATCATGTCACAGAAAAAACACTAGGGCTGTAGATGTAGACTTAGGAGCCATAATTGGAACAGATAAGATCAACAAGAGATACACGATGATTCAACAAGAGGAGAACTAGGAGAAGTATGTCCCTGAATCTAAGAAATGGGGGATCACTAAACTCCCTGCAGGCCACTTACTACTAACTTAGAAAATCTCAAATTAACATTATCTACATTTTATTGTGTTTTTATTTATTTTGTTAAATATTTCCCAGTTATATTTTAATCTGGTTTGGCAGCACTTGGGAACTGGGAGAATAGGGCAGGTTGCATGCTTGACACCTCTGCTCTATAGCGTCAAATATACAGAACTAGAAACAGTCAGACCTGGCAGTTAAGAGATAACTGGAAAACTTTACGGTCACATGACCAGTATGATGTAAGACAAGCTATCTTCTCCAGTCCTCACAACCTCTAAAGTCACTTCACAATAAGAATTACATGTCAGAGAGAAAGTAATTTCATCTGTCTTCCTAGTCTGGGACACCAAGAACCTCCAAAAAGTAAAAACGAGATGAACATCAGGAAAGGTTAATTTCTAAATCCTGAAACAATCACTCAATGCCCCCTCCTCCTGCACCCAACTGCCAGCAAGGTGACATATGTCAATCAGCACACTTGTAACACAATTCAAATGTACGTCACAACCCTACCTACAGAGTCCAAACAGCAGAAATGTTCTCAGGCTGCACTCGCAGCGACTCTGCTATGCCTGAGAAAAAGACCCCAGCATCAAACTGGGGCCTGATTTGTCCTCCTAGAAGTCATCTGGGACAGACCTGAGCTGGTGAATCAAAAATGTCATAGCTTCAGAGGAAACTTGGACAGCTCTGAGATCTAACCCCCAGGGAAGAAAGAGAACAAGAAGAGAAAATAAAAGATGAAATTACCAAAGATCTCAGGAGAAAGAGACCATGAACATAAAGACATAAACCACCAGGGAAGCTATTAATAACAGATGGGAAAATGGCCTCTAGATCAGGGAAAAGAAAACAGGCATCAGTGAATAAGTAAGGATAGAAGGACAAAGTAAAATGATTCAAGAGAGCATGGAACCACAACAGGATGTGCCTGAATGGTTTAAAAGAGAAATAGAATAATGAAAGCAAAATTTATGGCCTGCACAGGAGAAATGAAAGGCAAGAGACGAAAAATTGAATTAATAATAGCAGTCTCACTAAAGAAACAGAAGGGAAGACAAATGATTAGGAATGCAAAGACATGGAATTGAAGGATAAGGAAGAAAAAGAAGCAAAAAAGCAATTAACAGTAAAAGAAAGTCCAATCTCCATGCAGCAAAACTTACTGATCTTGCATACAGTATGCGTAAGGATGTTAAGTCTCCCAGAACAGCACAAAGCAAAAGTACAGAACATTATACAAGAGAGCCGCCCAGAACTTCAGAACAAAGAAGACAAAATGCTGACCAAAAAAATTCACAAGGTGTCTCCAGAAAAAAATCCCATCCTGCAAACTCCAAGACTCAGAGTATGGTTTTACCTCACAATTTCACTGACAAACAACAAAATCTGCAAGCCAGCAAGAGGAGAAAGACCTTCAAACATAAAGAGAAGGAAGTCAAATAACACAAGACTATTTTGTACCCACCTGAAAATGCAGGAGGGAGTATGTTCCAGAGAGCAAAGGAGCTCAAGATGTAGCCTGAGACGGCCTACCCTACAACTCTGAGGCAAATAATAAATTAAAAAACAAAACTAAACAAAAAAACCACCAGTTGTTCAATAAGAAAGAGGCATCTGAAACATTCCTAGAAAGAAAGCTAGATCTAAAGAGATTATTTGCTCCTCAAACACCCCAGGAAAACAGAAATACAAGAAAAATAAATAAATACAGCAACCAAAGCCAACAATAACAAAATACAACAGAAACAAGAGATTTCTTTCTAAGTGTATATGAGGATAACAAGAGGGAAAGTCAAACAAATAGGATAGTGGAGAAGTATGGTCTAAACCTCACTATAATACCTATAGGAGGATACAATCATTTTTTCCAGAACTAAATTGCAAAAGAATGCATAAAAGTGGGGAGGGAAGCAAAAATAGAGAGGACTATGTGATGTACCCCAATCAAGTCAAAGATTAACAATGAAGGGAAAATAATTCCTGTACTCTCTCAGAAAGAAAAGAGCAGGCTCAACCTGGAAGAATGGACAAGAAGCAAAGGGACTGAAAAAGGGAGAAAGAAATGGGAAATTTGTTTCAGTGGTAGGAGGGGATACCATTCAAGAATACTCCTATGACAGAATAGAGATGGGAACCTTAACATGGATATGATCTGCAGGGATTTGGCATTTAGAGAGACCACTCTCTAAATGTGAAAGTGAACCAGTGCTCTTGGGGGCAAAAAACACCCTTCTGAAAAGTGAAAGACAGACACAGCAAGGAGATCTGGAGGCAAATGGGAAAACAACAAAGCAACATCAACATTAAACTCATATGCTCCAAACTCATATGCTCCAAATGTCTTACCATCTAAATTCATAAATTACAAAAGAAAAGAGAGAACTCTGATTACATGAAACTGACAAACTTCTGCACAGACAAAATTAATTAACCTAAGGACAAGAAAGGAAGCATTCAAATGGGAAAAGAAATCTTTGCAGCAAATTTCCCTCCTAAAAGTTTGGTATCCAAAGGTTTGGCATCCAAGATATGTAAATGATTAGCAAATATATATGCATGTACGTGTGTGCGCGCACGTGTGTGTGTGCGCGTGTGTGTGTGTACAGAAAGACTGGGGGAGGGGATGAGGCAGAAGGGGTGGTAGTACATAGATGTAACCAAAACCCAACAGATAAGTGATCAAAGGATACTGCTTTATTTGACCTCTTACGGCTCAGGCTAAAGTAAATACCTGGGTTTCAGATCTCTAAAAATTGGTATTCAGGAGAGGATACAATCACAAGTTTTACTGTTATGTTATTGTTATGCAACACAGCAAAAGAATACACACACTATGGAAATACAAATAGACAAGGTTTGTCCCTACATGCAAAAGATGTGTTGAGAAGGGAACACGATCAAAGTTGGGGTTCAGGAGGCAAAATTATGTACCCTAAGAATGGGCTTGGTTGAGAATAGGCAATTGATGCCATATGTAGGAGGGGGTGTGCCTAATCTGGTCCAGATATGGTAGCAAAGTTCTTGGGATCCCTTATTGATATCAGGTTTGGGTGAAACTCAGGAAGGGTAAGTTTCTTCATCAGAATCACAAACCAGGTAAGTGACTATATTGGAGTCCTATCATTATAACATGATATCAAATTAAAATCAAACAAACAATATAAATGTGTAATTGTCATAGATATGAAGAGTTCTCAAAGGAAAGTCAAACTATTAAGAACCACAAGAAATCATGTTCCAAATCACTGATAAGAGAAATCCAAATTAAAACTCTGAGGTTTCACTCACACTCTGCAAACGGGCAAAGATAACAAAAGATGGGAATACTCAATGTTGGAGGGAAGGCAGAAAACTAAGCACAATGGTGTACTCTTGCTGAAGCTGTGAATTGGTGTAACCATTTTGGAAGGCAATTTGGAATTACATAAATAAAAGGATAAATTTTTGACTCACAGATTCCATTACTGGGCTTATGCCCTAACGAGGCCATTACCAAGAAAAAAAAGTCCCAATAAACACCAAGCAATAAAGCACCACTTTCTGTGATAGCAAAAAAAAAATTAGAAACAAAGTTCATGAGCATTCATTGGGGAATGGCTAAACAATGGCTACAGTACACAAACGCACTGAAATATTACAGTACTGTAAAAATGATGGATACAGATAAGCATGGAAAACGCTACATTAACTGACTCTGAGTGAAGCAGGAAGAGTCAAGAAAGAACATAACACACTCCATCACTAGTCAACAATGTAAATGGAAAGAACCACACGTATACAAAAAATCAGAAATGAATGTTGCAAAATTATAATAAAGTTTTAATAGCTCAAAAGACACTCTACCCTTTTGCAGAGGTGAGCGGCTTACAAGTACTGTAGTATGTACATTGAGCATATTTTCATATTTTTTTGATGTAATGTATTCAGTTATGCTGACTTTTCCCGCTTCTTTTTCTTTTATTTTCCTCTTGGTCTTAAAAAAATATTAAATAAAACCTTCAATTGCAAGGGATGAGTAGGGTGGGGGAAGGGGAGGGAGATATATTCACAAATGGTTGGTTGGGTTAGGGTTAGGGTTAACCCTAACCCTTTGTACTCAACAAGGAACAAAATGACATCACTATGTCAGGGTCAATTATAGTATGTCCAACTGTGGCTAATGAGATCAGTATGAGCTAGGAAGGGTCTACACCAAAGGTCAGGCACAAATGGCCTATATAAACAAAAGACACCAATAAAAATGATTTTTTAGAAAAGAAAAATAGCGCATAACCATGGAGAGATCAGTTTATCCAATATATTGGTTAGTGAAGAAATAGAAGCAGCCATTACATATAATTCTTTTTGGGAGTTTGTGAAAACAAGGATATAGACCAAGAATTAATGAGGATGGCAGGGTCAAATTAAAACTTTTTAAGGATAGGAAAAACTTAGGAATGTGTGTAGTCAAGAGAGAAATGTCCAACAGAAATGGTCAACGAAGAAAGTTTCTGGCCAACACAGGAGGGAAGAACACCAAGGGCATAAGTAGAGGGATTGATTATGACACAGATAAGGGCTACCCCTTCCTCAGAGAAAAGTATAAAAAGGACAGATGAAGTATAAAGATGTGAAGGGATTCTGAGGTGTGAAAGAGAAAAAGTCCAAGAGGGATAACCCTGATTTTCTGAAATGAGATAAGAAAAGGGGAACAGAGGCCTGTAAGGACCCACTTGGTCCCAAAGTGTTATTTCTTTCAGCTATGCTCATCAGTATGAGCAGAAATTGATCAGACAAGAATGATTACAAACAAATATATTTTTATCAGACCCAATTACGTACACTCTACCCCAAGCCAAGAATTCATTACTTCTATATTTTAAGCTATGGTCCAGAATACAAACCTTATTCTCACACATGATTTTTTACCTGATCTTTACTTTCCAAATTTGCTTTTCTTCTGACTCCTCTACCTTTAATTGGCATTTAAGATCTTCAGCTTCTTACCAATATCTCTACAACTTCTGGCTATGCTTCTTTAGATCCTTCTGGTTAGGATCATCTGTCCCCATATGAATCATTAAGAGAAGGTGGTGGCTGTCAGGTTTTGAAAACCCTCAGCAGTCTCTCCATCACGGACCTCTACAACTAGGAAAATAGCATGTCTTGCTATTGTTTACATCAGATCAACAGATTAGAGTTGATCCTCGGTATTTCTCACCACTCCTCATCACTACAACTTTTAAGGCTTATGAAAATAATTATGAAGCAAAGGTCACATAGAAAAGTCTTTTTTTTTTATATTTCTCAACATTTTTATTTAAAGTTTTGAATTCCAATTCTATCCCTCCTCTCTGCCCCCCTTCTCTCTCTCTCTCCCTTATGGTAGGTAAGCAATCAGATATAGGTTATAGATGTGCAAAAGGCTTAAAAGAAGACCGATATGGCAGAATCAAGAGTGAGTACAGGCCACCATGTTTATGAACACCACTGGAAAGAACAAAATTCTGGAATCCATATTATATCAATAAGGAGAAACTTCTAAAGACATGCCAATTGTTTTCAATCACACTGAAAAGTTAATAGGAAGATGCTGATGTTTTTTTCTTGGCCACAAGAGAAAAAATAATGAAAAGGTTCTAATTTTAAGTTTTTCCTGGCTACTATCCATTTTCTTTCTACTAAATTATAAGCTCTACAAGGAATTTAAAAAATGTCTTTATCTGAGTCTTCACAACACACACACACACACACACACACACACACACACACACACACATCCTTAATGGCCTAGCACAGAAGTTTTTGCTCAGAATAGGTGTTTAAATAAGTAGGTTGTGGAAATAATGAACTTCACGTCTATACTGTCCGTTTTCTTCTCCATTTTTGACTTCTTGGTATCCCTTGCAGAATTTTATATTTATCTTTCTGTTCTTGGTGGCTCAGGCCAAATAGAGTTATTTCACTAGGACACTAATTCTGGAATTGCTGCTCATTTAAAGGCAATACTCAAACAGATCTGAGACCACAATTTAAAAGTTCCATCTCAGAAGGGATGTAGTAAGATACAGATCTTACTACAATCATGCTGGCCCTTCCTGTGCAACTCCTGTTCAGTCTTCCCATAAGGGGAGAAACCCAATGTGATGGAGGCCTTCCCTGCCATTTTCTGTATCTAAAAGTGTACCAGGGGAGTGTTTTGGCTGCCCATCTGTTATCCCTCTCCACCTGAACAGCCGATTTTCTCTTCCTGTCACAGAACTGCTTAATGACACCTTCTACTTCTGTTCTTTTTAGAGTTTCTTGTCAGTTAATATACTGCAACCCACACATACCTACCATGTGCATTCTCTATGTGATCTTCATTAATATTACATAGACTACTGAATTTCACTTCTCACCAATCTATCCTCCATTCTGTCAGTGATTTTCCTAAAGTTCAGGTCTGAACATAACAGACACACATACCTCCCCCTATGAATTCCAACAGCTTACTACTACCTCCAGGAACATAAAATTCAGTTTGGTTTTTAAAAGCTCTTTCAAACCTGGTGGTCCTCCCAATATTCTCACTCCATACACTCTGAGTTCCAGTGACAGCGGCCTTCTGGCTGCTCCTCAAATACCATACTCCATCTTCAGACTGGGTGCCATGTCACTGGCCATCCCTCACGCTTGGAGCTCTCTGCCTCTTGCCACCAATTCTTAGCTAAAACCCTACCTCATGCTAGAAGCCTTTCCCAGGACCCTATGCTATTAGTGCCTTCCCTTTGAAATAACCTTCTATTTATACTCATCCACTCACTCCATACACACACACAAAATACACACCCATATATCATATATATATATATGGTTATATGGCTATTTTTTCCTACCTTAGAATGTGAGCTCCTTAAGGGTAGGGATTGTGATTTACTTTCTTTGTAATCTTGAGCTTAGCACAGTACCTGGCACCATATGTTGTATGTTGACTAACACCTGGCTTCTTTGGCATCCTTGAAGACTCAACTCAAATCCCACCTTCCACAGGAACTCTATTCTGTATGCCCAATCTATGGTCCTTTCTCTCTGAGAAATATGTCATCTGTATGTAGATTACTCCTAGATCTATGCATCCCTCCCTGGTCTCCCTCCTGACATCCAGTCTTGCAGTATTAATTGCCTAATGCACATTTGAAACAACATGTTCTGTAGTCATCTCTGTATATGTAAAACACAACTGATTCATTATCAATTCACCCAAACCCACCCATCTTCCAAATTTCCCCATTTCTGTTGAGGGTACTACTATCCTCCTAATTACCAAGGGCTTCAACTTTTGTTTTTATTTTTGACTTCTTACTCTCCTTTACCTCATATAACCTATCAGCTATTAAGTCTTGTTGATTTTGTTTCTCCAGTCTTTCTTGAATCTGTTACCTCTCAACTCACCTGTCCTACTTCCTTCCCTCACCTACACTGTGGCAACTGCCTCTGAGTTAATCTCCAAGCCTCAAATCTCACTATTGTCCGAACTATTCTCCACAAAACAGTAATAATGACAGTCTTAAACCACAGGATTAACCATGTTACTCTGTCAGGCTCAATAAATCCCAGTGGCTCCCTACTATCTCTAGGACAGAGGTTCTTAATTTAGGGTCCATGAACTTGGATGTAAAAAAACTGCATATTTATACTCACCAAACTCTAATTAAAAGTTTTGCAATTCTATCAATTATAAGCTGTGACAGTTAAAATTAAGATAAACTGAGGTACAAAGTTCTGAATGATCTATTTCTTAGTAAAGCACCAATCTATCAAAAATAGGATCTCAGCTTCCTCAGCAAAGCTAAGACCTTTGAATGACGTGGACAGCTCCCTTAAATAGTTTTGGGGGAGTACGGAACAAAGAACAACTTCACAGGTGGGGAACAAGTTATGACTGGTTACAGAGTTGAGGCATGGGGGACAATGACTGGTTGGAAATTGGGAATGAGAGGCTAGCAATAACACCCCTCCTGTGACTAAGAAATGTTCATTTTGAGTCTACCTGCAAGTTTAGAGATACTGGACCACACTTCTTTGGACAGCAAATCAGATATCTTTAAAACATAGCTTGGTGGTGTAAAGATACTAGACCTGACTCGTCCATCCACATCCCTCAAAGATAGCAGATTTCCTCAAGGCAAGAATAGGACAGTAATTAAAAAGAGAGCTGGATTTCTAAACGGAACTCATTACAGGCCAGTGAAATTTCTGAACTAAGTTCAGAGACAAAGAACCATGACTTAGGCAGTTACAGGACAAAATCAGTTATTTGTATGTAAACAGAACCAACAAAAAAAGATACAGAATCAATTTAATTTTCTCAACTCATAAGCAATAAATCACAGTAGTATTACCAGTAGCTGTGACTTTGTTAGCAATAGAAATTACAGAGAGTATCATATCACATTACTTTTGTTATAGATATCTCAAAATATCATTTGTGCTCAAAATTATAATAGTTCCCAGACCAGCTACTAGATCTCATGTGACTCTGATCCTGTCTACAAATGCTCATACAAAGGAGTTGGCCAGCACACCTCTGTGCCTAGTAGTTGTCCGGTCACCAAATTGTGAAGTTCCATGTTCTTACGTTAGTGACCCAGACATTTATTTTGCCTTCAAGTATCCCTAAAATATAATTGTTTGCCAATAAATGTATGTAAGATGAGTTGTTTTCATTTTGCAAAAGCAGAATTTCAAAAAGTATCTTAACTTCCATAACATGGCCTTTTATAACATATACAGGCAGATGGACCACACATGCAGACCAGGCAAGTTCAAACACATCTGATGGCTGAGATAACTGCCAAAGAGTGTTATTTAAAGTAGTTTATTACTGCTAACAGACTACACAGTGATAAAGGTCACTCACAGTGTTGTAAGTTCTGTGAACAGAGATTCTTTATCCTACTTTTCCTCTTCATTCTTCCTTTTTGTATACTGTGTTATGAAGTAAAGACATGTATACATAGTGTGCTGTTCAAATGACCTTCATGCATTATTATTTTATGAAAATGCTGCTCATTTAAAAAATAGCTGTGTGAGAAAACTATAAACATTATTTCTAGGATACATCTCTACAAACAACAGCCAAGGATGGACAGAACTCCTGAGCTACTGCTTCTATGACAGAGTTAAATGTCATTAAAAGGGTTAAAACTTTGATTATAAATTGCAAAACTCGTCTTATTTCACTTATCATATAAATTCCTTGAATATCTCACAAAAATTACTTATTTCATGCAGATTTATCAAATCACTTAAAAATCATACAAAAAGGATAAGCTTCGAAAAATCAACTCAACCAAATATTTTCTTTTAGATTTATTTACATTTTGCTGACCTAATTTAAGTTGAAATGCCAAAGAAAAGCATAAAGACTATATTATATGGCCAATAATAACAACAATAGCTACGATTTATATAGGCGTACTATGTGCTAAATACTGTGCCAAGCACTTTACAAATATAATCTCATTTGATTCTTGCAATCTTGGGAGGTAGGTGCTACTCTCCATTTTACAGCTGAGGAAGCTAAGGCAGCAGAAATTAAGTGACTTGTCCAGGGCCACACAGCCTCTAAGTGTCTAACGAGGGCTTTCCTGACTCACTGTGCCACTAAGTTGCCTAGTTTCACCTGAAGTAATGAATGTAAAATGTGACAAAAGCCCCTGCTATTTTGTGTGCACATATGTATGTGCGCACATGCACACAGAGAAATTCTTGTGAATCAGAGCATGACACCAAGAAAACTGAAAGCACACTTCACGTGTATATACTGAAAATACTTATAAAGATGTGAGTTCTTTCTGTGCAAAGAAAACTCAATTTGAAAAAGCTGGAACACTTTTCAAACTTAGATTTGCCATTTCACAGAAACTTTTTTCATAAAGGTGCTTATGGAACTGCCCAGCAAAAGAAACCCCTCACTCCTCGAGAGATTTTAGTAAAGCCATCTGTACTGGAAATGGTCAAAATGCTTCTTTGGTTTGCAACAGAAGAAAACCCGGAAGCGATTCCATTGTGAAATGATGTATCATATATTCCAGAATTGTGGACATTTTGAAACAAGACTCCCTCCAGAATGCTACTGCATAAAACAAGACATCTCTCAGTACAACTAGCTCCTTATTTGTGTTTGCTCTGTGCATGGTGACACCATCCAAGAATTCTTACTTTCTCAGTCCCTTTAGGAAACCGTCAGCCTTTAGAAACAGTAAAATATGTTTGTCAAACAAGACTTTGGAAAGTAAAGTTTCATAATCTTTGCACAGACGGAGTTCCTGTGACACTCAGTAATGTATAAATATCTGCTATTTTAGGGAAATAAGAAGCTCCTTCCATCATCACCGATATTCAGGGGCAACAAAGACTCTTCCAAAAACCCCAAAGAAGTTTTGTCAATAGTCGTAAGTTACCAAGTTTATCAGAATCATATCTTTAAATTATCACATTTTAGAAGATTTTGTCAAGAAGTGGGAACAAAATAGAAGTGTTTCTCTACCACACAGAAATTCACTGGCTTTCAAGAGGAAAAGTTTTGAAGAGCTTCTAAGAATTAAGGGCACAAATTTCACTGTTTTCTAAAAGAAAAAGAAAGCCTACTCTTGAAGCCTTGGAAAAAGGATTTATTCACTGGCTGGCTTACCTGGAAGACAATAAGTGAGACAAATCTTTCAATTCAAGGTACTGAAGTCACCAAGCTGGATGATGCTGACAAATGTTGGCTTTCTTGGCTAAACCGCCAGTATGAAAATGAGGATGGAAGCTGACATCCTTACAAAGTTTCAAAAGTCAGAGAAAATGCTTTACTAAAGCTGAGCTGAGATACAAAATTACCTGTCAGTTTCTTTGAAAAGAGAAATCTACAAACAACTGGAAACATTTCAGAATTCTTTCTGAAAGATGACTTAGAAGACATTAAAGTTGAACCATAAGACTGACAATCTTTTTCTTTGGCATAAATTATACTGAAGATAATGACCCAGTCAAAGAAAAACTCATTGATTTTAGGACCAAAAATTTATGACAAGTGTATTTGAGTTTAACTCGAAATGCCTTCAGAATACTAGTATTCATTGAGAGGAGCCTATGCCCATATCTTATAAAGTAAGCTATGGAAGCTTTAATTCCACATTATAACAATATAACTTTGTGAACCAAGATTTTCAATATTTGTAACCATCAAGAAAAAAATTAAGTTATTGCATGTTCAACATGATATGTGTGTTGCCTTATCAAAGACTATTCTATAGCTTAATAGTCTGAAAATATTTTATCATACTACAACACAAATATAGTAAGATACAGCTTATATTTTCATAATTATATTTTCATATAATTTGTTTTCCTTATATTAAAAACATTCCTCTGAGAAAAGATCCATAGACTTCACCAGACTGCCAAAGAGTCCATGATACAAAAAGGGTTACAAATTCATTCTAGAATCAAACACAAACTCCTTGGTTGGAAAGGTCATCTCCTTAAAACCAGCATTCCTCTGGTAATGTTACATCAGCTATGGGTCATCAAACACTATATTCTACAAAGAAATGATGCTGAGATTTACTCAAAGGTCAACAGTAAGGAATATAGTAGATGTAAGCAGCCTACAACATATATGAAAAAGAAATTAATGATAAAGAAGTGGTGTAAAAAGTACCATCAAAGAAATGCACAACTGAAAAAGATGATGTGCTGTTTACATTGAGAGAACAAAAAGTTAACTGTCAGAGAGCCCATGTGCTTCCTTAGTATGCTTAGGATGTCAGGAAAACCCAAAGATGTTCCCCCAGCACACTGGGCGGTCCTTGTATGTCAAACAGGAGGATTCCCACAAGATGGTTAGTTGTGAATAAGTTACACTGCACTGCTGGAGGAAACACATTAATAAGATCACCATTTGAGTACACTGGAATAAATTTCCATTTTGCTCTTAGCTTTAACTTCCAATGAGAAAACAAAAGTGTGGCCAATTAGAAAAGTACCTTTTTCTCTTTTTGGCTAGGAAATATTCAATAGCCTAAAAGATTCTAAATCTCTAATTACCTTTAGTTACCAAATTGTCATTTGAAGAGCCAAAGTGGATCATTCAAGGAGTTACTCACCCAGTGTTTACGATCTACATCCTCATCTGCATCCCACTTTCGGGTTAAGAATGGGTGCTTTTTGCTGATTATTTCCCCTTCAAAGAAGGTAGTAAGAGTTGGGTATTCCTATAGCAAAATAAAATATTTTTAAACTCTTAGCAAAAACTTAAATCTTTTTCATTCTAATACTTGGATACAAGTCAACATGGCTAAGTAATGATCCAAATTAGAGTTAAAACTTACAGAATGGAAACATCTGCCAACAGCAGAGGCTGTAGACACTTAATTTTATTTGTCATCCACAAACAAGAGGGTCTCTCCTGTGTTTGCCCATTTCGAAAGTCTGATGCCAGAAGTAAAGAATAACTAATAACTCAAAATATTTCTGTCACAGGAGTTTTTATAGGTAAGCAGTTTTTTGGGTAAGCAGATGACGGCTGAGCATATTTTGTTTTTTTAATGAGTAGTTCCAAACCAAACCAACCAAAGTAAGTGGTTCCAAATTAAATGTTTTAAGAACTAAAGCAAATGACAAGGACAAGCTTTGATTTTATACACTTAAATAAAAAAGGAAGTAAGAAGTATTTATGGTTTCATATATAGACCTCATTACCTGCTCTATTTTGAATTAAGAATATGCTCATTTTATTTGGTATCAATTGAGATCAGGGTAATTTTGAACTCAACATATATAAAATAAAATGAGGACAAATCATATGACTGTGGGTGTATATATGTATGTGTCTCTACACCCATATAGTCAGACCTGTAATTCCACTGGTATAGGGAACTCCCAGTGAGGAAACACCCCTTTTCCAAAGTAGTAAAGGATCTGCTCTGCCACTTATAGTCTCAGAGAGTTGCCTGGGGCCAGGATCATACGGCCAGTATGTGTCCAAAGAGAATGGAACCCAAGTCTTCCTAACTCTGCTTCCCTCTCCTGCTCTCCATGTGTGTGTGTGTGTACACACACACACACACACACACACATGCATTTAAAGTGCTACTGTTTTAATACTAGTTTTTCCAATGTCAATATCTCCCTTTTAAAAGAATACCCCATTGTAGCAAATGAATTTTCAAATATATTCTATTGTTTTAAACCACATTACCCCCATCTACATAAGCATCTCTCTTTTCTTCCTCAGTTTTCAGTGCACTAAATATATATATTTATGCAAGTTTCTTTCCCTCAACAACATGGAAGTTCTAGAAGACTAGGGACAACTTTTATTTGTCATCGTATCCCCAGGGCTTAGCATACAGTAGGCGTTTAATGTTTGTTGAACGGAATGTACTATATCAGACTAGAATAAACCAGGCACATACAATCCTGAAAACTTCATAAAATCAAGAATGTCTCCATTACATCCACAACTTATTAGAAAAGATTTGATGTATGGACAAATTAGTGTTTATTTTTTAGATAGAAAGCTTCAAGATATTATGAACCTACTGATTCAACAGATTCCACTTTCTACCAAGTCAGTGTTTATACATAAAGATGCACCAATTAAGTGAGTATTCTAACTTACATTAGAGTTGCTTGTGGGCTTATTCTCTCTGCTAGAACTCCTTGGGGCTAGAGGCTATTTTATTATTTATTTTTTGCCTCTTCCTCAACAATGAGCAGAGTGCATGGTACACAGTTTCTGTTTAACAGTGAATAAACAAATAAAAAGGGAAAATTTCCCAAGTAGAAACTTGTAGTCTAAACTTTTTTCACAAGACCACAGACTGTATTTGACAGGACATAAAAAGGCCTACCAATAAACAGCATTGGGAAGGACTATTAAAGTAAAATTTTAACAACTACCACCCTTGACTTCTGGAAGGGAATCAACCTGAAAGAGAAGGCAAGTAAGATGACCATGTGAAAATTAACATTAGGAAGGCAGTAAAAGGTAGTGACAAGAACAGTGCAGCATGAAGACCTAGATCAACTCCTAGCTGTGCTGCTGACTTCACTGTGCCTCTGTGACCTGGCCAAAGCCTCTTCACATTTCTGGGTCTTACTCTTAAAATGAAAGGACTGAACTAGATGAGCTCTAAAATCCTAAAATTACGTACTCCTAGTGGGCCAGAAGGGCACTTTCCTGACAAAATGCATGTTAAATTGACTTCCACCTCCCCTCCCTCAAATAAAAGTAGTTAACTGGATTTCTACTGAAATAAATGTTCATAGTTCATATTTTAGAACTAGAAGGACCTTAGAGATTACTAGAAGAGTAAATCCAATCCCCTCATTTTATAGATGGGGAAACAAAGGCCCAGAGTTTGGTTGAAATCACACACAGTTCGAGGCAAAACAGGGATTTAAAACATGAGTCTTCTGACATCAAAGCTAAATGTCTTTCCACTGATAGTCTTTCCTCCAAACAAGAAAATCTGTGAATGAATTATAACTTAAGAAGCTTAGTTAAACTGATTTGTCATTAGGTCTCTCTGAAAATTTTCTAGTGACTTCTCTAGTTAAATTCTGTTGGCCATCAACTTGGACCAAGGTGTAAAGTTCATTTTCAAAAGGTACAAAAACATTTATTTATCAGCTTATACAACAAGATACTGGTGCTGTCATGGGAGGATGAATTCTTTTTACTCAAACAAGCTAAACACAAATCTTGCAGGATTTTTTTCTTCACACAATACTAAAAGGGCAACCGTCATAAAAGGGCAACCGTCACCACCAAGAACGTGTATAATTTGTCTCAGATAGCCTTTTCAACAAATGCAATTTTTTTAAAGCAAAATCAACATAAAAAACCCTTTTGAGGTTTAAATAAATACTAATATGAATTATAGTTTTCTTTCTTAATTTTTTCACTCAAATGTCTGCTGACTGCCTACTATGTACCTAGCACACTGTTGAGTGCTACAGGAGAAAAAACTACATGACACTGTAATTGTCCTCCAGACTTATGATCTCAATAGTGAGATAAAACAGACAAATTAAGAGTTAGACAGATGAGCGTTTCAAGACCTAAAAAATTTCAGTACCAGGTCACTGTGGCACCCAATAATTGGCAAAAATCTTACCCTCAAGTACAAAAAGGAAATTTTAACGAGATGATATTCATGATTTCATCATATGGGGAGCTCCACGTGAGCACCTCCCTCTACAAAAGCATATTTTTTATACCTGTTCTAAAACCTAAGTCTTAAAGAGCTGCCAGGAAATACAAAGAGATTAAGGACTTTATATAGGAAAAACAGCCAGCATGTGACAGAAATGGGGCTTGAACTCAGATCTTTCTGTCTCCCTATTCACTACACCATGCTACCTCATTCATTTCAATCTTTAAGCCAAGTGCCTCACCACCCCTGTACTACCCTTTGCCAATGAGTTCCTGAGATCTGTTTAGTAATCAGGCTAAAGGACAATTCTTCCCAAAATTTAAAATAATATGCAAATTTGAGAATATAAAACTGCCAACAGTATCTTACTATCCATGTGTTAAGGAGCTACTTTCAAATAAGATATTTGGATATTCTTAGCATCATCTAATTAAAACAAAAACCAGAGCTTCAGCAGTAATTCCCAACAAGCAAATTTCAAGCAGTTTTGCTGCACAACTAAATATGGCTTCTTAGCAAAGCTAAGAATTTTCAATAATAGATATATTTTTATACACATACATATACACATGTATGTGTATAAATACATACATATTTATTCATAAACTTTAAAAACTTCTGACTTTTGTTTGACCAGTTCACAAACTCTCGACTGATCTGTACTGTTCATGTTTATTCTTTAGAGACATATAAATGTATTTGATTTTTGCTTCAATTTTAATTTGGGCAGTAAACTTTTGTTATAAATATATATCAATTTAAAACGTCTGGATTATAGTTCATAAGAAGATCAGCATGAGGAACTAAGGATATCCAACATGGAATAAAGAAGACTAAAGGGTAATAAGACAGCTGTCTTCAACCATTAGAAGATACACCTCAAAGAAGAGGGATTAGACAAGTCTTTCAATATACATCGACTCAAGAGGCAGTTAGGAATATGTGATGGAAAAAAAGAAAGGCAGAATTCAGCCTGACATAAAGAAAAACTTGAAATGGACAACTTTAGTAAATAAGCTCCCCCTCACTGAAGATATTAAGTCTGAGGTTAGATGGGTATTTGTTGAGGATATTGTAGAGGGAATTCCCACTCAGGTTTAGATTAGATGAAGTGAGATTTTATGAATTTAATGTCCACCTCTCTACATTTTCCCACTCTTTATCTACTTCCTTAAACTACACCTAGAAAAAATGAAATCTATCCATCAACTTCTACAGTCATCTAGTAATAACTCTCTTACTTGGAAAACGTAGGCAAAGGTTGGTAGGAATTTGGGAGACAAAAGCCAGTCATTTAGTAGTATGGGTCCTGTACCATACCTGGCAAGTTACAACACAAGTTTAGTTTGTACCTAAAAAGGAAGCCTTCCCAACACAGAGGGTAATTCAATATAGAAACAGTACAGAAACTAACTAAATTATGAAGGAAACCTGGGTTCTAGCCCTAGTTCTGAACTGGAATGGGGATCTTAGGCAAAATCATCACTAAGCAGCCGTCTGACTTAACCTTCTATGCTTCCGATGCCTACCTCAAAGGGGCAATGTATACACAAAGGAATCATAGGATTTGGGAATTAGGCCTTGATGTATGGTGGAATTTCGGCTTCAATCAAAAGATATGGGGTGGGGGAAGGTACTAGCTTTTCACATCAATTGAAGAACAGAGAAGGGGAACCATCACTTTGTGACCAAAGAGTAACTAATCCCCTAACAGGATTATCATGATGGTCATGGACTGTCCATACCTTAAGCTGGTCTCTTCAGGTAATATAAGCAAGTATCAATCAAAGTAGTGCTTTCCAGAGACATAAAGAACTAGTAAGGGAGAACAGGTCTCCAACATTCCCACTAAAGAGATCTGAGAGAGACACTGCCTCATCCTTTCTACCACTTTGTCTCCCTTTTCTCCCAATATACACACACTGGTTTTAGGACCTCCTGGAGCCTGCTATATGTATATAAAACTTGCTTAATTTTGAGGATTTTTAACATCATTCTTACTTCTCTATAGAAGAGCCTCTCCAGTCTTTTCTGTTTATTAGCTCTAAACATGAATCCTTTTAGTGCATGGTTTTATAGCTTTAGATATACTATTTTATATCTCAAATTCTGTAGGTTTGTCTATGTATTTAAAATGTTTAAGTTATTCTAGCCTTAGTTTTTGAGAGGCAGAATGGCATAGTGGATAAAGAAATGGCTTTAAAGCCAGAAAGCCCTGAGTTCCATACACAATCTGAGTGTGATCCTGGGAAGTAACTTCACCTTCTCCTTGCTCAAGGCAAACCTCAGACTGGTAGTTCTCCAACTTCTGGGTCTCTACCTCTTTACTCTCTTTAAAATGACTGAGGGCAACCCTCCAAGAGCTTATACTTATGTGGGTTATTATCTATTGATATTTATTGTATTAGAAATTTAAATGTCTTAGTACAATTATGGAAATAGTTTTGACCCGGCAGACTCCATGAAAGGGTCGCTAGGAACCTCTGGCCTACCAAGACCACACTTTGAGAAATATTTTCTTAGATGTAAAGTGGCAGAAACCTGGGAGTTTCCCAATTTCAATTTTGCTGTTTAACAACTGGACAGTACTACGTTTAGATGCTAACTCTTGTTTCTTAACAAGGACCTCAGAAGACAGCACCTCTATGCCAACTTTCTAACTGGCATTCTCCAGAGGTTACATTTGTCTCTTAACTGTGACGTCTGATGGGTTCTTCTCAGTCCTTTCTCCTTGACTGGTCTACAGTTTTTGATACTACAAGCTGCTCCATCTTCCTAGAGGTGATCTCTTTTTCCTTATCAATGACACATTTACTAAGTATCTATTATGTGCTAGGCCCCAAGGACATGACAAGGACGAGGAATCTCTGCTTTCAAGGAGCTGACGTTCTCACTGGGGAGACCTTCTCCTGTCTGACCACTCCTTTCTCAAGTCTCCTCTCCTCCCAACGTACTGCTTCCTCTTCACTCCTCAGAAATTGTCTTCCTTCAAGACTACGTTAGGGGTAACGTTAATTACTCATCTAGCTGAAACTCAAGGTAATAAGATCAAAATTTCCTGCCACATGGGCTAATTTTTCCACTAAAAAGGCAATGACACCAACCTCAGGGCCTAATCATCTCTGGTGCCCTTCTCAGGTTTGATACACGTCAGCAAATCCATTCAGATGTACCATTGTGGCAAAGACAGAGGAAAGAGGAGGTACACCTAACTGAATCAACCCTGTATGAATCAACTCTGATGAATATGCTTTTCACATTATTGTTGAGTAAGCTTTTTCATTAATTCATTTTCATTTTTCAGTAATTCATTTTCATTCAGTATGTATGCTCTGTCTTGTTTCATTCTCAGATTGAGTCTGACCCATGAGGTCAGCCTGAAAATAGCCTGGCTGAAAGCATCTGGTACAGTGTGGAATGACCTCTTGGCTAATTTGATGGTTGAAATGAGGAAAGAGTGATACAGAGGGGTAAGGGAGAAGATGGGAATTCCTATGGATACCTGGATGGCCTCATACAGGAATCTAGTAACTTGAATGGCCATACTTCTCAATGAATATGCTAACTCCTTTAAATGGGACAAGGGACAATTTCCCCATTGCTCTGGTAGGCCTACTCTACCAGAAAGAAAAGGAGTTGCCAGAGATAACATTTCCTATCTGTTGGTGATTGTTCTAGAAAAGCTAGATAGATAACATAAAGAAAATTATGATAACTAGAAACTTGCTCCAATGAGAGCTTCTATTTTACTATCTTATTACTCCATGGGATGAAGGATGCCTTCATTCACCAGAGGGTCAGAGGTTATTGGAGTTTTCCTGGGTTTTTTTTAACCACTGAGGATCTTAAGATAAATTGAGAATGCAACCAAAGTCACAAAAAATCACCAAAATAATGACTGGTGAGATAGTAACTTGGGGGTGTCAAAGAAGACCTACTTTTGAAAAGTCAGGTAAATCATTTGATGGGACCCATCATTCTTTGTATCTTTGAAAGTGGCTAAGCCAGGGAGCTGTGTCTGTGTGGCCCAGTAAAAATGAATTCCCTTTGCAGCCAGTACCTTTACAAGCTTCTGCAAGGTAGGGGGCAAAATTCCCAAAGGACATCAGGCTGTTGCATTGGCTCTATGACTGTGCACCATGGCACCACTACCACCCCTACCTACCACACACAGTTTATGACAAGCCGATGGCTGGAGCAACTGTAGTTTATATAGGAGGCAGAACTCCACTACTTTGAGTTGATTTATGTTTTCTTTAAATATATTTATATATGGTACTGTCTTCCTATATTAAAATATAATCCCAGGAGGAATTTTTCCACACTGCATTTATATCCCCAATTCTTTGCATAGTGACTGGCGGAGAGTTGGCATTTAATACATGTTCAATAAGTGAGATTTTGGTCATCTCCTTCCCCACTACACCATCATGTTGTCATGAACATAACTGTTGGCATTATAGCAGCAGATCAGAATAGCTATTACTGAGCAAATTTAGGGAACAAGAATGGCTCTTTCACAGCCCCAGTTATAAGGTGCTTTAGGGGTAGTTCTTGAAATGAGAGTTTAGACTAAGGGCCAGTCTATAGGGCGCCACACAAGTCCTTGTATGAGACTCCAGGCTTGTGGGATTTCTGGATCAAGTTACACTGGGGTGACCAAGGCCAGAGCTATTCTATCATTAGGTCATATGTTCAAGTCATAGCAACCTGGAAAGATGGGGAGGAGGGCACCAAATGTATTAACCTTCTAGATACCAGCAGGTAGGTTACTAACATTCCAGGGAATGCCCAATGGATCCCCAGGTGGGGAGGACTAATGAAGTACAGAGACATACTTGTTAGAGGTGGTGGGTGGTCAGGTGATTCCACCTGGGTCATAATTCTGATGATTTATTAAGGGCACTGTGGGAATGGACAGCTACTGTAAACTTGAAAGTCAGTACCTACACAGGCACTTAGAGCAAATTCTATTAAAGTTATTGTGAGAAAGGTCAAATGGAAACCACTGGGATCATCCAAGCCATTCCATATCACCAAACAATACCAGGTCACTGGAGCCATAAAAGTTATTTCTTCCCTAGGAACAGAGATGAAGGAGGCTGGCATCTTTCACAATATCACCTTGCTTACAACTCTGTGCCACCAGCAAGGAAGGCTTACAGTGAGCTACAAGAGGTGAATAAAGTTACCATGCAAACTGCTACAGTCATTTCTGACCCTATCGGCAGGATGGACAAGCCAGGGGTCATGATGGCCTATCTTAAAGAAAGCAGCACAAAACAAGAAGCACAGTGCAAAAGTATTGTGCAGAGACACAGGGAGTCTAGGAAGCGAGGCAGGCCCATCACAAGACCCCTCCATGTGAGCACCAGGGCAGTATCCAGTGGCAAACCCACAAGTGCCATCTACTCAAGGATGAGGGAATGGAAGAATGCTAAGCTAACGAGGGAAGAGACAAGAGTCTACTGAAGCTGAAACAACAGCTCTGTCATCATGTCTCCTGACTACTAGGTTTGGATGTCTCACCTACCAGGAACCTAGGAGGTGAAGGGCAGCCCTTGGCCATCGTCTCATTTGGCCTTCTCTGACTCTTCCTGTCCTCTGTGGAATAAAGCCTAAGGCCTCAAGGGCCCTGGCCCCTCAAGGTGCCATGCTTTCTTACAAGGGGGTAGAGGTATACGCAGGTAGGAGAGAAAAAAGGAAACTACCTTTACATAACTATGATAAGTGTGAATTCACACTTACGATAACTGTGAATTACTGCAAAGGGGAATACCTCAAGAAAGGCCACCAAAGGTGCAAATAGTTTGGTGAGTCAGGGTACAGTGAGTGGGTAGTCTAAAGGAGTAAGTCTTATAGACTCATTAGGCTGCAGGACAGGTAGCACACAAAAAGTTTATGACCTTCCTCTTAGCAACCTTACTATATGTGACCCCATATGGTCAGGATCAGCGAGTATGTGGCAAGTATCATTACCTGTGCTGGGACCTTCGTGTTTCTGGCCCTGCACCTGCTCTTATCAACACTGCTTTACATCAAGAGATCCACTGTAAACTGGTCTGAAATGACCCTTCCCACCTCCCTCCACCTTGGACTAGATAGTTAAGTCCCAAGACATAGTCCTTCTAAAAAGGTGAGATGAAATCCGGGTTTTCTGGTATTGGCTCCTTTGGGGAACTCTGTCTGACATCTCCTCCTCCAATTTTGTCCGCCAGGCTCTCTCCCTTCAAGGTTGAAGCTGTCTGGTGATTGGTGATGAATGGTTCTAAGGGCATTTAAGAAGTGGAAAGTCCCTTAAAAAGAGCTTAGGATTTTGCCCCCAAGAGGTAAGATGTTAACAGAAGCAATCTCTACTTTTAATCAATGTTTGGGATCCATTGTAGTAAGACTGAAAGATCCTTGCCACAAAACCTAGTTTTCCCCTAAGAACGCAATGAAGCAACTCCTGAGATATAACTGGTTCAGGAAACTTAGGCTCAGACTGTTAAGGGTTTCCTGATTGCTTAAAAGCTCAACACACATTTAGGAGGTACAACTCAAACTTGACAGAATTCTGCTTCACAACAAATACAGAGAAAAGGGGAGCTATAACCAAGTGAACCAACATTGCTGCTCTGCTAAATGTCCTTCCCATGATATTGTTGAGTAAACTTCCTTCTGTTAAATGTTATACAGCTTACAACAAGTGTCTCATTTCGTTTCCAAGTCTGAACCAGAAGGTTGGCATGAGCTGACCTAGTCTAGAATAAAGGTTCAGCTCAACTGCCACATTCTCTAGGAAACTTCCCTTTGTTCTCCCAGCTGTTAGTGGTCACTTACTCCTCAACAAATTCATGAATATGTTTTATCCCCCAGTAGAATGTAACTTTCTTGAGGGATTATGGGATCATGGATATAAAGCTGGAAGGAACCTCAGAGGTCAATTTTTAAATCCCCTAACATTACAGATGAGGTAACTGAGACCTAGGAAGGTTAAATAACTTTTCTAAGGTCACACAGAGAGTACTCATCCAAAACAGGATTTGAACTCAGGTCCTCTGATTCCAACAACAACATTTTGTTCATTATATCACAGACATGAAATGTTATTTTTAAACTTCTATCTATCACGGTTTCTTGCACACTGCAGGCATTTAATAGAAGTCTCTTGAACTGAATGAGGACTAAGAAAAAAGGTCACTTAACTGTCAATGTGAGAAACAAAATAGGTTAAGTAACTAACAAAAGTCTTTCTTTGCCATTTCCTGCTTATTCGAAAGTTGGAAGAGAAAGATGAGCTTTCTTGCTTTCAAATTCCCAAGTAAGTTCTCAATTTAGAATGAATTAATCCAAAGGAAGAAAATTTTTTCTCTGTACTTCTAGAAATAGTTACTTCTGTTAAAGAGTAGATAGATCATCACTTTTCATCAACCTCTGATGAATACAAGTATGAAAGAAACTTGCATCATTTGGCTATCATGGCTTTAAAAATGGTTTGACCTTTTTCTCAATTTGTTATAATTGGAAAATATATGATTGTGGTATATCAACTTACATTCAATTTTTCTACTTCAAAAGTTAAAGACAGACCCTTATACAAAATAAAATATTGAAATCACTGCCAAGAAAATGAGAGAGAGTTCCTATGGCCTATTTACAAAACTTTCTTGTAAAATATAACCCCAATCTAAGTTTTAAAATTTTTACATTTTTTTCGCCTTCAAAAGCATTTTTACCAATAAGTAGAAAGCTTTTGGATCCATTCTCATAGTGGTAAAGAAGCTGTTGAAGTAGAAGCAGCAGCAGCAGCAGCAGTTGTTACACTGTCAGGAAAGTTAAGACAACAGATTTCCCTGGCACTTTCACCAGTGGCCCAACAGGGGTTCTTAACCTGGAGTACTTGAACAGATTTTAGGAAACGCCTGAATTTAGTTGGGGAAAAAACCAACTACATTTAAATTTTCACTCACCTCTAGCTGTAATTTAGTATTCCCTTCAATATTTAAAGATATTCTGAGAAGGGGTCCAGATGTGTTAGAGACTGTCAAAAGGCCCCATGCCATAACAAAAGGTTAAGAATCCTTGCCTAAAACAGTCTTCCTCACACATGCAATAATGTTCACACCCTACCTCATAATCACTTAAAAATTTCTGGCAATTCTACCTCAGTAAACCTCAATTTCCCACCGCCACTCACCAACTGAGTTCAACTGGATAACTGTAAATACCTTGCTAATTTGTGTTCCTTAGTCCATTTCCCTCTCTCTCCTCACTCTAATCCATTCTTTATTCTAAAATTTTGTTATTTATGTTTTTGGTCACAACCTGTGAGTTCATCTGTATAGAGAACTCCCTGTGTGGAAACTCTCTCCACTGAAATAGGTCAGCTAAGTATAATATATATATATATATATATATATATGTATATGTATATGTATATGTATATGTATATGTATATGTATATAAAATAAGTCAGATAAGTATCTCCAACCTACTGTCTTACAGTTTCTTGGGATACAGAGGTTAAGTGACCTCCCCAGTAGGTGTCAGAGACAGGATTTGAGACAGACATTTCTAGCTGACTACGAGGTTCTACTGTCTACTATGCCATGCTGCCTCTCCCATCCATTATATCCCTCACAAATTAATTTTCCTTATGGATAGCTCTGGTCATGTCAGTCTTTTGCTTAAAAATCATTACAGACTTCTACTGCCCAATGAATAAAGTTCAAGCTCTTTTTCCTTGCATGTAAAAGCCTTTTACGATCTGCTACCAAACTACATCACTTACATCCTTATCGATGATTACTGCCTCCCCCCACCTTGTACTGTTTTGGCCAAACTGAATAACTGATTCCCAAATATACCTGGCATTTTCTTGACATCCTCATGCTTGAAATGTCGTTCCACTGCTGAATTCTTACTCATCCCCTCCCCTACAGGAAGCCTTCCTCTTCAGATATCCCTCAATACTATTTTTGTACCCTCTAATTCAGTTGTGTGAATTACAATTATCCTTGGTTTTATCTTGACCTTCTATTAGACTGTAAGTTCCACCAGGGCAAGGACACATTTAACTTTTGCATATTTATCTCCATGCCATTACAGTAGGTGCTTAATGAGTGTCTGTTGAATCTAAAAGTATACATGTCATGGGTCAGTTTTAAGTGAAGTAAGCAGAGCTAGGAAAACAATATATACAATAATACAGCATGTAAATGGAAAGAAAAACCAAAAAACAATCAAAGAGGGAAATTGCCAAGGACCTGCTTAGCCCCACTTTCTCCTACTCCTTCCCACAGGCAGGGAACACTGCATATAAAACATAAGATTTTTTTTTTATTGTGCTAATCAGCTTTATTGATTTTGTTTCTCTTCTTCCTCTTTTTCTATTTTTAAAATTCTTTGATACCCAGGAATGGCTTTCTGGGAAGGAAGAAGGAGAAGAAAACAAGAGAAAGCAAAAAATATTAATAGAAATCTATTTTAAATATTCTAAGGCAAGCCATGTCATTAACGAAGGTAAATTTAAGCTGACCTAAAGGTGGCCAAGATTCCAAGGTACACCCAACTCCACAATTACCACCAACATGACACCCCCTTTTCCTCTCACTGCTCTGGGGGTTCCCATCTCCCCCAACCACATGATCCAATGCTTTATTTAGCACTGTGGTACTAACGGGTGCACCACAGACGTCTGGAAGTTATGTTGTTTGCAAAGAAAATTGATAAATAATTCTAACATAAATTTTAAGTATAGTATTCACAAAACAGAGCCTGCCTATTACATATACATGCCAACCTCAAAACATGTGCGACCACAAACAAAACAACTCGACAAAAACAAATACTCTTATTGAAGGGAAACTACATATTGCCTGAGTCTCCTCAACCTTTCCATCATGTTATAAACTTAAATCTTTAATGTGCTGTTATTTCTCATGGCAAAGAATACTGTGCTGTGAATAAAGGAACACCACTGCTTTTAGCATTTAAGAGAAGCTAAAAGACAATGGCAAACGAGTGTGCATGGAAGACCACATAATTCCAGTTCATATCTTCTAGTCAAGTCAAAATTTGTAGTCCCCCCTAGCAACCAGGAATTTCAGACAATCACTGAACTACTTCAAAATCCTAAGTTTTTAATTAATCTTAAAATAACAAAGTTTAGCTAAAAGCAGTCTTAATCTGCAATCTAGAAGATGAAATTTCCTGCTCTTAATTAAATAAAACTCTTTAATGGAATGCTTACCTCAGTAAGGCCTTTAATCTTCAAGTATCCACAAAGGTAAGAGTTCTCCATATCCACATGCTAGAAAGAATACATACAATCCTGTTAGAGAGATATGAAGCCAAAGATAACCCTCAAATACTTAGGGACATACTTTAAATCTATGGAGTATTCTGGAACCTATTACATTGTATCAAACAAGTCTATTATCATATAACCACGGATGAGATCTTCATTATTTAAACGCTTATCCAGGAGTACAAAGTTTTTAAAACATTAATTCAGCACTTACTACACAGCTCCTGGCACATGACATACAATTAATAAATGCTCACTGATGAATTAGGATGTCTTCCTATGCATTTTCCTTCTAATTAGGCAAACTTTTTTATGGCATTCTGTAAACTTCCTTTAACTTAACTTAAATTAACTGTAATTTAAGATCAAGACTTACAAGATTTTCCTGAACAAGGAAGACATATTCAAACATCATGTGGGTATTCTCAACAAAAACCTCCCATTACTTCCTTATGTACATACATCAGCTCTCATAAGGTCAAACCTCTATTTCTATTTGCATGCCTGGTGTCAGGATTTACTCTCAATTTACTCTTTATTCCATCTCACGTCTACTTTTCACCAACTCTACGAGTACCGTTTCATCTTTATCACTAAATCCCTTTATGTCCTGCCACCAATGTCTCTGGATCAATATTGATAATGCCACATAAAAAACAAACACAAAGCACATCAACATTTTGTATTGCCAAAAGAATGAGCTATTCCTCTTGAGAAGGTTTTTCTAGATACCTGAAAATTATCCTTTAAGGATCAAAATTTTTGTTTAATCATTTTTGGATGGTAATCTTTCTTAAAGAAAAGTATTAATACATTGCCTTCTTTTTTAGATAAACAACGGTGAGAATGTTTTAACATTTTTTTGACACAGTCATCATTATGAATGTCAGCTATGTACTGAAATACAGTGATACTTGTAGAGGTTACTGAAGTTAAATAGGGCAATTTGCCCTTAAAGAGAAATACTTCATCTATTCTGTTTAAACTGGCCATTATGAAGCTTGGAATTAACAAGGAGAAGATTAACAGTGTATATCATAACGAGAGTCTAGATGAGAAAGATAAAAGAACACGTTTAGCAAAAAGGAGCCACACAGCACATCTGTACACAAAGGTACTCTTTTTATATTCCTTTCACAGTGTCCTAAGATTTCCTTTGCACTTGGCTTCTTGGATAGCAAGAAGTACACTGCAGCAATAAAAAATATGTAGACCCAGTAAAATGCATGACATTATAAAACTCTTCTCAAGACAGAATCTTAAAAATGAGGCAGTTATGCCTTATTTAGTCCATGCTCATTGGACTATAGTTTGAGAGTTTCATGCCTCCCCCATTTCAAAGAGGTATCTTAAGCAGACAGCTGCTAACAACCCTTCTTTTGTGCTTATAATCTACTGTTTCTGGAGAAATCAAATATCCCAAGTCTGTTAGCGATGGAGAGTATAGCCTCTAAGTGACTGTCTCACGGTTTCTCCTACATGAGTCTGTCTGTAGTTCTGTTCTAAGAAGGTTAGATTGCCTTCAGAAATCTGACCTTAAATACAAAAACATGTAAATAGGTTCAATGATATGCTGTACACTTGTTACAACTTATGACTTCATAAAGTCAAAGAATTTTGAGCTGGATGGACTTTACTTCTCTCAGTAATTTACAGAGAAGGAAAATGATAACGTGCTTGCCTAAGACTCTCCTGACTTTGTAAAAGGATGAACATGACAGAGACAGGTCCAAGACTTCCATCTACTGACATATAACCAGTCGGCTCAAAACACTATTTTTAAGACCTTTATCTTGGCACAGAGCTTAATACTGTGTATCCTGCCTAATGGTATCCCAAAGAACCCAGTAACTCTGTTAAGACTATACTCTTTTTTTGACCTATCCCTGTGTGATGTTAAGGTAGCAGATTTTAGCGAGCACTTTTCAATAATCATCAGGCATTAGCTTTCTCTAGCCAGTTATATATACATAGGAACTGAAGAAAAGCCTCTTAAAAGATGATCTAAAACAACATCCTGTTTGTAACTCTTTCAGTTTCAGTTATCTCTTTTCAAAATACCTCTGTACCTTTGTTTCAATTTCTCTATACTAAATTATTGGTCTCATGATTAGACAGTTTATTCATATGTTCCTAATCTCTCCATTATTTTATACCAGTCACCATCTTTTATTATTTAACATGAAATTGGCAGAACATGATGTATATGTATATGATGGGGCTATTAGTAGCTGAAATACTATTTTTATGTCTTAAGAGCAAAGTGTTAGAAGCACCAAAAAAATTAAAATCATAGGAAACACTTGGAAGGAAAATAATTTTTATAACTTGTTATTTAAATTATAACAATTTGTTATACTTTTTATTATAACAACTTAAAAGTTTAGTTAGCAACACTAACTAACCAGAGAGGTCAGATGTCTATATTTCTGAGTTTAAAACTACCATATCCATTTTTAAAATAGACACGAGGTATTTTTAAGAACCACAAAACTCCCCACAACACCAAAATTCAAATATTAAGAGGTATTTAGAACATCTTTGTAGCAGCTGGGAAGACAGGGAGATTAAAGAGATCTTGTAATGAAATACAAACACTTAGAAATTTTATATTTATACCCAGGAATGGAAAACCTGGGGTTCAAATCCTCCCTCAGCCCCTTCTCATCTATGTAACCCTGAGACAAGCCAAAATCTCCCTGGGGGGCCTCTCGCTGTCCTCATGTCTAAGGCTGGTTGGTTCAGTTCTAGATCTATGATCCTATGTATCAAAACAAGTCTTCTATAGAGCCAAAACATTTGAGCATGGTTTTATGTGACCACCATACTGCATGTGAAAACTGTATTTTAAAGGCTTTCATGTGTTGCTAACCTTAGGAACCCAGCATTGTTTCATGAAACTGACCTGCTGGGGATGCAACAAAGAACTTTTACTGTAACTATATATATATACTTGTATATTACTTCACAATGATAAAGTACCTTCACATATTTCTTGAAGTCATATGCATTATTCTGGATGGATCATCACAACTGTGATATTTAGCATACATACTATATTCATTTTGAGGATGAAGAGATTAAGTCTTGCCTTTCTCAAGGTCACAGCTAGTTAGTGGCAGAGTTGAGTTAGGTCTTTCTAATTCTAAGACCAACAATACTCGTTTCACTACACAGCACTGCCTAAATTATAAATGACATATGAAGTTCCAATCTACAACCTTGTCTACATATGCAGCACTCAATGAAACCAAGGTATACGGGGGTTTGATAAGGGGAGGAAAGACACCTGGGTGACACGGATATTGATGAGATGGGTTGTGGCTGTTAGTTTTGTTTTTGCTTCTGTGACGTGGCTAATGTATTTTAAGAATAACAGACATAAAAGAACCAAAATGTCCTACATTCAACCCAATACATCATCTCTTCTGTTTAAACTGACCACTATGAAGCTTGGAATTAACAAGGAGAAGATTAACAGTGTATATCATAACAAGAGTCTGGATGAGAAAGATAAAAGAACACGTTTAACAAAAAGGAGCCACATAGCACATCTGTACACAAAGGTACTCTTTTTATATTCCTTTCACAGTGTCCTAAGATTTCCTCTGCACTTGGCTTCTTGGATAGCAAGAAGTACACTGCAGCAATAAAAAAAATGTAGACCCAGTAAAATGCATGACATTATAAAATTCTTCTCAAGACAGAATCTCAGAAATGAATATGGTACAAGGAAACAGGCCATAGGGAAAGAAGTAGCCAGGTTTCTCACTTGAGGAACAGTCCTAGCTGATGGAACAACAAGAATGCTAGCTTGATGAATGAGCTCACCATCCACCTGCAGAACAAGCACAGCCTTTACCTGACATAACTACAACCCACATGAAGAAAGTTTCCTTTGAGCTAAGATGTCTCATAGCCAGCATACATGGGCTTCTACTTTTAGCTGTCTTAAAGTTCCATTCCTCATCCTGATCTAAAATATCAAATTTGGCAGACTCAATCTTATCCTTTTCAATGATATACATCCTCACCTGCCCCAAACTTAAGTTGTCCTCAAATGTGAAAAAGTGAATTATTGAGATAAAGGTCCCAAATTGGAAATTGGGGTCAGAAAGAAGACAAAAACATTTTTATCTTTACAATTAATGGCTAACCTCTAGAGCTCTCTTTCACTAAGATGATTTTTGTGACAGGCTGTAAAAGACATTTGCAACTATGCTCTAGAAAGGACACAAAATTTGGGAAATGAAGAGAAAGCCTATTATATATTGTTTCTAAAATTCAGGAAGAGCACTGCTAACCACCACATTTTCTCTTAATATAAATAATATGACACAGGATAGCAGCTAAGTTTTCAGGCCTGAAAGAAAATCATTTACCTTCCCTAAGGGAAGAAAAGAAGAGAGGTCCTCTGGTATACAGACTATATACTAAGAAGAAAATGGTTAAGGCAAAGTGCACTGGACATCTTCCTATTCCAGGAAAGGAAAATTATGATTTCCACAAGACAAGGAAAAAAGGTTTGTTTTGTGCTGAAAAACAGGGGTCCCTAATCTGGGATTCATGAACTTGTTTTGAAGTTGTCTTTTGAGTAAAGGCCTACTGGATCTGAGGCAAGCTGCCAGACCCTCTTAGACCAAAGAGAAATAAGGCAAGAGTAAGGAGTAATCAAGATTGTCCATCCCGTGCACACAACCAGGACAACATTTCACATCACTACCTTGGGCAAATTCCTCCTAAGTGGCCCGGATGCCAGGAAGCATTTCCAAAGCCAGCTCAGGGAGAGGAGGTGATGTAAGAGGCAAGGAGGATCTCTTTAACAGAGATTCACAGAGAGAATGAGTGCTGTCTGAAGGGAGGAGAAGCTCACTGGGGGCACTAACCAGACCTCTTCCTCAGGAGAAGTGGGAGTGGTTGTCGGTCAGGTTACGAAGAGGAAATAGAGGCGAAGCTCGGAAGAAAGTGGGGCAAAGCTGTAAGGTTTCGGTGGTTATTTCAGCCAGGGAGCAGGTCTCCAGTGAGGAGGAAATGGGCAGGTTCTCCAGGGATCAAAGCCCTTCTAATGAATGGGTGTAAGACAGGACAAGAGGATGTTCCGTGCAGCAGAGACAGGTGGGGATAAGGGTGGGGTGGGGCCACATCAGAAGTGTCCTCGGGGGAGGGGGTCTGACAGACTGATGTGGACAGAGGGAGAGCGGTCAGTGGGTGACTCAAGTGAGGTCCCAGGAGGAAGAAATGACAGATATAAGATACTGTGGGGCATGAAGTCTGCCGTGTGCAGGTACAGAAAGGTGGGGATGAGGGTGGGGTGGGTCAGTATCAGGAGTGTCCTGGGAGGGGGGTCCTACGGACAGAAAAGGACTGACTGGTGTGGACAGAGGGAGAGCGGTCAGTGGGTGACTCAAGTGAGGCCCCGGGAGGAGGGAATGACAGACAAGATATCGGGGAGCACGAAGTCTGGTGGGGGTAAGGAATGACCGAGTAGGAAGTCCGGGGACGAGAGGGGAGCAGAGGCCCCCGGGGGGGGGGCGGAATGGGGAAGGGAAGGCCCCCGCAGCGGTCAGAGGGTGACTCAGGGAGGCCGGCCTGGGGTGCGGAAGGACAGATTTCTAGAAGGGGGAATTGGGCCAGAGAACTAAGAACCTGCGAGGGGGGGAGCCGGTGCAGTAAAGGGAGCCCCCCACACATTGTTGGGGGTGTCAACAGTGCGGGGAAGTTCCAGGGGCCGGGCAGGGGGCCCGAGCGCGGGAGCGGCCCAGGAAGGGAGGCCGGCCGAGGGAGCGGGCGTGCGGCCGGAGGAGGCGCGGGCCAGAGGAGGCTCCCCGCCCGAGGAGGCCCCGGCCCGGAGGAGGCCCCGGCCCGAGGAGGCCCCGGCCGGAGGAGGCCCCCCCACCCGGAGGAGGCCCCGGCCCGAGGAGGCCCCGGCCCGAGGAGGCCCCCCGCCCGGAGGAGGCCCCGGCCCGGAGGAGGCCCCGGCCCGGAGGAGGCCCCCCCACCCGGAGGAGGCCCCGGCCCGAGGAGGCTCCCCGCCCGAGGAGGCCCCGGCCCGAGGAGGCCCCCCGCCCGCCCGCCCGGGCCGCTACCTGCAGCACCACCTCCACGTCGTACGAGTTCCCCTTGCTCTTCTGGTGGCCGCGGAACTTGGAGCCGCTGTAGAGGAGGCTGGTGGCCACTCCGGGCTGCTGGGTGTTGATGGGGGGCGGCGGGATGAGGGACGCGGCGGACGCGGCCGAGGCTCCGGCCGGCGGGGGGCACTCGGTGCGGACCGGCATCTCGGGGTCCCCCGGAGCCAGGGCGGTGGGGTGGGGGAGGGGGGGAGGGGAAGGGAGAGGAGGGGGGAAGGGAAAGCCGGGGAGGGGGAGAAGCCGCCGCGGCCGCCGCGCGGGAGCCGGAGGAGGGCGGGCTGGCCGAGGGGGCCGGGCGCGCGCAGGCGCGCGGGATGAGAAAGGGAGGGGAGGGAGGGAGGGAGGAGAGGGACGCCCACCCCGCTATTGGCCGACAAGCTACTCCAGCCGCCGACGGGTGCGGGAGGACCAGAGAGCAGGGCCTCCCCCTCCCTAGTTGCCCCCCCCACCCCGCCCCTACCTACACACGCCTATGCGCACGCGCGCAGACACCTACCCACCCACCCACACACATACTTACACTCATACACACATACGCTGATTCAGGCCAATTGGCTCTGACCCGGTGAGGGGGCGGGAGCAGCTTTGGTCGCCGCTTCTTCTTATTGGTTCACGTGAACCACACGTGTGCAGAGGTCGAAGGCCCGCTGGGATATGTAGTCTTTGCCTAGAGACAGAACGCGTTCGTGACGCTGATTGGCTGGGAGGCTCGAAGGTTAGGTGACCGGCCGGTAGCGGCTCAGGGTCGTAGCGGCGGCCAAAGGAAGTTGAACTTAACTAGTAGTGGGAGAACTTTGCAGGCGGGTCCGGTGCAACTGCCCCAACCGTGAGAGGTTGCGGTCTTTCTCTTCCACGCCCTGGGGCCCCCTCCTCGATTGCTCCCGGTCCCCGCCCGAAGGTGCCATGTGGCGAAGCTGCTTCCGGCTCGGGGCGGGTGGCGCGAGCTTCCCACGCCGTCCGGCTTGCCCGGTCCCTGCCGGCCCCACGTGGGAGCAGGCCGCGCCGGCCCCGGGGCTCCGGCTCCTCCGCCGGCCTTACGCGCCCCCCGCAGGTGAGCGCAGGCGGGAGGCCCGAGCCTGGGCCGCAGGTAGCGCGGGGGTGGGGTGGGGGAGGGGGTGGACGGCCGGGCCCCGCAGCCCCTCGGGTCCGGAGCGGGGTAGGCCAGCGGTCACCCATTCCAGGGAGAACATTCGGAAGCGTGTAGCCCTGATGTGTGTGTGTATGGATGTAGATCTGCTTATGTTATCTATGTATCTACCTGTGCATGGATCTGTATACCCAGACCTACACCCATCTGTGCCTGTAACTGGGTATTATTACACGACCGAGATGTGCAGGTCTGTGTAAGTAGGGGTATATAGACGTACATCTATATAGATACATGTGTATAGCGATATAATATGAAGACACATGTATAATCCTGTTATAGATAATAAATTACATGTATTACTGTACATTGGCCCAGGTTCAGTTAATTTGGGTTTTAATGGTAAATTTAGCTTGGAAAAAAATTCACAAAGAACAAAGTGGAAAAAGTGCATTTATTTACTCAATCTTCATACTCCCTTTTCAGTCCTGTTTTACTAAGGTATTTTTTTTTTGTTGAAATTTGGCTAGAAAATTTCTACTGCAAGTTAAAATCTGAAGGTGTCTCGTTTTAATATTTTTAATAAATGAGTTCAAAACCTGCTGAAATTTTTCACTTAGAAGATTTTTAAACAGGTTAGAAAATTGTTTCCAAGGCTGTTTAGGTTTTTTTTTTAACTTTGAAGGTATGAGAGTTTATAGATGACAACATAGCATTTTTAAGCAACAAAATCCCGTGATGGAAATATTTCCAAGCTTCCATTTTCCAATGCTCTCTTACATTAGTTCTTTCAAAAAGCATTCTCATTCTTAAAACTTATCATTAAAACATCACCTTTATATTGAAAGAACAGATTCAAGTTAATTTCTTCTTAAATAACTGCTAAGTACAGTACTATTTCTGACAGCCACTTTCATAGCAGAAACTATCACTTTTTTTGGTCAAAGAAAAATGTATAACTTATCTGTAAGTTTGGTACTTGGTTATCACTGCCTATTATATATTATTATCTATATTGTATATATATATATATACATATAAATTCAAAAATTTGATGTGAATGTTAAGGGTATGAATTAAATATTCAGTCAATTTGATCAATGTGGCTAACCAAACAGATGAATTTTAATATTTCTCCTTTAGAGGATAGGACCATCCAAGAGGCACCAAACCATTGTGAGGTGATCTGGGGGGCAGTGTATGTGTTTGGTGGGGTTCGGGAGATTGTGGGAGATGCATTTACATACCTTCTGGGATTGGTTTTAGTGGTGGAGTAGAAGGGGAGAGGTTTAGGAGCTGAAGGCAAAGTGGGGTAGTGTTGGGCAATAATGGGTGAAGGGGGTGCTGGGGTTGTGTTTGACAGGTGCCTGATGACTGGATGTCTAGGCAAAGGATAGATGTAACCCATCTTCTGATTGGTTAGTCCTACTCCACTTTCCCCTTGCCCTTCCCAGTGGATTGTCCCATACATTTTCTGGGATTTACAGATTTTTCCTGGTATAGAGGAAAGCAGAGATCTTTATGAGTTCCTGTAGATGAATTCTGACAGCTCTTTTGCCACCTATTCCCTTGGCAGCAATTCCTTATCTGTAGACTGTCTTTTCTAACTTGAAATACATGATTGATATCTCCCCTTTCCCTCTCTATACTGCAGAGGGGGCAGGGCAGGGAGAGAAAGGCACTTGGCTTGGCCAGTTAATGGCCAGCACTCTTTACCCTAATATAGTTGCTATGGGAAAGATTTCTGATCCGTCACCACTACCTAGAAAATAATTTAGGTTGACTCATTCAGAGTTTTTGTCATATAAGGGAACTTGGTAGGAAATTTACTCTGTGGAAAATTCATCATGTGGCAGATCTTCCTGAAGGAGTGGGTGAATGAATGAAGCATTTATTAAGCACTTACTATGTATAAAAACACTGTAGATAGAAATAGAAAAGTAAGCCATTCCCTCCTTTCAAGGAGCTCACATTCTCCTGGGGAAACTCCATATGGAAGGTTTCAACTACAAGTGAGATTGAAAGGTCCGCTGGTACTTAGGGTGCAGCAGCAAAGCAGATGGAGATGATTGATCTTCAATGCCACTTCCACTGACAGAGTCCTATCAGTTTCTGTGTTGAACCGTTTGACACTGGATTGAAAGCACTATGGTTCCAAGGAGAGATGGTGGCTAACTCAGTGGGTCCGTGATGCTTCCTGTCTCTCCCTCCAGATGCCCTGCAGCTTCTTCTCAGTGGGCTTGCTTGACCTTCTCCATCCAGTAGCTGCATATTCAGTTGATCTGAAAGAACTCAAAACAAAGGCAATCTGATGCTTTGTGTTTGCCTGTGTCTTTCCTCCAGAGTACACATTCTAATGTTGGAAGGTCACAGTTAAAGGTGATCTTTTTGGTAAAACAGATCCTACTATATGCTAGACACTGAGGCAAGTTTCTGCCATAGACGAGTTTTCATTGGTACAAGATAAAACAAGATAGTGAGCGCTAATAAAAGTACAGACTCTTTTATTTGACATTGAAGCCCTCCAAAATCTGTTTTCAACTTATCCTTGGCTGATGGGGTTTTACTGGCATTTTCCCCTTCGTTCACTCCACTCTCTGGCCAAATTGATCTGCTTGTATTTCCCTGACCATAGTATTGCATCTTTGCCCAGCTTGTCCCCCTCCCTCCCATTCTTGGAATGTTCTTCTGCCTACTTCTTCCTCTTGGAATTTCTGGCTTCCTTAAGGCTCAGCTCAAGGGTTACCTCCTTCAAGAGGCCTTTCCTGGTGACTCCCTAGTTGGTAGTCTCCTACCCACCACCATCAGTCACTGTATTTATCTTATACAAGGTGTCTTCCAAGTCTTAGTATACTTTAAAGCTACCAAAGATTAAAATTCACTCAACTAAGACTTTTGGCACTGTAATATACTTATCTGCATATATATCCCTCCAGTGGAATGTAAATTTAAGAGCAGAGACTGTCTTATTTTTATATTTGTATCACTGATGCCTAGCACACATCTTGCCACTTAAATTATTTATCCATTAAATAGTGGCAAGCAGAGTCAGAGGTGACTTCATAGAGGAGTTGGTACCCATGCTTAAGTTTGAAAAAAGACAGTGATTGTGAGAGGTGAAGAGGAGGAAGGAATGCATTGCAGACATAGGAGATGGCTTTCTGGCTTCAGTCAAGTCTGGGGATCAGCAGTCTGGTATAGGGAAGAGTGCTGGATTTGTGCTCCGAGGCACTGAGGCTGCCATCTAACATCAGCACGTCACTTCCCCTCGGTGGCCCTAATTTTGTCGTCTGTAATATAAATGGGGTGAGCTAAGTTATAACTGCAATGCCAGTAGTCCGTTTAGCCCAGACCAAATTGTTGGTGAAGAACAGTCTAAAATAAAGCTGAGACGTTGTAGACGGGAGCCAGGTTGTGGAAAAGCTCACTGGACAGACTCAAGAATTTACATTTTATGCTGTAGGCAGTTAGGAGTCACTAAAGACTTGAGCAAGGTAGTGAAGTGCTTAGATCTGTGCTGTTAGGGAAATTCGTTTGTCAGCAGTTTGGAAAGGTGAAAGGTTAGAAGCAAGGAGATGACTTAGGAGGGTAGAGCTAACATTCGCCTATAAAGATTTTTTTCAACCGCTGTAGAGCATACAGTTGTCCAACAGTATTTCAGGAGTGCCCCCAGAAATAATTTAGTGTGCTTTGAGGTTATTCTAAATAGTTATCAGTTATTTTAAACTACATTCAAAGATGTGATTCTAAATTGCATTCACTATTAAATCAAAAAACATCCCAGTGTGTGTTGGGTGCCTCTGTTTACTGTGTGAGGTCTTGTTTGGGGATATGAGAAAATAGAGTTCCTGGCCTCTTCCTTGGGAGTATGCAGCCCATTTGGAGAAAGCAAGGCATAAACATGTAAAGAGAGAATGCAAAAAATACCAGAAGGTATTCATTGCTAAATAAATGGTATGGACAATTAGTGTTATGAGTTTGGAGAAGGGAAAGTATTCTGTGGACTGAGAAAACTCTATAGAGCTTTGCTGGATCAGTAAGATTCAGATAATGTAGATGAGAGGAGTCAAGTAGCAGCATGAAAAAGGTCAGGATGGTCCAAGGTGTACACATTAAGGGAGGAAGCATTGACCAATGTTTCTAGGGTAGAGGGTGATCCAATTGGGGAATAAAAGTAGATGATTAAAAAGGTAGTTTGAGGGCCTGGATACTAGGTGAAGGGAGAGTTTTTGAAGATCTGGGCAGGAGAGTTGTAACGTAGTTTAGGATCTTTAATTTGGCTGTGGAATCCAACTCAAATAGAAATGGGGACTTAGTTTTAAAATGTAATGTTATCTATGTTTTATTGTATTTTTATCTATTTTGTTAATTATCTCCCAGCTACATTTTAATGGGAACATCGCAGTGGTTCCCACAGGGACAAGGGCCTTCCTGGTGTGCTAGCAGTGGGAATGGAAAAGAAATCGTGAGAGAGAGATTGTAAAGGAATAGCGAAGTCTGGTGTTTTAGTCTGGGAAATATTGGGTTAAACAATGACAGTTATGCCACAATTACAGCATGGCTGTCCCTCAAACCAATCGCTGCCTGTGAACCAATGAACCTGGATGCCAGTCACACCAGATGGAGCTGTTCTAAAAGATAAAGGGATGCAGACACTGTATTCGAGAAGCATTGTGGGACTTGTAGTTCTTCAGGTATAGAGTCTGAAAAATTAACTTCCAATAAGGAAACTGACATAACAGGAAAAAAAAAGGATTGTAAGAACTTTAAAAGTGCATACTCATAAACTAATTATAGTAGATAGCTGTTTCATAAGAGAAATGATGTGACGCGATTTGGTAACTAGCTTCCTTTCTATTTGAAGATGTTGTTTCCATGGTTACTCCAATGTGTGTATGCTCTTAGGATCACAGAGTCAGAAAGGATCTTCTAATGTTTCATATCCCTAACAAGACTGTAAGCTCCCTGCTGGGAAGAAATTGTGCTTTATACAATCACATCTCATTTATCTTTCATCATTTAGAAATGTGCTGTTCCAAATGCATGAATTTTTCAGATAACTAAGCCTATCAAAACTTCATTTTAACCGTTTTAAATGGAAATCTAACATATATTGTTTGTAACCCTGTCTTTTTAAAAAGATCATATATTTTCTTGATGACTCAATTTCATCGTTATGCATATTATTAACACATTTACTGTGTATCATTAACACATCCTTGCTCCTTTTCTCAGCCTTTCAGCTATAATTTCTCTGCTGTCCATGTACAGCCGTATAATACTCTATCCTTCCCCACTCCAGTTTGCATGGTGTGTCTGTGTGCCTTGTTAGCAGCTTTTAATCTGTTGTATCCTAAAAGGAGTGAATCGAGCTTATTAAAATTATGTTAATTAAGAATGAACAGGCTTAACCTGATAAATTTTGAGTGCAGACTGAAGCATATTTTGGTTATTATATTTTTTTGTTGCTTTTTGAGGAGGGAACATAGGTAATATGGAATACATTTTGCATGATTTCACATGTTTAATGGATATTATATTGCTTATCTTCTGGATGGGTGGGAGAAGGGCCGGAGAAAGGGAGATAATTTTCAGAACTAGAAATTAAAAGCTTAATGCTAAATAAATACCAGAAAAAAGGACAAATAGGTTTAGCATGAATTAAAAACAGAATGATAAATAAATACCAAAAAAAAAAAATTTAGGAGGTTTAGCATGAGAGCTCATGGCCTATCTTCTGAGTAAAATACATGGTTTTTGGGCTCTGGCTTTTGGATTTCGGGAAATCTGACTTCCAGAGAACTGGGAAATTAACTGTACTGCCTACACAGTATGTGCCTAACACAATTTTAGGTATTTAATAGTCTTCTGTTATTTATGATCTATATTATAGATCATTTGAGGTCACCTTCTTTGGACCCTGCATCAAGGTAAGCAATCCCTGAACCATTCTTCTATTTTTAAATGGCTCCTAGAAGGGAGATTCTGTAACCCTTTGTAATATATTCTGGAAGAAATCACCTTTATCACCCAATCACAGTTGAAATCTTAGTGTTCCCAAGTACTGTTACTACAACTTAAATTTTTCCCATTGTTAACCTTTCATTCACTTAGAGGGTGAAGCTCACGAAGTTTAGTCTTTAGCCTCCTTCCCCAGGCTAAACAATTCCTTTCACCGTAAAAACACTTTAATAATGCCTTTTGCTTTGACTGCATAGTTATTTGGCACATACATACCTCTTCCTGCTCCACCACATACTGAGCCTTCCCTTGTGATAAGAAGAAAAAAGTCAGTAAAACCATACTGAGGTGTGTGTGATAGCAAAGGAAACATGTCCTATCCATAGACACTGCACTACACTCCAGGGAACGGAGGAAAGCATATTGCTTCATCTTCTCTCTGGAGCCAAGATTAGTCATTATAACGGCAGTGTTCAGTTTCATTTCTTGTACTTTTCATTTACGGTCTCCCAACATTTCTCAAAATTCCTTATATTTCTCATTTCCTAGTATTTCAGAATATTTCATTATATTTATGTACCACAGTTTGTTTAGCCAGGCCCTGTATCCTTCTCCTCCCACTTTATTTCCAGTTCTCTACTACCCAATGAATTGCTGTGCTGGATTTATTCCCATGTCCTTGGTTGGGATATATATCTGGCAGTAGCATGGACATTTCAGTTCACTTCTTCGCAGCATTCCAAAATTTTTTCCAAAATAGTCAGGCCATTCACAGATCCACCCACGGTGTCCTGGCATTGCTGTCTTTAGTGTGCAGCCACTCCCACTATTCCAAAAGACTTTCCATCTTTAACCATCTCTGCCAGTTTACTAGGTGAGATGAAACCTCAGATTCTTTTAAATTTGCATTTCTGTTACTGATTTGCAACAAGCTTTCGTGTGATAGCTAATGGTTCTCAAAACTGCAAACTGTTCTTATTCTCTGACCATCTCGTTAGAGACTGGCCCTACCTTTTACTTCAGTTTTAGCTTTTCTCACAGGACCAATTTCTGCCACTCCCTCTCTACCAGCAGGTACAGGTCTCCTGAATTCAAAATAAAACCAAAAACCCTCCATCCTTTCCTTGGAACGTTAACTGATCCAGGTTCTGTCCCAGTAGACATTGTGGCTCCGCAGTCTGAGGACCAGTTTGAGCCTCTCTGCTGTTTATTGCCTGTGTTACCCCGTGGGCCTCGGCTTCTCATCTGTAGAATGAGGCAGTTGGCCTGGAGTTCCTGTTTGGAGCAGCCCAGCTCTCTCATCATTGCGGGCCAACGCCTCTCAGTCCTTGCAGTTTGTTTTCTCTTCCTTATAAAGATGCAGAGATGAGAATTAGAAACCATAGCTGACCATCACCAAGCAGCGTAGGTGGAGATGCAGTTTCCGGCGTTAGGGTGCCGTGCTCATTGTTAATTCCCCAAGGTCACCTTCGTTCTTGTTCTGCGTTTGGTTTTTGGTCGCTAACGCCCCCTCCGCCAAGTGCCTGTTGCTGCGCTTGGATTTAACTCTTCGGTTTGTTTGGTTCTTTCCAGTTCAGGGTTGACACAAAATGCTCTTTTGAGGGGCTGTCCTTGTTTTGTTTCTGTTTCATCTTAATTCAGTTAGGTCACTTTCCGTTTTACTCCCGTCTCTTGTCTTTCAAAGCGTTTGGCTGTCATGTCCAATTTAGTTATCTGTCAGCTTAGTGTTCTCTATTCCTTTGTACAGTAATGAGTGATGTCGCTTTGGTCTTCTTTGAGCGTGAAGGGACAGGGGTTTTATTCCAGGCTCAAGGTTCACTTTTTTGTGACTGGACACATGGATCACATTCCTTGGGCCTTCTAAGCTGCTTACTCTGATGCCTCGGTCTAAGGTGTAAGCAGGTCAGAGAGTGTATGCGTGGGAATAAGACCAAGACCACGGCCGGTGATTCCAAGAGCATGCCTCGGTCTAAGGTGTAAGCAGGTCGGAGAGTGTATGCGTGGGAATAGGACCACGGCCGATGATGCCAAAGAGCGTGCCTCGGTCTAAGGTGTAAGCAGGTCGGAAAGTGTATGCGTGGGAATAGGACCACGGCCGATGATTCCAAAGAGCACGCCTCTTTGCCCCTGGTCCTGTAGGGGATTGTTTTCAGCACAAACCTGTGATTGCATTAGTGTGTGGGACTCCCAGTGGGGAAGCTCCCTCCACTACTGCCCAGAGGCAGGACTTTAACTCTGTGAATGACTACAAGGCTGGCCCCCTATCCATTATACCATGCACTTTCTCATAGGTGTTCGTAGTTACTGACAAAAAAGAACCATCACATGTCCCTTACACCAGTACAACCCTACCCCCACCTAGTAAAAGAAATCTCTTTTCCTTAGATTTCTTGTAGCACTTTACCTACCTCTCTTGCACTTACCTCATTTTCCTTTGTATTGTAATTATTTCTACATAGAGCTTCAGCCTTCATTTAATACACTTATTGAAAGCCAGATTTGTCATTGATAACCCTGTTGCTTACATAGTAGCACTGTGCACAGTAGCCAACACTTAAGAAATGCTTGTTGAATACTGAAATTTTGAGTTCTCTCTGATCAATGCAGTGACCACTTTTTAAGTCAAAGCCTTCATTAACTTCGTCCTGTTAGCACTTAAGAGAGGTGATAGGTTCTAGCAGAAGGGTCCAACAAGGCCCCCAGGGCAGGGGAACCAGATGAAGTAAAAATACAGTGGAATATAATGTTATTAGGTGGTTCTCTGCAGCCTGCAGGGATCCGTGAGTTTGATGTCATTGGGCTATAGGACTGGAAGTGAGTCATACATCATCAGACATGGCCAGGGTTACATAAAATGAGTAAGCAAGAATCGCTGGGAAGTCACAGCAATGAAAAAAATCAGTTTTTGTTTTTTGTTTTTTTAAGAATAAATTATATTTGAGTTCTTAAGAAAACTTTGTGTCTAAGGAAGAAATAAGTTCAAATTGAAGCTCTGACAGTTACCAGCTGTGTGATCCCGATTTCACTCTCTGGGCCTCATTTCCCTCCTCTTTATTTTTATATATGTTTGGGGGGAGGCAATCTGGATTAAGTGACTTATTCTGGGTCATATAGCGGTGAGCATCTGAGGCCGAATTTGAACTCAGGTCTTCTGGACTCCAGGTCCAGTGCTCTATCCACTGAACCACCAAGCTGTCTCTTTTTCCTCATCTTTTAAACCAGGGGTCACAATCCTTGTACTTTCTACCTCAGCAGTGTTGCAGGGACAGTGCTTTGTAACTAAAGCACAATGTAAAGAACAATCTATTAAATATTCTATGAAAACTGTGGCAAAATTATCAACACTACACATTTACCTAATACTTTCCAAAGCACTGGTGTCTCTGAAGTGGATAACACAAGTATTGTTGTCCCTTTATACTGAGGAAGACTGTCTGGTGTCACACAGCCAGTAAGTGGCAGAGCTGGGCCCCACGTCCACACTTCTCTGTACTTCCCTTGGCCTGTAATATGGCCATGACACCATAAATTCTCTTCCCTCCTTCCTTCTTTGAATTTTTTTCAGTCTGTCTTGATTAATTTTCAACGTAAGCTTGATTACCAGTGAAAGAAGCTTAAATATAAACTATTTGCTTATTTTCCTTTATTTTCACATACTATATTATTATTTCAACAGGCAAATACCAAAGACCTCAAATGCTCTTAAATCTAAACAAATAACTTCTTTTTCTCTGCATTACATATTCTAGAAGTGTGATGGTTGGCTGGTAGATCTCAAGATTCTATCTACTTGTTTTTCCTTATTAGTTAAGAAAGTCTATAAATTATTACAAGCCGCCTTTTTCATCTTCTTCCAGGGTGACTGGTATCAGTATTTCCATCCTAGGATTTTTATTCAGATTATTTTTAGAAGGAAGCACAGGACAGACTTTTCCCTCTTGAAGGAGAATTTTGTAATTCCTGTTAAGTACACAAGAAAGCTAGAGTTAATTAGGTTAATTAATTGGATAGTGAGAAACAGAAAATGCTCTTGGGATCTCTGCTTACTGTCTAGCTTGTGCGTTTATAAGAGAATAAAGAATACATATCCTTGTCACATTGAGATGCTCTCTTTATATCTGGATAAAAGGTGGAATGGTGGTGGTAAAAGAATGGAATTTATGCTTTCTTTTAGACAAGTCATTAAACCCAATCTAATCTAAAAGTTACACATGATAATGTACGGTCAGAGCCGGGGCCAGACCGTAAGCCTGACTGGCACTTTACAAAACCACAAAATGTACAATAAACCTTTGCTAAAGTAAACTAATTGAATGTAAATTTTTTAAAAATCAAGCCTATTACTACATCAGCATTAATTATAGCAGGCTGTGTTGCTCCATAAGCTATCTTGATGATATTTTAAACTATCTCTTTGAAAATTGTTTTTTAATAGAAAGGAAGAAGTTTTATCAGAATGTCAGCATTACACACGGTGAAGGTGAGTATCTGAAAGCTCTTTCTGCCTTTTTAGTGCATGATTTGAAATGCTTTTGTTTATTACTAGCCCAGCTGACAGATTATCCTTCTCATCAATAAGCAGAATCCACTGTTGTCTTTGAGCCTTGTGTCAGTATTTGCTTTTAGTTATAATTCCTGAGAGTTTTAAACTTTGATCTTTCAAGGTGGATATGAGATAAACCTGGACCACAGAAAACTGAAAACTCCCAGCGCCAAGCTCTTTACTGTTCCCAGCGAAGCCCTGGCCGTTGCTGTGGCTACTGAGTGGGATTCTCAACAGGACACTATCAAGTTCTACACGATGCATTTGGTGAGAAGTTCAGAGTGAGGCTGAGAGAAAGCAAAGGTGGCAGCAGTCCCACTTACTTATCTTCTGATAGATTATTCACTTTCTCGGTCATCCTTGGCCAGTTGATAAACCCTCGCTCGGTCAGTTTCCCCTGGCCGCCTTCCACACTAGTCTAGCTAATGTAAGTTCGGAGAATACAGACTGCTTTGAATATACTACCAAAATGGAATCAGATAAATGTGAAGAAAAACACATCTGGATTATCGGTGCTACTGCTTTCCATTAGCTTGGGTAGCACTAAGTGCTTCTTAAGTCCAGCACTGCAGGTGATAAAGAGAAGTACTAAATATAATTTAGTTGCCCTCGAGAAGCTTAAAGGGGTGGGGAGGGGGGTTGTTAGTGCCTTTATTTCCTAGTAGCCTAGAGCACTATATAAATATCTTAGTGCTTTTTGCCAGAGCTTAGTGAGTTAAACATTCTTCATAAATAAGGAAAACAGATGTGGATAATTGAGTTAAAAAAGTTAGCCTTTGAATCTGATGATGTGGGTTAAGTACCATTGCCACCTCCTGTTTTATCATATGATCCTAAGCTTTACAACAGTAATTTCAAAGATCAACTTTAATTATCATCATTGTTTGCGTTACTCATAAATATATTTGGGGAAGTCTTTAAGTACACCATACTTTCTGCTCCCCGTGGTTCTCTTTTTCTGCTTCTCTTAATCACTGTAACTGTAATAGGAGCCAAATCCCTCCTTGCACTTTAGGGATGAATGTGATTGGGAGAAAATACAGATATCTAATCAGGTATTTTAAAAAAATCAGAATCCTAGTCTGTTTGTTACCCTGGCTTATTATACTGCTGTCGTGGTATTAATAGTCAGTTACATCAGGGGGACTCACTTTGGAACATCAGTCTCTTGCCAGTATGGAATGACATCAGGCTCTTACATTAGCCTCTCTTCTTGGACAGTAATGACTTTGTGAAAGGAGAAGTGCTTTTACCCTGGGGCCAATGGACTATAATAGCTGCTCTCTCTGCCTTTTGATTCAGACCACACTGTGTAACACATCTTTAGACAACCCAACTCAACGAAACAAAGATCAGCTTATCCAAGCTTCTATGAAGTTTCTGGACACAGACACAATCTGGTAACAGACACTTGGACTAAATTCACATTGTAACGACGGTGAGCTTTAGGTTGTCCTACAGCACTTGCCTAAGGAGTTATCAGGAGTTATTTTCTTACTTTGTTGTGGAGCTTTTCCTTTTAGTAGGAGTCAACTAAGCATTGACAACTAAGGAAGACAAGGATCTATGAAATTCATAGAACAAAAAATGCCAAATGGAGGACTTTGTATTTTTAGCAGTCCCTCCCTCAGTTTGCCTTGTTCTTTACTAAAGAGTCTGCCTTGTATCCCCCCAGTGGAACAAAATAAGCTCCTCAAGGCAAAGGCTGTTTCTGTGTTTTCCTTGTATTCCCACCCTTAGCACATAAGACTTCAGACAGCTCACTAACTTGGCAGTCAGAGGTTTGAGTCTGAGTCTCAGTTTTATCACTTAGCAATTCTGTGATGTTGGGGCAGCCTCTTAGCCTCTCCAAACTCTGGGTTTATCATCTCTAAAATTGGGTATTGTAATACTTATACTATTCTATCCCACAAATTATTGTGAGAAAAAGACTTGGTGAACGACATAAAGTTTGATATATATGCAAGTTAGTATTATTCCTTTTAATCTGACAGATCAGCCTTTAAACATTGTACTTGCCAAATGAAAACTTTCATAATCACTAAGAATAAATTTGAGCAGACCAAGGAATTAATTGGTAACAAAACTTTAGGTATTAGAATTAGGCTGACATGGTAGAGTGAGAAGTTTTTACTGTCCAGATACCTAGTAAATGCTCTGAATCCTTCATTTTTAACTGCCCCCATTAGTAGCATTTGGGGTGAGAAACATTAGGGACTGATTCATGGAGAGAGCTACATCCTAAGAGATGGTTGAAATACTTTGGGGAAAAAAGCTTTTTTCAGGTTGTCATTTGTATTTTTATTTTATCAGATTACTAATCATGAATTTAAAAAATTAAAGTTTTTGTTAACAAAGATTTTTTTTTTATAATGAATTAGTTACAGGGTGGAAGAACCAGAAACATTAGTGGAACTTCAAAAGAATGAGTGGGATCCAATTATAGAATGGGCAGAAAAAAGGTAAGTTCACATGTTTATCCACCTGCCCTGTGCATCTCCTTGTGTTGTTGTCTCGTCATTTTTATTACATTGGCTCAACCCATGAGCAACTGATATTTTTCTAATTGTTTAGATCTAATGTTATTTGTATGAAAGTGTTTTGTAATCATGTTCATAGTCCCTGGGTTTGTCTTGGCAGGTAGACACCCAAGTTGTGGTTGCCATCTTCAGAACTTAGATGGGAACTAGTCAGTGTTTACAGTGTGAGCTATGGTGACCCTGGTAGAAAAGGGTTATTGAAGAAGGTTTTAATAAGCTCTACATTATGTGTAACAATTATTGTCAATTAATTGTAGTTTTCAGATGGTTGCAAATAATTATACTACATTGTCCAGAGCCAGGGTGGGGGAACCTGTGGCCCTCTAGGTCCTCAAGTGCATCCCTTTGACTGAATCCCTCAAGGCCACAGGTTCCCCACCCCTGGTCCAGAATGTGTTTTTCATCCAGGGGAAACCTTGGCAATATTCTTCAGTGAATTTGCTTTTAGGAAAAGGAAAATTAAAGAGGCTACTACTAGTCCTCTACAAACCACTGGTTATGTGTAATTGCTCCCCAGAATCTCTTTCTCTTAAGTTGACCAACTTGGCTGAAGGAAGTAGTAAATGAGTATATTTTTAAAAGACTCAAGCGTAGCCTAAGACAGTTTGGCTGAACATTATATCAAGCTTTAACCAAAGCATACATGCTAAAGTTTAATATGTGCCATTGCAGATATGATGTTAAGATTGGATCTTCTACAAACATCATGGGACCTGATATCCCGGCCAAGACCAAAGAGACTTTCATGAGTCTTTTGGCATCTTATAACATGTGGGCCTTGCAAGGTAATAAAGGTATTTTTTTCTGATGTTAAGAAGGGAAGATGTTGATGTAAGGTTTTAAGGTTTTATCTTGTGCCCTACCTTCCAGCATAACGTTTTACAGTGCCTGCTACAACAGTACCATTCATAGGATCATAGAATTTAGAGCAGGAAGGAACATTTGAGGTTATCTAGTCCAAACTCCTCATTTTCCGGATTAAAAGCTGGGGTCCAGAGAGCTGATATGACCGGTCACACTGGTGAACAAAGCTAGTATTCCAGCCTAGGTCCTCTCATTCAAGGGGCTCTTGCCACTATATTGTAGAGGCCCTGTGAGGAGGAAATGGAAAGCCCAGAAGGTCAAGTAACTTGCCCAAGGTAAAAACACATCAATGGCGTTGTTGTAATGAAAACCCTGGTCCCCAGACATCTGATCCTGGGTTTAACTACAACTTTTATGTAATGTTCAGTAAAAATGCTTTAGAAACATTCCTTCCTTGCAGAATGGAATGGAGCATTGTTCCACTAGAGAAGAGTCCTGGGCTAAGCTGTTTTAAATAGTAACCTCAGATCACTGTACAATAGTACATGTGAAAGTAAACAGGTCAGCGTTGACCAGTTTGTCAATGGTGTGGGCTCACATGACTGGTTTTTTATGTTCTTTATGTTTAACGTACATGTGGCTCATTTAGAATTGATGGTATATGGGAATGAAAGGAAGAGTTGGACGACTTGTCCTCTGGTGGGACTAGAAGCAGAGGGCTGGGACCGCTTCCTAGTCTAGCGGATGATCTAGTAATATTGCTGTGCCTCTGGCCTGCTGGTCGTAGACCCATACCATAAGCGTAAGCCTGCTTCCTTCTAGGTCTGTATCCCTGGGAACCTACACAGCTTTACAACAGAACTCAGTAAATGCTTTTGATGACGATAGTAGTTATGGAAATAACATCAGTCTCTCCCCCAATCTGAAATCATATTAGTCATCTTTCTTCGCAGCATTCTGCTCCATTTTGTTTCATGGACAGGATCTTCTTTAGTCCTTTCCAGACTTATTTGTGGTATCCTGAACTGAGATTATGGGTACTAATGCAGAAGGCAATAGTAGGAATGTTATCACTATGGTGATTTTGGCCTTGGGACATATTTTTCCATTTTATCCACCAGGTATAGAATTTGTGGTCACCCAGTTGAAGTCCATGGTTTTGTCCTTGGGGTTGATTGACAGGCACCTTACAGTAGAAGAGGCAGTCCTGCTGTCTCGTTTGGAAGAAGAGTACCAGGTATGCACATGTGAGAGGCCGCTGCGGGCTTCGGACCCATGGTGTCATGTGTGTTGCCATTCAGAGCCTATGTCTGATTGAGCAGCCCTGAAACCTGTCGTATTTTCACTGTTCTCTATCCAAGCAAGAATGATTTGGATTCAGGCTTACTGAACCTGTGGCATTGGACCTGAACTGCACCAGCCTTTAAAAGAAGAAGAAAAATCCCCTTCCTGATGTCTCTGTCGAACCATTCCCCAGCTCTCATGCCACTTTCATGGGTGAACTTAGCATGTCTCTCTGATATCCTGTGGGTTCTATTGATCTCTCTGCTGTTTCTAATACTTCTGAGAAATTTCCTTTCATGCTTTCCTATGGTTTACAAGATTGGAGACCAGTCATTCTCAGATTGTCTTTCTGAGTTCTGTCTTTGCATTCAGTTACTTTGGCCTGTTATGTATTTAAAATATTTTGTTTTGTTTGTTTTTTTCAATTTTTCTGCCTTTTGACTTTTCCTGAATATTTATTGTTATATCACTACATTTTTGCATTCGGTCTCTTCCGTGCCCTTTTTAGAATGTCTGCCGCTTTGTTAGTAGTCTGTACCTTCTGTTCTAAATCATCAGTTCTTATTTCAAAAATTTTAAAAGCTCTAAATTCATTCCTTATCTCTTTCTTTAATTCTTTTCTTAGGCTACTCAGTCAGTTGTAGAGCTTCTCCTAATTGTTCTAATATCTCCTCTGACGATCCACTTGTATTTGCAGCATTATCCCCTTCTGGAAAGTACTTTTGGAGATCTTTTTTGGTTTGCTCACTGGTTCTGTCACTTGGTTTTTCTGTGGGAGTTATTATTATTTTACTTTACTTGGAATGTATTTTGTCATTTTTGAGATAATGAAGGGAGCAGGTTGGATGTAAACACAACCCATCATTTCAGCCATTTTAACAAGCAGTTTGTTGGTGCGGGGGATCAAGGACCAGGCCGGGAGTTGGGCAGAGCTAGAGTCAGTTCAGATCCTGCCTCAGATCTTTATTTGTGGTGTGACCTCTGCCTGCCTTATTTTCCTTGTGTATGAAATGGGGGTCATAATAGTACCTCCCTCCCAGGGTTGTGAGGATGAAGTAATCGTTGTAAAATGCTTAGTACACAGTAGGTGCTACATAAATGTTAGCTATTTTTATTAACCCCCCCATAAATGAATTTGACCAACTCGTACAACTTCTGAACTGTGCCAGGTCTTGCCAGTTCTCCCTCCACAATAACTTCAGTATCCATCCCTTTCTCTGCTCACAGCCTGTAACCTCGCTCACCATCTCTTGCTAGTCTCCCTGCCACAGGCCATCCCCTCCACACATCTTCCAGAAGGATGTCACTAAAGCCTGAGTCCAAACCTTCTTACCTATAGGGTCAACTACAAACTCTCTTTGGGCATTTCACGTCCTTCCTAACCTCATTTCAAGCTCCCATTCCAAGCTGGTTCTGCATGGTTCCCTTCACTCCCTCTGTGGTCCAGCCAAACTGGCTTTCTCACAGTTCTTCAGTCTTGACATTCCCTCCCTCTCTCTCCAGGTCTTTGCATAGCCAGGCTCTTGTCCCTAGGATGTACTTCCTCTTCACCTTTGAGCTAGAGAAGGAAATGGCAAACCACTCCAGCATATTTGCCAAGGAAACCCCAAATGAGGTCATAAAGAGTTGGACATGACTAAAATGACCGGGCAACAAAATTTTGTATGGTGTTTTTATTTTTTTGTTGTTACATCCAATTACATTTTAATTGGCTCTGGACATGGGACACTTTGGAATTTTGAAGGCAGCCAGTTGAACACCTCCACTGAAGGCAACTCTCTTAAGATTGTAAATTGCAGAGAATGTGCTGACTCGCACAGGTAGCAGGGGCTTGTTCATCTCAGCGTTCCCTTTGTCCACAAAATCACTGATAAGCCCAGTCCTCTCATCCCACAGTGTCGAATAAGTGAATTTGAGCTGGACATTGGAAATTTTTCATTATCTGTCAATATTTAACAGAAATTGACTTCTTATGTCAACCTTACTAAAGTGTTAAGAGGAATAGCAAACATTGATTGTAAAGTACTCTGCAAACTTAAATGTACAAAATATAAATGGTATTAGAACACAACTTATTTAACTAACTTCATTAATTCAAAACTTGTATGGCAACTAATTTATGCCATGCTGAAATTTAGAAGATAGTTTACTAAGGAGAGGTGTGCAGACTCAATTTCTCTGTAGTGACACTTTATTTAGGATTAATAATAAAAGATAGAATGGTATATATTTGAGAGAGAGCCAGTTTCAGAGTCCTGAAAACTTGGATATAAGTCCCTCTTCCAGCATACTGGCTTTTTGACCCTAGACACGGCCCTTAACCTTTCAGTGCTCCAGGCCAGAGGTGTCAAACTCAGAGAGATGAGCTTAAGATGTAATTGGGAAATCCTTAACAAAATAAATGAAAATGCAGTGTACAACACAGATAATGTTAACATGTGGTTTTCTAAGTCAATATGTGTCCCACAGGAATCCTTCTTCTACTTGAGTTTGACACCACCCCAGCATAGTCACAGAGCAGCTGCTCATCTGTAGTGGTCCAAGGACTCACTGGGAGTTTCTTACACTAAAGAAATCACAGGGCCCAGATCCAAAGAGAGAGTGAAGGAGAATTGCTTGTGAGGACTTTGATGCCCTGCTCCTTCCTCTCCCTCCGGATGACTGCTGCCAGCTGCGGCACAGCGTGAGCTCATCATCTGTGCCCAAACCCGCTCATTTCCTGGTTGCTGGTGATGGCACCACCAGCTTCCCAGTCAGTCACCCAGAGTTGAAATGTCCAAATTTCCTTTGACTGGCTTCTTCACCAACCCCCATATTTAGCCTATCGCCAGATTCTGTCCATTTTGCCTCCATCTATGTCTTGGGCCTGTCCCCACCTCTCAGCGCTTCCTGCCCTTACACAAGTCCAGTCTCTCATCACTCTCCCCTTTCCTCTAGACTATTACAGCAGTTTCCAAACTAATTTGCCGACCAGAAGCTTTTCCTTTGTCCAATTCAATTTTATTGATGTACAGTTTTGACCACGTCAGTCCTCTGTTGAGAATCCTTAGCCTGGTTCCAGACTGTCTTTTGCACTCCATGCTGTGCTCCATGCAGCTTGGACAATGATTTCTTCCCCACACTCCTCATGATGTCTCCCAGCTTGTGTTCACTGGATGAACTGTCCCTATGCCCTTCATCCCTTAACGTGTGCTGTTCAGGGGTTGGCACAAAAGGTATTCCTCTGCAACTGCTTTCCTTGTTTCTGATGGGCCAGTTTGTTTTTTCTAATTTAGTTAGGTCGTTTTCAGTGCCACTAGTGCCTGCATGCCCTTTGGGCTGCTCACCCAAGCTCTCCTCATCTGTAAAAGGAGGAGATGAACTAGGTGGTCTCATCCAGCTTGAAATCTATCCTCCTGTACTTCTTGTAGTTCTTCTGATGAGTGAGATTTTGTCATTTCAGGGCTGTTGTCCTTACACACTGCCATTGCTGAACAGTCAAGCAGCTCTTGGCAGAAACACTCAGGGATATAGACTTTTCTGAACAGGCAAAGTGTTGCTGACTTACGTTCTACAGAAATGACATGAGAAGGAGTGCTTAGGAGGAGGAAAACTTACTTAGGAGGAAGAAAAGAACCCAGGGCACAGGATGATGCTGCTTTCTTTTGCCATTGCATGGCTCTGGCTGATTTGTATTATAGATAACCCTACTGAGGCACCTAACTAGCTCAGTAGATAGAGCACTGTGCCTAGAATCCAGGAAGACCTGAGTTCAAATCCAGCCTGTGTGACCCTGGGCAAGTCATTTAACCTCTGTTGGCCTTAATCTACTGGAGAAGGAAATGGCAAACCACTCCAGTATCCTTTTTCTGGAGGAGGGGAAGGCAAGCAATTGGGGCTAAGTGACTTGCCCAAGGTCACACAGCCCAGTGTCACTGTACCACCTAGCTGCCCCACCACTCCAGCATCTTTACCAAGAAAACGCCATGCAGGCCACAAAGAGTTGGATGGGATTAAACAAGTGGACAGGAAGCAGCAGCCCCACTGGGGTCACACATGTTGTGGGGATTGTTGCTAGCCACCACTGTGTACTGCAGACATTGTCCTGTCACTTCATCCTGGTAGCAGCCTTGTTGGATGAAGGCAGATCTCTAAGAAATTGGTCCCCGCACATTCATATTTATGGTTTGGTTCTTGGAACGAAATTGGGAGCAAATGCTGTTAGTGGAAAAATCTCTGACGATCTAGAACTCTTGTGTTTTCCCAAGCTTGCTTGATGCTAATGAACTGTATACTTTGTTCTCTTAGATCCAGAAATGGGGCAACGTGGAATGGGCTCATGACTACGAACTACAGGAGCTGCGGGCTCGAACAGCGGCCGGGACACTGTTTGTTCACCTTTGCTCTGAAAGTTCCACAGTAAAACACAAACTCCTGCAGGAATGAGGTTCTCCTACTGAACTCTGGAATCATACAGGAGTAATGAGAGTGCACCTTAGGTGAACCGAGGGTGGTCCAAGCTGCCAGGCACTGCACTGATCCCCTGGTGCCAGCTAAAAGCTCGTCCTGTCCTTGGTAATCAAGAGGTATCCAGGAGAATGCCTTCTAGCATGGGGAAAGGAGCTACAGCTGTGCTTATACACAGGATTTTCTCCTAGCTCTATGTTTGATATTAAAAATTGCATCCAGATCAGAACTTCTGTCAAGCCTTGTAATTATCTGTGGCTCCAGAATTCTTCATTGTGTTCATTGTGACTTGGTTTCCTTAAGGTTAAGCATCTTGTCTTTTGTGAGTGTATTTTGCTTCTGCTGCTCTAGATCTGAAATGAGACTCAGTATCTGTCACCAACCAGGAAACTAATTTGTATTCTTGATCTTTCAACCTATTTTCTCTAAACTATGTTTTACTTTTATCAAAGGATCCTTTAAACTAAGTTGATCTTATTCTTTTTTTTCCCACTTCTTAAAGTCATAGAAAATAGTCTGTTCTTTAAAATAGGCCATTAAATATTTAATATAATTAAAATTCTAGAAAGTAAGCAGATTTGAAAGATACCTCTAAGGAAAATTCAGGATTTCTCCCTAGTTTTTTTATTTAAGGTCTCCTCCTTACATTGTGTTCAATGTGGCAATCTGCCATTTCTTAGCATCATTATATAATATGGCAGAAGGAGCAAATGGTTCTCCAAATATTCATGCAGGGAAGACTTTTCAAGCAGTCTGTCCTTATTAGCTAACTTTAAAATAAACTATAGGAACTTAGGATAACCTGCATTCAAAAATAAATAAAAGAAAGCTATCATCTTAAGAGTTTTGAGAGCTTTCTTTCCTGTATTCTATAGCAGTCAGTAACAGAAATCACATTTCCATCATGCTGGGTTTTTTTAAGTTATTTTCTGACAGGTGGTAAATATGTAGCTCAGTACTGTCTCTTCGTTCTTTAGGTAAATTCACATTACACAAATTCAACTTTACTTAAAGACTTCTGAAAGAAATCTGCATTCCAAAAAAATCTGTTAACTATACAGTACTATGCTCTGTCTCCACTCCTTGCCGCTAGGCTCAACACTCTGAGGTCTCCCACCCCTTCACTCAAAAAATACCACAAAAACCCTTCGAGTCAAAACAGAAGAGCAGAAGCAGGCGGGGCTTGACTTGAGACCTCTGGTTCCAAGAGAGTAGACTTCTGCCTTGCTCTGCCCACCCATCCACATGTCTGGCCCCTGTATGTCAGTCTTCCTTATGTCCACACTTAGGGACCACATGTCTGGCCCCACCTCCATGTGTCACCCATCTTCTCCTGTGTCTGGCCTCCATGTGTCCCTGCGTAACTGTCCTCTGGGTTCTGGCCAGGCCCTTAGGTGGCCTGAGTGTTACCCTACATGTTCCTCTTGGTCACATTTCTCTTTCCTGGCCCCCACTTTTCCTTGAGCTGTGTGCCAGCCCCCTCCCACCATGGGCGTGGGGTCCACTTCCTGGCCTCCTTTATCGTTCCTTTCCTTATGTCCATGGGCAAATTCACATTATATAAAAATTGCTTTCCAGAGAACTCTGCAGAACAGTCCATAATGCAAGGGTTGTCTGTACTAAGAAATGGCTGGTTGCTATTCTAATGGCTCTTCAGTCTCCTTTTCATCTCAAAGGAGAAGAAAATCCCCTCCAACATCAAGTTTGTAACTTGCATGGCCAACAGAGGGCTGCAGTGTGAGTGGAGCCATTAATCCCCATGTGGCCTCTATAGACCTGCCTGAAACAGTGATCAGTACTTTGGCTTGATCTCTGTCTTATTTTTCACAAATCTAACTACATTTTAATGCAACAAAATAAGCATTTTATGCTTATTTTCACGAAGAAAATACTGAAAAACTTAGGTAACTATCTTTGTAGAAGTTGTCAGCCATTGGCCACGCAAGTACATGAGCAGTTTGGGCCCTAATTAATATTCCTTTCTGAAAAGGGGGAACTCTGTTTTGTGTGAAGACTTACCTAATCTAGAAGGTCACCAAAATCCAAGTTGTCCAGTTCAGTCTGCAAATGGTCAATATACTGATTGATTTCCTTCACTCGTTTTCGGTTCCTGTCGAGTTCATCATTATGAACCTGCAGATTGGAAACCAAAGAATGATTTCCTTTACGGTGTCCAGTAAGTGATTGATAAAATTTTACATGATTAATATTTTTCGATATTTTGATGAAAAAGCACACAGGATGAGTGACCTTTTTCTTCACAATGTTCTAATCTCTTCAGTTCTGTAGAACTTAGAATGAGTTAGCCACACTGTATCACTAGTAAACTAAAAATCAGTGTCTATGTTTTTATTCATGGGGGCAAGAGGTGAGGTGGGAGATACTCAGTCCATGTGACTTTCCAGTTCCTCTCTCTGGTCGCCATAGTTTACTGACCTTATCTACCACAGCGGTACACCAGCTGGTGACGTTGGTGATTAATTCATCTTCTCTATTGTCTATCTTCAGAAGGTGGATGTCATGTGATGCTCCAACTGCATTAACAACCGTATCTTTGTCAGAAAAAAGCTAGTGAATGAAATTGATTAATATGGGATAATTTTGACTTGAAGTATAAGCCATGGTGAAAATCAGAGCTTAATACCAAGTGAAGGGAAGAGAAGAAATTCATTAAGTGTTGACAGAGCCAGCCCTGTGGTAAGCCAGCTTGACAGCTGCCAGTTAGAAAAAGCTGCTTCTATCTTTCCAGAGAAGACCTGAGTTCAAATCTTGCCTCACACGCTTCCAAGCTGTGTGATCCTGGACAGGTCACTTAATCTCTGTATGCCTCAGTTTCTTCATGTGTAAAATGGGCATCATAACACCACCTACCTCTCAGGGTTGTTAAGCTCAAATGAAATCACAATTGTAAAGTGCTTAGCACAAAGTAAGCACTATATAAATGTTAGCTATCGTTGTTGTTTCCAGTGTGTTTTGCCATTAGATTATCAGAGAGTGAGAAATGAGATCAAAAGTTTGAAGGATAACGTTACAAATGATGGCAAAAGTAGTGGTACAGTGGGAAGGACACTGAATTTGCAGGCTCAGTAGTTCAAATCCTGGCTCTACAACTTGCCGGCTTGCATGACTTTGAGCCAGTCACTTCAGTTTATTTGGTCTCTTTGCCTCCTGTAAAATGAAGGGGTTGGACAAGGTAACGTGACGCAATGAATAAAGCTCAAGACTCAGAGCCAGAAGACCTGGGCATGATTCTTGATAAAAGCTCCTCGCCTTTCTAGAACTTAGTGCTGTTCTCTGTACAATGAGGCTGGTAAACAAATGTTCACCAAGGTTCCCTTCTAGATCCAGACCATATGGTAGTCAGTACTATTAGTTGGTAGTAGACATTTTTTCCTTCAATAATAAGAGCATTAATAAAACTGAATGACCCCAACCCAAAGGACTCCCGTTGGTCCTTGGGTCCTTGGTGATAAGCACAGTACATTAAATATAGACTACTCTCCCACAACTATTCCCACAAAGTTCAAAGAAGAGTGTCTGCCCGAGTGGTGACCAGGAAATCCAAGGAGGAACCACAGTGAGTCATTTTTTTCCAGTCCAGATCAACACAGGAAAACAGAACTATGGATGCTGGGAATGGGCTCACCCAAAAAGGTCTATGCAAAGCTCTCCAGCACATGGATGGAAGCTGGGACCTGGGGCTATGTACGGGTCAGAGCATGTAACGGATGAGGCAGCAGCTGTGTCACCGACCAGGAATGGGGTTTCAGAGCTTTCCCCTAAAGCCTAAACAAACTACAATAGATGAATATAGTGGACTATTAATGACCTCTAAGAAATGGTGAAAGAGAGCATGAACTGACGAAGAACAAACTGAGTAGGACCAAGCCAAAAATTTCAGTGACTACCTCTGAGTGTACTACAGGGGTACTGCAGGTGTACTACCTCTGAGTGTACTGCAGGTGTACTACCTCTGAGTGTATTGCAGGTGTACTGCCTCTGAGTATATTACAGGTGTACTACCTCTGAGTGTACTACAGGGGTACTGCAGGTGTATTACCTCTGAGTATACTACAGGTGTACTACCTCTGAGTATACTGCAGGTGTACTACCTCTGAGTGTACTACAGGGGTACTGCAGGTGTACTACCTCTGAGTGTACTGCAGGTGTACTTCCTCTGAGTATATTACAGGTGTACTGCAGGTGCACTCCCTCTGAGTGTACTGCAGGTGTACTACCTCTGAGTGTACTACAGGTGTATTGCAGGTGCACTACCTCTGAGTATACTATAGGTGTACTACAGGTATTCTACAGGTGTATTACCTCCCTCCTTTTTAGAGAAGAATGACACAATTAGACACATAATGAGACAGGACCAAAGGATGGGTTTGTTTTGCTTGACTATGCTTATTGTTATAGGTTTTTATACACTTAGGTCCTTTTCCTTTTTAATTTCTTTGGCATACAGAACTAGTAATGGTATTGCTTGGTCATAGGGTGTGCATGGTTTTACAGCCCATTGGGCATAGTTCTAAATTGCTCTCCAGAATGGTTGACTTGGTATACAACTTCACCAATAGTATATTAGAATTTAATTTTCCCACATTGCCTCCAACATTTGTCGTCTTCCTTTTCTATCATATGAGCCAATCTGATAGGTGTAAGGTAGTAGTTCAGAGTTGTTTTAATTTGCATTTCTCATCAATAGAGAGTTAGAACATTTTTTATATAATTATAGATAGACTGTCTGAAAACTGCCTGTTCATAGCCTCTGACCATTTATCAACTGAGGAATGGCTCTTATTTCTATAAATTTGACTTGATATTCTGAGAAATGCAGTCTTCATCAGAGAAACTCACTATAAAAACATTTTTTGCAGTAATGATTACCAACTATGTGTTGCCCTCCCTCTTAGTTTCCCATTTATCCTACTCTCTCTCCTTTTACCCTGTCCATTCTTGAAAGTATTTTGCTTCTAACTTTTACCTCCTCTAAACTGCCCTTTTTTCTGTCAGTCTTCCCCCATCCCACCCACCCAGTTTGTTTGTTTTTAATGTGGTAAGGGAATAGAAGGAAATTGTGGGCTAGGATGCAAAGGAGAAGAGAAGAAAGTAGGTCACTGAAGTATCTTTTAAATGCTTGGAAGAGATGTTGAGAGGTAGTCAGAGAAAAGCAGGACAGCTTTGTAACTAACATTGAGTTTATTATATGCCTTAAGAGGAGGCTGTTCAGAATGAAAAAATAAAACTTTAAAAATTCAGATGCAGGCTCTTGACTTAAGAACAACTGACTTATTAACTATTAGACATACATGGCCATAGGGAGTCTTAGTTCGTAGAAACAACTGTCCTTTGTTCCTCAGTGAGGAACACTTGGGGAAGTAACCAATATAACTGATCAATCCACCCTAACGCCCAGTCAAGGTCTCTTTCTGGTGAGAGGGCAAGGGAGGGATGACAAAGGAACTGCTATTGCTAAAGGAGAGTTGTCTCTGATTTGCCTAATTAGCACTTGAAATGCATTTTCAGATATTATGTAATAAGGATGGTTAAATGTAGTTGAAATAGTGTTACTAGTCTTACAGGGACAGCTAGGTGGTGCAGTGCATAGAGCACCAGTGCAGGAGTCAGGAGGGCCTTAGTTCAAATTTCACCTCAGACACTTCACACTAGCTGGGTGACCTTGAGCAAGTCACTTAACCCCAATTGCCTCATCCTGGATCATCTCCAGTCATCCTGATGAATATCTGGGTCCCTGGATTCAGATGGCTCCAGAGGAGAAGTGAAGCTGGTGACCTGCACAGCCCTTCCTCACTCAAAACAAAGTCAAGTGCAAGTCATGTCATTTCTCTGGTGGCATGTCTTCTTCAGCAACAAAAGACGAACACACACACTAGTCTTATATTTCAGATTATAAATTACCCCATCTTGGGGTGGGGTAGTAACAGTGCCCTTGGAATATGCCATCTCTTGCATTCATTTGGGGAAAACTAACATTCAAACAGAAACTAAAAGCTGGAAGGAATGTTAGTGATTACCCAGTCCAGTCCCACAAACTGTATTCCACAGAGCTTTGGTGTACCAAGCATGAGATTCCCATGTGAAAATGTTGAGGTGAACATTCTCCCTTAAATACTAGACATAAACCTATATTATTCGGGGGCTGAGCTTATGGTTTTATTAGTATAGGACAGAATTTGCTGTAAGGAAACTATGCCAATGCAGGTAATTCTTATAGAATTGCCTATGATTCTGAGAGGATGAGTTTCCTGGCCAAAGCCAGAGTGTGAGAGGCAGGTTTGAAACCAGGTACCCTTAATTCAAGGCAGGTTCTCAATATACCACACTCTTCATATATACCACGTTCTCTTCATATGGGTGTGTGGATACACAATCAAAATACTACTGTGTAAAGCACATATTGCATATATAATCTTACAGCAGTTTGGGGCTCTAAGATGGGCCTAATTTCTCTATTCCAAAATTTTCCTGATCCTCTTTATTATCCTGTGACCCAAAACTGACATTTATGGGTTCCATCAATATATTTCCAGTCCGAAAGCATTCTATAGAAAACTGAATTTGGGAAATACTCATCCATCCCAACTGAATAGTCTAAGGACAAGAAAACAGACAAGAAATGTGACTTGCCCAATGTCACAACACATATTAATAGCAGAAGCAGGACTGGAAACGAAGTCTTCTGATGGTCTAGTCTAGTGCATCTAAATTATATTCTCCCTTTAAGTAACTTACAGTCCAATTTTGGAAGCACACTTGCTTTGCCCTGTCATCACTGTCAGAGACCATCATTTCACACAGATGGTAAAACATGACTTTTCATATTATCTGTAATACCATAACCTCTTTATAAAGCTGAAAGCCTCACCGCACGGACATCCTCTGGTAGGTCCTCATCAAATTCACTCTTCACTATTTTCTCCAGGGTGTTTATGGAGATCTCCAGAAGCTTCTCATGGTGATGGTTTTCTAGGTCACGGCACTGGGCCATCGTAGACGAATGTAAGTTAAGCAAATAAGACCAGGTTATCATAATATGAATGGTTTGAGATGACTACACGTAACAATGGTGAGAGAAGCAGTAGTTTACTTAAGAAGGACATTTTTGTCCCAAAAAGGAGATTCACTCACTTCAACCAACTAGGTACTCAGTTAAAACTCTTTGAACCTGAAAAACTATTCTTTAAAGGAAAATCACAGAACTGCAGAGTCCAACAAACATTTACTAAAAGAGGCATTTTGTGCATTGCTGTGGGATACAAAGATAAAACAATTCATGTCCTCAAGGAGTTTGGAGAAGAGAGTGAACGGACACAAATAAGAATAATATGAAGTAATCTGAGTTGAGACTGAGTAGTAACAAGTGAAACATGAGAGAAAGCTTCATGGAGGAGGCAGTCCCAGAGGGGAGAACCGGAAGACAACAAGGAGAGATAGAGATGAGAAGAAAATCCATTTCAGACATAGGGGAACAGCTCACGTAAATGCATGAAGGTAAGAGATGGAACACTGAATTCAGGGAACCACTAGTAAGTAAGTTTGCCCAAATAGTTCTTGAAACAAAGTAACATGAAATAAGGCTGGAAAGGTAGGTTGAAGGCAGATTATGAAAAGGTTTAATTGTTAGGTTGGAGAGTATGTATTTTATGGAAGCATTTGGGAGCCACGTGCTTGGGGGAGTGCATTCATGAACAGTTCTGTTACATAGGAAGATATTTTTGGCAGCAGTTTTGGTGGATGGATTAGAGAGGGAAGAAACTGGAAGCAGGGAGTCCAATTACGGGATTAATACAATAGTTTAAGTGCGAAGTAATGAGGAACTGGAAAAGGATGATAGTCCGTTAGGATGAGTGCATTTATGTGAGAGAGATTATGGGGAGGGGGAGGTACAAGGAGGAGGGAAAGAAGAGTGAGTGATTACCCAGAGGATATGAGCCTTTATGAAGAGACATGACGGCACCCTTAATTTGGAAGAAGGGTGGGTTTAGGGAAAAGATAAATAAATTTTCTTTTAGATATGCTGAACTTGAAATGCTTGAAAGTACATCTTAGAGATTTCCGGCAGGGAGTTAGATGGCAATCAGACTGGATATATGGATTTTGGAATCATTTGTGGAGAGATGATCAACACATAAGATCCTCAAGGGAAAGGGGTCCTAAGTGGATTCCATACTTCCAGTCTTGCCTCTCTCCAATCCATCCTTCACATACTTGCCAAAACAATCTACTATTAGAGCACAGATCTGATCTTGTCACATCACTGCTCAAGAAATTTTACTGGGAACTGAAACTGTCTATTTATCCTATCTCTAGGATAAAACATAAATTCTTCAGTTCATTCATAAATGAAATACTTAAGAACTTTGATTGATGTAGTGACCACCCGCATCTCCAGGGGACCTATGATGGAGTATGTTCCCTGTCTCCTAACAGAAGAAATGGACTCAGTGTAGAAAGAGACACATGTTTCTGCCTATGGCCACTATGTGCTTCACTATGCTTTGTTATGTTGGGTTTTTTCTTTCTCTAGTTTTTAATTGGAAGAAGGGATGGGGGTAGGATGGAAAAGAGATGTTAGCAACAGTGATGCCAAAAAAGAAAACATTGAAACATTTTTTTCAAATGGTGCAGAAGAAAACAGAAGGAAGTTCAGAAGACTGCACAGAAATCAGGACAGTTTTAAAAGTAATATATGTAATTCATTATACGCTTTTAAAAAAAGGCAAATGGTATGAAATAGACATTCTTGATTTCACATACGGTCCACTCTTTGTGTTTTGCTGTTTGGAAATACTTTTTTTAGGATGTTTAAATTCATAATTTAAAAATTAAATTCTCAAAAGAAAGAAAGCTATTTATAGTCTGGCTCCAGCCTATCTTTCCAGAACTATTTCACTTTACTCCCCTCTAGGCACTAAGTTCTACCCAACATGATCTCCTCATATCTGCCTCTTTGAATCCTTAGCTTCCTTCAAGTCTCAACTCAGTGCCACCTCCCATGGAAAACCCCTCCATCTCCCCAAAGCTAGTAGGGATGGGGGATGGAAAGGGGCTCCAACGAGCCCTTGGAATAAACACAACAACTGGGGTGATGGTGTAGTTAGTTCTCCTTCCTCCCCCCCATTCACTCAACAGAGAAGTGGCCAGAAAGGCCAATAGAAGCTTAACTCCACTCCACTTTTAACATTCTTTTTTTTTTTTTATTTAGCTTTTTACATTCATTTTCACAAATTTTTCTCCCCTTTTCTCCCCTCCCCCCCCACCCCAATACCCCAAGCAATCTAATTTTCCCTATCTCCAATCCGTCCTCTCTTCTGTCATCCCTCCCTTCCCTTGTCTCCATCTTCTCTTTTCTCCTGTAGGTCCAGATGACTTTCTATTCCTCATTAACTGTATGTCTTCTTTCCTAGTTGCAACAACAATACTAAACAGTTGTTCCTAAAACTTTGAGTTCCAAATTCTCCCCATCCCTCCCTCCCCACCCATTCCCTTTGGTACGGCAGGCAATTCATTATAGGCCATATCTGTGTAGCTTTGCAAATGACCTTCCTGATAGTCGTGTTGTGTAAGACTAACTGAATTGCCATCCCTCCTAACCTGCCCCTCATTGTTTCTCTTCTGTCTTTTGATCCTGTCCCTCCCCAAGTGTTGACTTTCAATTACTCCCTCCTCCCTTTGCCCTCCCTTCCATCATCCCCCCCCCAATATCTCCTTCTCCCCCGCTTTCTTGTACTGTAAGATAGGTTTTCATACCAAAATGAGTGTGCATTTCACTCCTTCGTTTAGTCAAATGTGATGAGGGTAAACTTTTGTTTGTTTGTTTTTTGTTTTTTTTTTCCCTCAGCTCTCCTCTTTTTCCCTCCACTAAAAAAATCTCCTACTTGCCTCTTAAATGACATATAGTTACCCCCTTCCATTTCCCCCTCTTTCCTCTCACTACATTTCTCTCTCACCATTTACCTTAATTTCTTTTAAGGTATGGTCCCATCCTATTCAGTTCAATCTGTGCTCTCTGTCTCTGTATGTGAATGCATGTGTGTATGTGTGTGCATGCATGTACATGTGTATGTGTGGTCCCACCAACTACCCAGATACTGAAAAGTTTTAAGAGTTAGAAATATTGTCTTTCCCTGTATGAATGTAAACAGTTCACTTCTGGTAAGTCCCTTAATACTTCTCTTTGCTGTTTACTTTTTCATGCTTCTTCTCATTCTTGTGTTTGAAAGTCAAATTTTCTTTTCAGCTCTGGTCTTTTCATTAGGAATGATTGAAAGTCCTCTGTTTCATTGAAAGACCATATTTTCCCTTGAAGTATTATACTCAGTTTAGCTGGGTAGGTGATTCTTGGTTTCAGTCCTAGTTCCTTTGCCTTCTGGAATATCCTATTCCACGCCCTTCGATCCCTTAATGTAGAAGCTGCTAGATCTTGGGTTATCCTGATTGTATTTCCACAGTACTGGAATTGTTTCTTTCTAGCTGCTTGCAAGATTTTTTCCTTGAGCTGGGAGTTCTGGAATTTGGCCACAATGTTCCTAGGAGTTTCTCTTTTTGGATCTCTTTCAGGTGGTGATCGATGGATTCTTTCAATACTTATTTTGCCCTCTGGTCCTAGAATGTCAGGGCAGTTTTCCTTGATAATTTCATGCAAGATGATGTCTAGGCTCTTTTTTTGATCATGGCTTTCAGGTAGTCCCATAATTTTTAAATTGTCTCTCCTGGATCTATTTTCCAGGTCAGTTGTTTTTCCCATGAGATATTTCACATTCTCTTCCATTTTTTCGTTCTTTTGGTTTTGTTTGGTGATTTCTTGGTTTCTCATAAAGTCATTAGACTCCATCTGTTCCATTCTAATTTTGAGGGAACTATTAAATTCAGTGAGCTTTTGAGCCTCTTTTTCCATTTGGCTCATTCTGCTTTTGAATGCATTCTTCTCCTCATTGGCTTTTTGAACCTCTTTTGCCAATTAAGTGAGCCTATTTTTCAAGGTGTTAATTTCCTCAGCATTTTTTTGGGTCTCCTTTACCAAGATATTGACCTTTTTTTCATACTCTTCTTGCATCTTTGTCATTTCTCTTCCCAGTCTTTCCTCCACCTGTCTAACTTGCTTTTCAAAATCCTTTTTAAGCTCTTCCAAGGCCTGAGCCCACCCAACACCCCCCTGGGGTGTCTGGGGTACTGAGGCCCCGCCCTCCACATCTTTCCCTGATGGGAAAAATACGTTCTCGTCCTCCCCATCAGATCCGAAGGTCGGGATCATTTGCATTTGTTGGAAAAAACTCTCTAAAGTCTTATTTTTCTTCCCCTTTCTAGGCATTTTCCCAGCCAGTTACTTGACTTCTGAGATTCCTTTCCACCCCCGCCTGGATCCGCCCAGCTAGTGCTTGGCCTCTGAGATTCAAATGCGCTTTCCCTCGGCAAGCTTTAGTTCTGGCTCAGGGGTGGGGGCAGGGCCGCCTCCTAAGCTTGGGCCCTCAGGGGCTTTCTGCAGAGACTTTCAGGAACGGAGCGGGTGGGGGCGGGGTGGGGGGCCCCGCCTCCTATGTTCAGCTCCCTTGGGGGTTTTATTCAGAGGCGTTCAGCAGTAGAGCAGGGTGGGGGCAGGCCCGTCTCCCCGGCTCAGCTCCCTCAGGTTGGAAAGACCTTCAGTACTGAAGATCCTACCTGCTGCTGGGGGATTCCTGAGTCCCGGGCCGCTGCCGCCTCAGCCGCCCGCCCACGCCTCTGCCTCCGCCGCTTCCTGCCCCCGTCTCTGCCGCCGCCGCTTCCTCCCGAGGGGGCCCGAGTCACGGAGACGCTCCGCTCCCCTCCCCTATCGCAGCCTTCTTTCTTACTGACCTGGAGCTTCTGTGGGCGGAGGGACTTTCCCGGCTGCCGGAGCTTCCCCCGGAGCTTCCCTCTCTGAAGTCTGCTCGGGTCAGCTTCTCTGGGGCCGCGGCCAGGGGTGGGGGTGGGGTCCGCTTTCCGGGGTCCGGGACCCCGGGGACGGCTCTCCAGGGTTCAGTGGAACGGAAATCTCTTCCCCTATGTTTATGCACCCCCTGCAGAGATTCAGAATTTATGGGGATCTCCTTTTACCTCAATTCCATGGGTTGTGGGCTCGGAGCTCGTAAATGTGAGTCCTTCTACTCCGCCATCTTGGCTCCGCCCCCCCACTTTTAACATTCTAAACAATTTTTTAAATTCTATATTTCCTTAAGCTATTTCCAACTTCTGATCTTTTTCATATAAAATTACTTTGCAATTTGTATGCCTTTAGTTGCAAATATAGGGGCTACAATGGAACAGGTACAGAGAGGAAGACAAAGGAGTCCATCACATCTGTCTAAAAATGTTGATCTTTCCTAACTGGGGGCTCCAAACAGAGTTGAGAGAGAACCTCAATTACTGTTTTAGTCACGATTTTTTATACTTCCTAAAAGGCAGAACTAAATTGGATCTGTTTCTCTCCCCACAACCAGCTCTCCAGGAGGAAAAAAAAAAATGTCTGCATAACATTACTTTCACATTTAATCTGCATCACTGATATTTTCTCCATAACTTTAAATCTGGGCAATAAGCAAAACAATGTCAGGATTTACAGTGCTTCCCAATTCTGAGGTGTAGATGTTCATACTAACAATTTAACAGCTGACCAGTACAAGCTGGGTCCAACATACCCCTGAATTCCAGGGCAGTGACTGAAAAGTAGGAACCAGGTGGAGAGGAAGAGGAGTCAAATTGAAAATTCCGAAGGTGGGGACGACTTCCTCATCTATCTAGAAAACTATCAGACATCATCCCCTGGTGCCTACCCCAGTGCCTTCTTGCACGTAACAGGTCCTCAATGAACGCTGGTTGACTGATGGAGTGATAAAAGGAGAGAAAAAGGACCCAGAACTGAACCTTGAACATTTGGGATAGACCCTGTAGGTCCAGACCTTTATCTTTTCCATGGTATCCCTCATGCTCTGAAGTGCAAATAATATTTTTAAAATTACAAGCAAAACCACCCTATTTTCAAGTTTAAATTATAAGCCTTAAAGTAAACTCGCTTTCTATTGGAAGTCTCTAGTTCTAGTTCAAAAAAATAGTCCAACGGAAGTGTTTTTCTTTTTTTTCTCATTACCATCTTTCAAAATCGAAACCACGGACTACAATGTAGAAATAACATCCAAATATCCACAAATAACAGGATACCTTGAGGCCCAATTAAACCTGTATTGAAGGCCTTCTGCAGTAACATTGCCTCAGAACGTGTCGACTGATAGTATTTAACATCCTAGTTTTTTGGTCAAACAACCATTTCTCATACAAAGAATCCTATCTCTGTTCTCCATAAAATGTTTAAGCATAAAAATTTGTCTTCCTTAAATAAGTAAGACAAAGAAAATATTTCTCTAGGAAAAAGTCTTTCTGGACCAGTATCAGAAGGTAGAATTTACTTCTATCTAATGATGCGACTTTTGGAGCAGAATACAAAATGACCCTTTTATAGCAGTATACCAAATATAACCATCTGAGATAAACATAAAAAGTTGGATTTAAACTTCAGAGACTGATTGTACTTAGCCTTGTACACTAGTTTAGAACTATTCATCTTTAACCTAATCAGCTGACTTCTATATTCTTCTCAAATGGGTCTGAGACCTCATCAATCCAGGATTCATTTCCAGTGTCACAGATCACAATCATAAGTATCCTGTGCATTTCTTGCCCATGTTCTAAAAGTCCACCATGCAGAATCCACTTTTAAATGGAAAGGTTAATTCTGACAAATCTTTGGCCCATGCTACAATTCAGAGTCACTTGAAACTACAGTGGGGTGCCAATTAGGTGGGACAAGCAATCATTTTAATATCGTTTCATTTGGAAGCGACAATGGCCGTGCCTGCGTGTGCCTATTGATACTATGCTGACTCAGAACGTCTGACCCTGATCTGATGAAACCATACTGAGCTAGTCTTCCCAACTTTACTTTGTTTCTGTTGGCTGAGTGCTGGGTTTTGTACCATACAAATCGTTTTTATTGCTGTCTTTTGCGATTTTAATTTTGTGGTTTTTAAGAATAGACATTATTTCAGGGAAATGTACAAAAGTGTAGCTCTTAAGAGAGTATGCTTCACCTACAGATGTATCACAGAAGCTACTGTGAAAGTCTCCAACTTTTTGTATTACTGGCAAGGGCAACACCATCCTTCCAGTTTCCCAGGTTTACGACCTCAACATCATCCTCAGCGTCTCTCTTTCACTCATCCCACATAACCAATCACCTAACAAAGCTTGTATTTTCTTTCTCTACATCTCTCTCATGTGTCTCTCCTCTCAAATAACCACTACCCCATTTCAGGCCTTCATCACCTTGATTAGACCATTGCAACTGCCTTCTGATTGGTCTCCTTCCCTTGGTTTTCATCCCACTGAAATCCATCCCCCACACAGCTGCCAAAGTGATTTTCTTAAAAATTACTTTGCTGTAGGTATGACTATGTTACTACCCTCACCTCTCTTTTCCTCCCACCCCACTCAATAAACTCCAGTGGTTTCCTGTTACTTTCAGGATCACAAGTCCTCTGTTGGGCATTTAAAGCCCTTCACAACTTGCTCCCTTCCTATCATTTCAGTATCTTTCCACTCGACTCCTCTTTGTACACTACAGTTCAGTTCTTCTGGTCTTCAGGTCTTTGCATGGATATGACCATCCTTTATAACCTTGAACTCCTAGGATTCTTGGCTTTCTTTAAGATTCAGCTCAAGCATAGCCTCTTCTAGGAGGCCTTTCCTGGACCCCTCAGTTGCTAATGTTATCCCTTCTAAGGGTTACCTTCTATATACTCTTTATTTAACTTCTATGTACCGATTTATGTATATTGTCTCCTCTGTTCAAATGTGAGCACCTTACAGGTATAATGGGGGACTCTCACATGAAGGCCTCAGCGTGGGAGCAGGCACAGTAGGCTCTACCTGCTGTTGACCCACAGAGATTCTGGACCCCCTTCTTCTGGAAGTACACAGCGATGCAGAATGGAGAGTCCCAGCTCTCCACTTCAGAGCATGCTGTTTCCTGCCTATGTCCTGCAGAGTGAAGAAAAGCCTTTAACTGGCTACTGAGCCACAATTGAATATGTAGGAAAAAAGACAGTAACTAGTCAAATTCATCTCTCACTTCCCTAGTGATAAAGCAGGCATGAACTGCTCTGGCTTCCAGATGGAGGATGCTGAGGCAGCCCCCACATGATTTCTGTGGCTGTTGAATCTGTTCTTCCCTATTCTTAGATGAAGGAAGGTTGAGGATAGGGTGAATGACCTTGTGTATTTGCAGAGAAGGTCACCAGCTAGAGCTGTCCCATCCTTGAGGAGTGACCTGAGACTCAACAAAGAAACGAGCTGATTGGGCAGCTAAGGTGGTCACGCACGTCCTGCAAGCCTGCCCAGTGGTGAGGTCACACTCAGGAAGTGAACTCCATGATGGGAGACATGCGTGTAGCACTTGCTTTAATTCTGCACCCATTCTCCTCAGGGTCTGAGGAATAGAGGGGAGGGTATTCCCCAGTTATGGGATATATGTCTGTACTTTTGTTCTTGCTATAACTTTTCAGCAAGTATTCTTTTATAAAAAAAGTAAAATTGATGTTAATTGGTTAATCAATATTGAAGAGAAATCAATGGTTAAATTGAGAGTAGGAAGCCAAGCAATGCTATTCAATAAGAAGCTATTAATAGGCCCTGAATGATTGGTACTGTGGGGAACACAATAGAATAAGGAGACCACCACTGCCTCTGCACAGGGTGCCTCTAGAGCCCTTGTAGGGGGTCAGGGAATACAGATGTGTGATATAGATTCCTTCTGGGAATCAAACTTTCCAGTGTGAGTGAGAGTTAGGATCAGGATCCCAGAAAAGTCTTGTTAGGGTTACATAAGGAATCATCCTGGCCCCAAAGAAGAGATATGTGAAGATATCTCCCCTTCCCCACTCTTTTGTGGAAGTCGGGGACTATGGCTATGAAACCACAATTTTTTATGTGTTCGTTGGCTTATGGAATATTTCCTATCCTTTTAAAAACAGATTTTATTGATATCTTTTATTTTTACATGGCCTATATTTCCTTCTCTATCTTTCTCCTTCCCCTTTCCAGAGAACCATTACATAGAATTTTCCAAAAAAGAATGAAAGAAAAAAAGAATAAAATAAAAATTCAGAAAAACTGACATCATATGCAATGTTTCTACCCTCCCAGACCCTGCCAACCTTCAGCACTGCACAGGCCTGGGGTGAGATATCTCCTAACAGCTCTTCTTTGGTGCCCAGCTTGTCTTTAGAATTTCATAACATTCATTTTCCACTGTTTTGTGGTGGTTGTTCTTTCTGTTCACATTGTTCTAAGTATCTTATAGATTGCTTTCCCTTCTCAGATTTCTTCCCTTTGCATCAGTTCATGTAGGTCTCCCCATGCTTCATCATATTCATCATTTCTTACAGCACAATCATACTCCATTACATGCATGTATCACAGTTTGTCTAGCCACTCCTCAGTCAACAGGTAGCTACTCCACTTTCAGTTCTTTGCTATCACAAAAAAAGAAAAACAAACCAGAACGCTGTGTATAGCAGATCTTTTAGTGGTGGCAAAGTATTGGGAATTGAAGGAATTTCCATCAGTTGGGGAATGGCCAAACAAGTTGTTGTGTATGTAACGATATACGATTATGCTATGATAAGCAGGATGTTCTCAGAAAGACTTCCATGACTTACATGAACCGATGCAAAGTGAAATGAGCAGAACCAGAACGTTGTACAGAGTAGCAGCAATGTTACATGATGGAGTAACTTAACTATTCTTAGCAGTACAATGATCCAAGACATTCTGAAAGACTTATGATGAAAGGTGCTGTCCATCTCCAGAGAGAGAACTGGTGGAGCCTGCATGCAGATCAAAGATACTTTTTCTTTATTTTTCTTGGGGTTTTTTGTCTGCTTTTTCTTTCACAGCATGACTTACATGGAAATGTGTTTTGCATGACTACATACGTATAACCTAGGTCAAACTGCGTTGCCTTTTGGAGCTATAAAGAGAGGAGAGAATTTGCAACTCAAAATTTGGAAAAAAGAATGCTAAACTTGTTATTATATGTAATTGGGAAAAAGTATTAAATTTTCATAAGACTGTGATAAATATATTGATATGGTCATGGCATACCTCTTTGCAGCGGAATTTCTGTATAGGCTATGGATATTTTAGCAACTTTGTTTTCATAATTCCACATTGCTTTCCAGAATGGCTGTACAAACTCACAGCTCCACCAAAAATGCATTAGCTTTCTTTTTTAAAAAAAATTGTCATTTTGGGTCTCTGAGAAGAGGGAAGAAAAGGGATATAGGCAGAAATTGAGGCAATTTCTTTGTACAGTCTCTGGAACATCCTAAATATTTAATAAATGTTTGTTAACTAAGTGAAGCCCACGATAATCAGCTGATGAGCAAAGGAAAGTGTGTTAAAAAATGAAAAACAATGCTAAGAACTCACAAAAAGTACTGTCGCAAAATAGCCTAATTCACCCTTAGAGAAAAAGTAAAGACCTTCAGAGGTACCTGGCAGCTAGTGGAGTTGTTACTGATTCCTCTACAATGTGAACGAGTTTTCGTTAAGTTGGAAAAACAGCTAGAACACTAGCTTTAAAAAATCTGCTAGCTGTTGGGATAAAGAAAAATCACTTGTAATGAGAAAGACAATGAAAGAAAAGGGTACTATAACTACGTGGCCCAGTGGACAGAATGTTAGGCATAGAATAAGAAAAGACTTGGGGTCAAAATCTGCCTTAGTAGTTCTATAGCTCTGGACAAGTCGACTGACTTTTCATAGTCTCAATTTCTTTATCTGTAAAATGGGGTAATAATATCACCTACCTCAAGAAGTACTACATAAATGGTAGCTATTTTTACTGAAGAATGGGGGAAAAAAGTCATTTTGACTAATGAAATTCACTTTTTTTCACGTAAGGATATATGAAAACTACAGGCGGAAATCTAGGTGAATCTGTAAGACCTGGACATTATCAGACTGTAAAACATCCACCTTCAAAAAAATGTTCTGGGATTTTTTTTTTATGTCCAGTGAGCCTGAACATCTTATCCCCATTGGGGGCACTCTGATGTACTGTACCGAGTACTGACATACTCAGGAACAGAATTATTACAGATGTACAGAAATTCTCAAGTGGAGATGGAATATTATAATACAACTCTGAACCATGTTACACATACATTTCAAAAAGTTAAGAAATTTAGCCAAGAGATAGCGCTAAATATGCTTCAGTGGCCTGAAAACATTCCTGATTTAAACCTCATTGAAAGCCTCTGGCCTACAAAGCAAGACTCAGAATAATTGACTTTACTAAAGTTATGCTTGCTCTCCAGCGTCATACAAGTGTGGTTTCATGATGAAGAATTAAAAAATATGTCGGAATCTTTGAACTTAATGCCAAATCATGTTAAAAAAAAGTGAATGCAGCAAAAGAAGACATATTACATTTAAAGATGTAGAAAAGTTGTAAGGCTTATTTTATGTCAGTGAAAATTATTATTTTACTTATTTATTTGACTGTGTTCCATTTAACTTGTGCACAGCTGTAAGTCTAGTGAATAACATCCATTATCAATCCAGGCAATGTTAGTATTGGTAAGATAAAAAGAAATGAGGTATACCTATAAAAGTAATGAAATTAGTTTCTTTTATGGGATGCCAACTTGCTCTATAGACAGTTCTTAGAGAAAAAAAATTTAAATATGTTCTGAACAGGGGCAATTTTTACAACAAATAGTTTCCTACTATAACTCCTTTGGAAAAGACTATACTCATTTGAACATGTAAGTTCCAATAATATTAAAAAAAAAATGTCATACTCCATACAACAGTCGTCTCCCCCCACCCCAAATACCAATCTTTAACCGACTTAATGATCATACCTGTAGTAGTAATCTTAGGGATTTCAGCAACATATTATAATTTCATCTATGACAATGGAAGGGACACCATTGAAAGGATATAGGCCTTGTACATTTTCAACAAATACTCCCACCATGTCTATAATGTTCCTTTCAAAGCTATTTATGGATTCCTGTAAAGGACAAGGAGCAAAACTAAATCAAACTGTTAGATACCAAATTAAATATCTCCTGAAGAATGACGAACACATTCAACATGTTTGATAGCTTGATTTGGGCCTTTAGAAGTTCACCTAAAATATTTTTCTTTATATCAAAAGTCACATTTTCTGAAGTGTTACATATGCTTTTCTGTGTAGCAGGAAATAATCAACAGCTATTCATGTGACAGGAAAATTCATATATTGTTTAAGGTGCAATTTTAAATATGAAGGATTGATTGAATAGTAGCTCACCTGAGCTGTTTTCAGTCATGTCTGACTCTTCATGACCCTACTTGAGGTTTTCATGGCAAAGATAATGGAGTGGTTTTGCCATTTCTTTCTCTATCTCATTTTATAGATAAGGAAACTGAGAAAATAGAGTTAAGTTTCCTAGGGTCACATAGCTAGTAAGTGTCAGAGGCTGGATTTGAACTCAGGAAGGAGGATTATCCCGATTCCAGGCTGCCACTGCACCACCTAGGTGCTCAGTCCATCAACTTACTTCAGTAATAGACTTTAAGTACTGCTAAGTTCTCATTTTAACCATTTACTTTTTAATTGTAAGCTTCTTATATTTTTCTAGATTTTGTAACTTTTAGCTGGAATTATAAAGTGTCTTTGTTTAGGTCCTCAAAAGTAAGTTCTACTTTTTATTGTTCTTACTTGAGTAGTTTAACATTTTTCAGACCTTTTTTTAAATCAAACTAAACAAAGGTTTATCTATTTTATTTTTTCATAAAATCAGCTCTTAGTTTTATTTATTAGTTCAACAGTTTTCCTAATTTCAGTTTTATTAATGTCTCCTTTGAGATTTCAGTATTTCCTTCAGTATATCTAATTTGGTATTTAATTGGGGATTTTCAATTTGTTTCTCTTTCTAGCTTTTTCAGTTGCATGCCCAATTCACTGATCTCCTCTTTCTCCATTTTATTCATGTAAGCATTCAGAGATATAAAACTTCCCCTAAGAACTGCTTTCACTACATCCCATAAGTTCTGGTAGGTTGGCTCGTCATTGTCATTCTCTTGGATGAAGTTATCTATGATTTGTTATTTATTATTATTTATTTGTTATTATTTGTTATTTATAATTTGAAGTTATTCTATGATTTGTCGTTTGACCCTCTCCTTCGTTAGGATTAGATTATTTTTAGTCTAGCTTTTCATGGCCCTTTATTACATATAATTTTTATTGCATCATGATCTGAAAAGGATGTATTTAATATTTCTGCCTTTCTGCACTGGATTGTAAAGTTTTTATGCCCTAGTACATGGTCAGTTTTTGTTTAGGTGCTATGTAACTCTGAGAAAAGGTTTATTCCTTTCAATTCCCATTCAGTTTTCTCCAGAAGTCTATGATATCTAACCTTTCTAAAAGTCTATTCACCTCCTTAACCTATTTCTTATTTATTTTGTGCCTAGATTTATCTAGTTCAGAGAGGGGGAGATTGAGGTTCCCCTCTAGTATAGTTTTGCTGTCTAGTTCTTCCTTAACTTCTCTAAGAATTTGAATGCTAGGCTACTTGGTTCATGTAGGTTTAGTAATGATGTTACTTCATTATCTAGGGTGCCTTTTAGCAGGATGTAGTTTCCTTCTTTATTTCTTTTAATTAGATCTATTTTTGCTTTTACTTTGTCTGAAATCAGGATTGCTACCTCTGCTTTTTTTACTTCAACTGAAGCATACTATATTCTGCTCCAGGCTTTTACCTTTGCCCTGTGTGTATCCCTCTGCTTCAAATGTGTTTCTTGTAAGCAACATATTATAGGATTATGATTTTTAATCCATTCTGCTCTTTCTGTTTTATGAGAGAGTTCATCCCATTCACATTTAGCTATGATTACTATCTCTGTTTTTCTCTCCTATTCCCACCCTGCCTGTCAGACCTTTAATATTAAAAAAAATCTCTTTCCCACCACAAGTAAGAATTATATTGAGATAGTCATATAGTTCTCTTTGGATATATGAAAAAGTCCAAAGAAATTAACCCATCTTTATATCCCAAAAAACCTGTTTCAAATCAAAATAATTTAAAAAATATTTTCAAAGACAGGATTAAACTGGTTTAATCAAACCATCACTGAGAATACTCTGATTTCTTCATATAATAACAGGCCAACAAGAAAAGTTAGTATTTCATATTCTTTCAGCCACATGCCCAGATTCTTACAAGACCACTGTGAGTTGTAAGTACCACTGTACCTCATTTGAGTTTGTTTTTTTCATTCTGAAATCAACACCAAACAAAATGGGCATTTCCATACACTTAATAGAAAAGAAAAAGATTGTATAAGAAACTGCAGCTCTCTTATCATGTACAGCTTGTTCTTTTTAAATACATTATAAATTTAACACATAATTTTCAAAGCTGTCCTGTTTGTGATTCTTTCTGACCTTCTCAGTTTCCATGGCAGAATCCTATGATCTCTATCACAGGAATGCCCAAGAATATTCAGAAAGGCTCAAAAAGTGTTGCCAAGAATTCAGCTGTCATGGACCCCGGTGACACAGAGTCATCAAGTTTCCCCCATTCTCCGACAGCTTTCTGTGGGGGAGAAATTGATGCCCTCCTTTAGACTATGGGTAACAGCTAGCTGGGTAACTCAGCTCCTCTCTCCTGTCTGTCTCTCCCTCCCCTTCCTTCTCCTATCCAAAGGAAGGTAAATTTGGATGGCCAAAAGATGCCCAATTAACTTAGGGTTTACTGGCTAGGTCTTTCCCTTCCTTTCCCTTCCCTTTCCCAAAATCTTAAACCTACTGCACTCTGAAGCCCATAGATTGTACCACACTAGACCCCTGCCCAAGCTCCAATAGTAACTGTTGCTATTTCCCTGTCAGCCTGATTTAGTTATTTTTCTTTGCCTCATTAAAGGAACCATCCCCTGACAAATTCTTAAACAGGCCTATTCTCTGAATGGGCAAGTTACTTCACCCTAAGTGAGTACTGAATGGGCCTGGGCCTAAAGGGGCCAAGGCGTCCCACTGCATCCTGGGTCATCTCCAGTCATCCTGATGAATATCTGGTCACTGGATTCAGATGGCTCTGGAGGAGAAGTGAGGTTCGTGACCTGCACAGCCCTCCTTCACCCAAAGCAAAGTCAAATGCAGGCCATGTCAGTATTTCTCTGATGGCCTTTGGCAACGAAGGATGGACACAAAAACAACCACAGTCTCTGCCTTCTACTCCACAGAATAAGTGCCTAACCTCCGGGGAGCAATTTAGGTAATGTTACATAATCAAGGGTCTTGACCTACCTCTAACTGTTCGACCAACTGCATTTCTAACGTCATGAGTACATCAAACAACTGATTGATTTCTTCGGCACATTCGCTCATTTTAGTATCCACAAATTGTAGGTCATTTGAATTTCGAATGGCATGTAAAACCTAAAAACAAAGACATGAAAATTAAACATTCCAGTCCGTTTAAATTGAACAATTAATAACTATTAGGAGCCCTAAATACCGTGCCTGGAGGCACAAGAAGTACGAGGCTGAACGCCTGGCTTTGAATTCATAACCTCATCAGAGCCAAGATGTACAGGTAGAGAATAGCGTAAAAGCCATAAAGACTCGTTGTTCAACAGCGCTCTAAATCTAGGAGTCTGTGAACCTACTGGCCTACACACTAAGAGGAATTCAGGAACAAGGCAGATTGCTGTGAGTCAGAGTGGATACAGCAGTTGTGCTACTACTGTGTGAATGTGGGCTATGCATCGTCCAAGAAATGGGATAGCCAGCCATCGACAACAGAAGCATATTGTACATTATAATGCCATAGTTATAAAAGAGAAAACTGATTGAGTATTTCATTGTACAAAATTTACTGGAGTGGAGAGTGAACTAATTTCATCTAACAAATGTCCATTGAGTGCCTACTATGAGCAATACATTCAGGTCCTCAAATTTGGAATTTATTTCCAGAAATAACAAAAGTAGGCTTTGATCAATTAACAAAAGAGAAGCTGAAGGTGATAAGTGCTAAGACGCAGAAAGTGCATGGGAATTTGAAGAATTCTTCTGACCGGAGCACTAGGAAAAGGCATTTTAAAATTACTGAAAGAAAAGTTCTACATTTTGTTCACTGGGCCAAACCCAGCTTGGTCGTTTCTGAAAATAAGTTCAAGTTTGGGGCCATGGTATTAGATTTATGAAGCTACAAATCCATTAGCTACACTGTTACAACAGCTTTAATTGTTTGGAAGTTTTCTTTGCCTCAAACTTAAATTTAATCAGTTTCCACCTATCATTCTTCATTCTTCTTCTAATATCTCCTTCAGACGACAGCACTTCAAATATATAAAAGTGGTAGAAAGTAAGCTCTTCAGAAGGACTTCAGAAAAGCCTGGAAAGACTTATATGAACTGATGCTGAGTGAAATGAGCAGAACCAGGAGAACATTGTACACAGTAACAGCCACAGTAAGTGAGGATTGTTTCTGATAGACTTAGCCCTTCACATCAATTCAAGGATAAAACATTCCTAAAGGACTCTTGAGACAAAATGCCACCCACATGTAGAGAAGGAACTATGGAACTAGAATGCAGAATGAAATAGACTGTTTTCTCTTGTGTTATGTTTTGTTTTAGTTTTTCTCATGGTTTCTCTCATTCATTTTAATTCTTCTATGCAACATGACTATTGTGAAAATGTGTCAAATGAGAATGTAGGATGGATAGACCACTGAGTTCAGAGTCAGGAAGGCCAGCCTCTGATACTTGCAGTGCTGTGTAAATTAGTTGGCGTGTAAATTCAATTCTAGGGTTGTCTTCTCTGTGACACAAGCATTCTCCCCTTCATCCCAGTGGTCAGCAGATTTTTTTAACAGGTCTTCTTGCTGTTCCTCCAAATTTAATAAGCCCATGCCATATTGTAGAGGAATTAATATCAACTGCTGCAAACTGCCCAGTTTCTCAGTCTGCCTATTTTCTGGGGATTCATTAGGCAGTTCTGCAACAATAGTTTGTAAGTTCTTGAAGCTAGTTTTCATTTTCAACCATACTTTCCTTTGCCCTTCAGTGCAAATGATTCTACCCCAACAACCATTGAGATGGCTCTAATAGTCACTGCTGTGTGATCACTTTTAAGCACTGCAACACTTACATGTTTTCTTGGGAGTAATGCCCATTTTAAAAAATCATAGAATGAAAAACACAACAAAACAGAAAAATGAAATGTGAATATGACACCAAAACCAGTGCCCAATTCTCAGAAAACAAATTAATTCAACTTTATTTCCTATGATCAAGGTCAGATGTCCTGAGTCTGGTGTTAGGAGAAGCACACAAAAGCCACGGTTATCACAAAATGAAATCACATATAAATTACTGTTGATAAATTTAGCACTATGATGAAAATAATAAACTTTATACACCCTTTGACTGAGCAATACCATTACTAGGCCCGTATCTCAACACATCAGAGAGAAAAGTCTTATATGTATAAAAATATTTATAATAGTTCTATTTGTTGCATTAAAGAACTGAAATTAAAAGGATGCTCATCATTTGATGTACAGCTGAACAAATGATGGTATAATATGGAAAATTATCGTACATGAATGTAATATAAGAAATGCCAAAAGAGATGGATTCTGACAAACCTAAGGAGACTTGTATGAATTGATGCAGAGTGGAGCAAAACTAAGAGAACAATTTTATACAATAATAACATTGTGAGGAAAAACAACTTTGAAAGATGTAAGAACTTTGTTCAATGACTTTTTGTTTAATCAGTCAATGACCAAACATGATTCCAAAGACCTAGTAATAAAATATGGTATTTATCTCCTAACTGGGAGCAGCTAGGTAACACAGTAGATAAAGCACTGGACTTGGAGTCAGGAAGACTCATCTTCATGAGTTTAAATGTGGCCTCTGATATCTGCTAGTTGTGTCACCCTGGGCAAGTCACCTAACTCTACTTCAGTTTCCTTATTTGTAAAATGAACTGGAGAAGGAAAGGGCAAAGCACTCCAGTATCTTTGCCAAGAAAACCTCAAATGATGTCACAAAGAATTGAATATGACTAAAATGACTGCCGGGGGGGGGGTCGGTGGAGCCAAGATAGCAGAGTAACAGCACAGATTTTCTACAGCGCTCCCACCAAGCCCAGCCAAATACCTATTAAAAAAATGGCTCTAAACAAATTCTGAAGATGCAGAACCTACAGAATGATAGAATGAAGCAAATCTCCAGCCCAAGCATCCTGGAAGGTCACCGGGAAATGTCTATGGTGCAACACTGGGAGCAGAGCACAGTCCAATGTGGGCTGCAGGTGCACAGAGAGGACTTGAGCAGACTTTGGAGAGACTGAATATCTCACACCTGCGGTGGTTTCCAGACTTCATGACCCCAAAGGTTGAGGATAAATTGGAAGGTCAGTGGGAAAAGCCTGTGGGACCAGTGCAGGAGAGTAGAATGATCTGGCCCCAGGACCAGGATGGCTGAAAGGGGAGGGGCAGAGGAACCCGAGGCAGCCACAGCAGCAGCAGGGGCAACTGCAGCCACCGTTTCTGGAGCTCTAGGCCCACAGAATGCGGGGGGATCCAGCTGCTGACAGTACATACTCCACTCCCACTAGAAGCAGAGAACTACCTTGACAAAGAGCTCAAAAGTCAAATAAATGTCTGGGGAAATGAGCAAAAACCAGAAGGAGAATCAGACTATAGAATCTTACTTTGGTGACAAGGAAAACCAAAGCATGCAAACAGAAGAAAACAAAGTCACAGCCTCCAAGAAAAATATGAATTGGTCTTAGGCCATGGAAGAGCTCAAAAAGGATTTTGAAAATCAAGTAGAGAAGCAGAACAAAAATTGTGAAGAGAAATGAGAGTGATGTAAGAAAATCATGAAAAACAATTCAACTGCTTGCTAAAGGAGACCCAAAAAAATGCTGAAGAAAATAATACTTTAAAAAATAGACTAACCCAAATGGCAAAAGAGATCCAAAAAGCCAATGAGGAGAAGAATGCTTTAAAAAGCAGAACTGGCCAGATGGAAAAGGAGATCCAAAAGCTCACTGAAGAAAATAATTCCTTAAAGATTAGAATGGAGTAGATGGAAGCTAATGACTTTATGAAAAATCAAGAAATTATAAAATAAAACCAAAGAAATGAAAAAATAGCAGACAATGTGAAATATCTCACTGGAAAAACAATTGCCTTGGAAAATAAATCCAAGAGAGACAATTTAAAAATTATGGGACTACCTGAAAGCCATGATCAAAAAAAAAGAACCTAGACATCATCTTTCATGAAATTATCAAGGAAAACTGCCCTGAGATTCTAGAACCAGAGGGCAAAATAAGTATTCAAGGAATCCACCAATCACTGCCTGAAAGAGATCCAAAAAGAAAAACTCCTAGAAATATTGTGGCCAAATTCCAGAGTTCCCATGTCAAGGAGAAAATATTTCAAGCAGCCAGAAAGAAACAATTCGAGTATTGTGGAAATACAATCAGGTTAACACAAGATCTAGCAGCTTCTACATTAAGGGACTGAAGAGCTTAGAATATGATATTCCAGAAGTCAAAGGAACTAGGATTAAAACCAAGAATCACCTACCCAGTAAGACTTGAGTATAATACTTCAGGAGGAAAAATGATCATTCAATGAAATGGAGGACTTTCAAGCATTCTTGATGAAAAGACCAGAGCTTAATAGAAAATTTGACTTTCAAACACAAGAATGAAGAGAAGCATGAAAGGGTAACCAGGAAAGAGAAATCCTAAGGGACTTACTAAAGTTGAACTGTTTACATTCCTACATGAACAGATAATATTTGTAACTCTTGAAACGTTTCTCAGTATTTGGGTAGATGGAGGGATTATACACACATATATAAACTGAGGGCACTGAGTGAGCTGAATAGGAAGGGATGATATCAAAAAAATAAAACGAAGGGGCGAGAGAGGAATGTATTGGGAGGAGAAAGGGAGAAATGGAATGGGGCAAATTATCTCTCATAAAAGAGGCAAGAAAAAGTTATTTTAATGGAGAGGAAAAGCAGGGAGGTGAGAGGGAAAAAGTAAAACTTACTCTCATCACATTTGGCTTAAGGAGAGAATAATATGCATGCTCAATTTGGTATGAAAATCTATCTTACACTACAGAAGCAGCTTTGTGAAGTATATGATATCTGTGCCAAACTACCCCCACCACTACCCACACACACACTTGGAACCCCCACCTCCCAGGCACAGGGAAAGAAAGATGCTTCAAAGAGTTTGACCTCTGGCAGCCGAGAAGAGAGCTCACCATGGATCAAATGGAGCACTAGCTCTGGAATTCTAGAACTGAGCTATGTAGAAGAGCTATCCCCCAGACTCCCACTAAGCAACACAGCAGAAGAGGCATTGCATCTGGGTCAATATTGTGATGACTCCATGAAGACAGAAGGGGTGGTAAATACCAGATGTGTTGGTTCTATGTGTTCCTAACATTTCTGCCTCACAACCAATATATTTCAAGTTTGTACCCACTCTTTCCACTCATGCTGTGGGAGAGTATGTTCCAGTTTCTTAAAAAAATGTTTTGCATCTAACCTTCTTATTATGTCTTTGCACCCAGTTAATTGTATCTACCACTAGACTGTAAAGGGAAAGCTCCCAAGTTGTTTTAAGAGGGTAGATCCACAGAATATCTTAAACTGGGAGGAGGAATCAGTCTTTGGAAACTGAACCTTCCAGTGTCAGTGCAAGTTTGGGGAAATAATCCAGAAGGGATGATATAATACTATAACCTGAAATGTAAATTCTGAAGAATTTTTTTTCTTTTATCCAATGTCTGCAGCCTGTTTTAGACAGCAAAGTCTATCCCTCCTCCTCCCCTATCACTTTCCACATAAAACCCTGCAATGTACTCTTTTATTTTTGTGGTTATTCATTTGCATCATCATCAATGTTTGGTTTGGAATGTTGTCCTGAAAGGGATGTGGTATGTTATCTAAGAAGGAGAGGCAGGGTTGCAAAGGAGAAAGACAATAAATAAGCCAGAAGCTCTTGGGTACAAAAGATGGGTAGCCAAAATGATTGTTATTTATTATAACTGTGAACCAATTCCAATATCAACTTGAAAATTTTTGTTGTTCAGTTGCATCTGACTCTTTGTGACCCCATTTGGGATTTTCTTGGCAAAGATACTACAGTGCTTGGTCATTTCCTTCTCCAGCTCATTTTACAGATAAGGAAACTAAGGCAAACAGGGTTAAGTGACTTGCCCAGGGTCACACAGCTTGTAAGTGTCTGAGGCCAGATTTGAACTTAGGAAGATGAATCTTCCTGACTTCAGGCCTGGCACTCTATCCACTGTATTGCCTGGTTTTCTACCTTAATTGTAAATAGTGAAACTTGGGATGTGAAGGTAGAAACTTTTGAGGATTGTAGATGTGCTTCACTTATTGCCTGTGACCTTATTTTGATTCATGGCAAAGTTATTTATGCTGATAAATCATCAACCAAAGATGTGAGAGGAAAATAACTAGCAGGCCACTTCCTGGAGTGCTAAGTGAGACATTTCCATTTTAAGCCAGGTCTCGTTGCTTGAATTAGATTGCTGGGTACACAGTCCTAAGACCCCCTGACCCAGTTCCTCAACGTCCTGCTCTTCCTTTAGAATGGGAAGGGCTGTCAGCTGCTGGACTTCAGGCCTGGCTCTTATACTCATTGGATAATGTAATGGTTTCAATGCATAAACTGGCATTTCCAAAATAATCTTGCCTTTCCAGGGGATCAAACAGCCCTGGGAGTTTGTGTTCTGGCATGCTTGTCAGAGGTCTATCTGGAACTTTCAGACCCCAAACTTATAGTTCTGGGTTACAATTATAATGTCCAACTTCCCCTCTTGTAGTTTTTACTAATTATTACATAAAATATTCCAAGTAACTTATGAATCTTAGTGTCATTATGTACATGAATCCATCATGATGGGGATTCAAGGGCATGGAAAAACTCTTTTTATAAGAACCAGCCCTTTCCCCATACTGACAAGCCCAAATGCTTCTTTGTACTACATCATCATGTTGTAAACAAAGAAAAGGGAACTTTAGGACTCAGAAGGCCCTTAAATCTTATCCCTAAGCACTGATTCTGTTACTTTATCAGAAACAGTGTCTGAACTGAGAGTAGCTCAATTCACAACCTCCCTAAGTATTCAATAACCATCAAATTTGACAATATTTAATTAAAGATTTCAGCAACAGCTGGCCAACCAATGCAATGTGTTCCATAACGTCTGATCTCTGTTGTCCTGTACCCATGCCCGTAGAGTATATAAGGATATGTTTACTGTTTAGGATTTCTGCAACTGCAAGTGACAGTCTTCTTAAGTAGAAGAAAATTTATATTGCTAGCTAGAGAAGGGATGTATGAACATACATGTTTATGTTGCTATATTGATATCCTGAAGTCTTAGAATCTCTGTGAAGCTCTTGCCCCAACTCTTCCTAGGTAAACATTTATAAGCAGAATCTCATGAAGAAAACATTAGATAGAGCCTCCTCACTAGGGTAGTGGAAAACCCAGTTAGAGAGGAAAGAAAACTCCTTAGGATGTTTTGTTTGCCACTTACCTATGCAGTTTATTGCAGTGTTATTACTCTGCCTCCATCTCTAAACTGCTGGGAAGGCCTATTTCCAAACTAAGCTTAGGCCAAGTGAAGTCATTTTCTTTGGAGGCCCCTAGTTGGGATAGATAACAGAATTCTGATTCCTAGGAGGACGTGAGAAGGATGAACCTTCCCATCCCACTCTTACATCCTATTCAATCAAGAACAGCCCCCAAATCTCTGAGAATTAAAAAAAAAATGGAAACAATTCAAATAAGCATCAGCGATGGTATTTTTGTGTAAAATAAGGGAAAGTTTGTATAACTGAACATATGGAAAACTCACATACCCAATTCTGATTAACCATAGGTGCTAGCTCAACCCAGGGGTCACAAACACCCTGGCTACTTCCAGCCAACCTTGCACATGACTCAGTAGTGAGAAACTCTTATGCTGTGAAGAAACAAACCCCTTCTTGCCCATTGAGTAAGAAGAATAGATGACTCAGTGGATTCTTACAAATGCAATGACTGTCTCTCTCCTTTGTCTCCATGGGGCAAGTAGCTATTCCCACACCAGCAGAAACAATGAATTGCTAAGCACTTGGTATCTAAAACCCATGGTAGCAAGGCCATCCTTTTACATCTCCCTAGGCCACTCACCAACAGTGACTTTTCCAAACCTCTCCTTCCCTCCTTGAACTTCCTATGGCTCCCCTCCCCCACCCTCTCAGCTGACAACTTTGCTTCATAATTCACTGAAAAACTTAAGACCATTCGCACATGGTTCCCTCTTCTCTCCTCCTCTTCACCTCACATTACTCAAGTACCTTCTGCCACGTTTTTCCACCTTCACCCTTGTTTCACATGAAGAGGTGGCCTTTCTCTTTGCCAAACCCAACAGGAATAAGCAATCCTGTTCCATCTGTGTTCTCGGGAAGACTGCCTCCTCTTTCAATCTCTCACTTATTTTCCATCTCTCCCAGTCTACTAGCTCATTTCCTGCTGCCCACAAGCCCACCCATATATTCCCCATCCTTAAAAACCCCTCAGTGCATCCGCCTCTCTCTGTTCGCTCTGATCCTACAGCTCTTCTCCCTTTTTTTAGGTGCAGTCAGGTAGCACAGTAAATAGAGTGCCAGACTTGGAGGTGGGAAGATGTAAATTCAAATCCAGCCTCAGACATGTACTACTGTCTGTATCTTAAGTCATTTAACCTCAGTTTGCTCATCTGTAAAATGGGGATGCTAATAGCACCTCACTCCCAGGGTTTTTCTAAGGATCAAAGAAGATAATAATTTTAAAGCATTTAGCACAGTGCCCAGTAGGTAGCAGGTGCTATATAAAAATGTCAGTTTTTAATACTTCTGACTAAACTCCTTGAGAAGTGCTTTCTTTGCTCTCACTCCTTTCATAATTCTCTGAATCCTGGCTTCAGACCTCATCATTCCACCTGAAACCTCTCTCCAAAGTTACTCCTGTTTTCTTAATTGTCAGATCTAATGATCTTGTCTCAGTTTTTCTCCTTCTTGAGCTCTCTTCTCTGCAGTCTTTGACAATGTTGATTGCTTGTTTCTTCTCCTTTCCATTCTCTTCTCTCCAGGTTTTCATGGTGCTGTGCTTCTCTTTCCTGGTTCTCCTACCTGTCTGAACACTCCTGTCTCCTTTACTAGATCTTCATACATGTTACCCCTGGTAACCATGAACATCCACTACAGGGCTCTGTTCTGAGCCCTTTGCTCCTTCTACACTATTGTACTTGGTGATTCCATTATCTTCTGTGGATTTAACTGTCATCTCTATGCAGGTCACTATCAGATTTATTTGTTGAGCCAAGACCTCTCTCCTGACCTGTGGTCTCAAGTTGTTAACCATCCATTTGACATTTCGAACTGGATGTTGTTGTATTTAAAAAAAATGCATTCGTGACTCCCTTTTGCACTTATCCACTATTTTGTGAATTTAAGTTTCAACTTCTTGGAAGCTACCTGATTTTGGAAAAGTGACAAGATTACTCCCCCTCCCAACTTGACTTAAGGAATGTCACAAAACTAGCTCCCTCCCATTCATTTTAATTCTTCTACACAGCACAACTATGGTGAAAATGTATTTAACAGGAATGTATGCATAGAACCTATATAAAATTGTATTCTGTCTTGGGGAGGGAGGGGGAAGGAAGAGGAAAAAAATCTAAGTTATATGGTAGTGATTGTAAAATACTGAAAATCAATAAAATCAATATAAAAAAAAACCAAAACTACCCCCCTCTCTCTCACTTTGGTGTCTTCTGATCATCTCTACTAATAAGACACCAGGTATCTCAATCCTTATAACGCTCCTCTCCCCTGTTTTTCACTCCCTACAAATTTATTTTAATTGTGTAGAAACCAGTGGTCAGTGTCCTTGGCTGCTAAGAAACCTGGACCCAATTTGTTTTTGCAGTCATATGCTTTGGTAAATAAATCGTTTGCCTGGATGAGACTCGATTTCTTTATTCCACTGTAACAATATCCTGTAGACATCTTAAACTCACAATGTCTAAAACTGAACAACTCTTTCCCCCAAAATCCTCCCCCCTCTTCCTAACTTCCCTAGTATTTTTGAGAGTCCTACCATTTCCCCAGCTATCTGGGCTCATAAATCCAGGTGTCATCCTCAATTCCTCACTTTCTCACCTCCAATGTTCAGTCAGCTGCCAGTTATTTCTACCTTTGTAATATCTCTTGTACATGATCCCTTCATCCTGGTGCTGAAAGTCATCACTTCAAAACTGGACTATTTCAATAGCCTTCTGGTTGGTCTTCCGGCCTCTGGTTTTTCCCCACTTCAGTCTATCCTTTACTCACCTATCAAACGGATCTTCCTAAAAGCACAGGTCTTACTTACCATGTTACCCCATTCCCCATTCAAAGATGGAGGACAAACCACGCACACAAACTTCAATAGTTTCCTATTCCCTCCAGGATAAAATAAAAAGCCTCCATTGGCTTTGAAAATCCTCTCCAAGCTTATCACACTTTACACCCCACTCTCCATACTAAGTGAACCAGTGAGTAGCCTCCTTGCTGTTCCTCATACTAGTCACTCCCATCTCCCAACTCCAGGCATTTTCACTTTTTGCCCCCTCGTCATCTTTGCCTCCTATCTTCCTTGACTTCCTTCAAGTTTCAGCTAAAGTAATATCTTCTACAAGAAGCCCATCTCATTAATGTTAGTACTTTCTGTTGATTATCTCCAATTCATCCTCTTCTGTTATGTTGGTCCTTCACTGGCGAAGAAGACCACACCATCAGAGAAATGATGACATGACTTGCATTTGACTTTGCTTTGAGTGAGGGAGGCCTGTGCAGGTCACCAGCCTCACTTCTCCTCCGGAGCCATCTGAACTCAGTGACCAGATATTCATCAGGATGACTGGAGATGACCCAGGATGCAATGGGAGACCTTGGCCCCTTTAGGTCAAAGTCTGTTCAGGAACTCTATATGTTTTGTTTATATATCACTGTTTGCATGTTGTCTCACCTGTGATACTGTATATGTCCCTTGAAAGCAGTGACTGTCTTTTTCCTTTCTTTGTTTTCCCCACAGCTTAACACAGTGCCTGGCACATGGAAAATGCTTAATCAACGACCGACTGGTAAGCCTGAATCTGGCTTTGTACTGACTGACTAGTCCTTTTGTTTGTCCTTTTCTGGTCCTAGAAGAATAAGTAATTGATTCCTTAGATGGATATATTCAGACTTGGAGGCCACCTTGTAAGTTCAAGTGGTTCAGTAGTCCTGGGGCCACTAAAGAGGAATCCCTGGCAACAATTTTAGCATTCCTGGAACAGGTGAGCCCAAACCTGGGTTTTGTCCTGACAAAACACATGTACTGTGAGAGGGACAGCCAAGATGAGATGTAAAATGCCTACACAGTAGGCCTATAAAATGCCTTCTATTTAGAAAACTGTTTAATACTTTAAGCTATACCAGGGCAGTTGAATGATATAACTACATAGCTGAGTTGTTGCATTTTTGAAATCCCTAAATCCTTCTTTTAGACTGAAATCTCATCATTCCGCGCCTGTTCTCTTCTTCCCTCAGCATCCTCCAAGGTTATCTAGCCCCTGCTCTAAATGAGCCTTCCTCCCTTCCCAGTCTTAAACTTAGAGTTGACTAGCTTCTTTGCTTTCTTTCCCTATTGAAGCTCACTCCTTGTCAAACTTCAGTCCCAGATACCTGCTACCATCTTCCTTTCTGCTCCTGAAGAAAATCGTGCAACCAAGTCCATAGAGTCTACCGTAAATTTGTTATCTGATTTCAACTGTGCCCTCACCTCAACAAGACAATTCTTGTACTCATCCCTAATTAATTCTCTATCCACTTCCCAAAGGGGCTGTTCTGAGCCTTACACATGATTTCTACCCACTCTGTCGGAAGAATGTCAGATGAAAACGTTACTGAGAAAATAGAGATATTCACCATGAGTAGCCTGTTCTCTCCTTCTGTACATCTCAAAACCCCCTGCATGATTCCCCCTGCTTCTCACCAAGATCAACTCCTCTACAAGGCCTCTGGAGCCCATCTCCTCCTGTCTTCTCTAGCAATTTTCCCTCTCCCCCCAATCATCCCTCCTTTCAAATCTTCAATCTCTATCTACTGTTTCCTTTCCAACTGTGTGCAAATATGTCCATGGGTCCCCCAATCTGAAGAAAACCCTCATTAGAAACTATCAAATCCTCAAATTATCATCCTATCTCCCTTCCTTTCAGAGCCATTCCCTATCAATCACTTGTCAACCTGGCATCTGATCTCATCAGTCAACTGAAAACTCTCCAAAGTTACTAATAATTTCTAATTCAACTTTAGGGCAAAAAGAGTTAGAGAAGCGGCTGGCCACTGGACTTTGACTCCTAAATTTTCCTTTGGTAAAAGGACTTATGGATAAGAAGATGCCAGAGTTGGCAAGAAGGAACTTGAGAGCATTTTCCAACTGATCAGATAAGCAGGAAGGGCCTATTACAGGACCTGGACTAATCCTGGTGCAGTACTGTGGTGGATGGGACAGCACCAGGGATCTAGGGTTCTGAAGTGATAAAAGCTGACCCAGGGGATGGGATGAAACCAGAGTACCCCTTTTGTTCAGTCACCTTCAGCAATGTCCAACTCTTCATGACCCCATTTAGGGTTTTCTCAACAAAGATACTGGAGTAGTTTGCCATTTCCTCTCCATCTCATTTTACAGATGAGAAAACTGAGGCAAACAGGGTTAATTGACTTGCCCAGGGTCACATAGCTAGTAAGTGTCTGGGGCCAAATCTGAACTTGGGAAGATGAGTTTTCTTGACTTCAGGCCTGGCATTCTATCCCCTGCTCCATCTAACTTCCCAGGATACCCTAGTACCCCCTCAAAAAAGACATTCCCCCCTTCTGGTTAGCAAGGAGTGGGATTCCTTACCTGTTACTTTTAATTAAGATTTCATTTACCTAAAACAAAACCCTATTAGCTAGCAGAAATGCTAAACTCTGTGTATATTTAATTCAAGGTTTTCAGACTGAGAGAAAGCAACATTGGTTCCTTGCTGTTTGTTATATAAGATACTCCATCTTACAAGTGTCAACACTTTTTACGGTTTGTCCTCAATGCCTAAAATTCTCTCCTTCCTCATCTCCATTTCCTACCCCCCCCAGCTGTCTTCAATTCCCAAATAAAATCCTACCTTCGACAAAAATCCTTTCCTAATCCCCTTAATTCGAGTACCTTCTCTCTATGATTATTTCCCTTTTATCCTGTGTATACCTTGTTTGCATACAGTTGTTCATATGTCCTCTTCCCCATTAGAATGTGAGCTTCTTCTGTTTTTTGCCTTTATTTGTATTACTAGCATGTTGCACAGTGTCTGGAATGTAACAAGCACTTAATAAATGTTTGCAGAACCTGTATTTCTTTAGACCTACCCTGCCCAAGATAGTATGTGTCCGATTTGCCAAGATCATTCAGCACAATGGAGAACTGCATCCAAAGCATGACCCACATGGAGAGTCATCTATTGATACCGACGGGAAGAGAAGCAGACATGAGCAGACTAACCCAAAGGATCAAAGGACTATGGAGATGAATTTATTTAAGGATACCCCTAAAGAACACAATGCAATGGGAAAAGCCATGGAATTGTGATGAGTTGGGAGACTAGGAGAAAACATTCAAAAAATTGGGAAAGGGTGCACTAGATAGCCCATCTTGCAAAAACTCAACTCCATGCACATCAGAAACATCTTGTTCATGGGTCACAGGAGATGAGTACAGGAGTTACACTGCAGACACAGATTTTTATAGCAGGAGTCACAAAAAATCTGGTAATAGATGGAGCCCTGGACACAACTATTCTTGGAAAGGTAAATGACCAAGGGAACAGAGACCATAACAGACTGATACATGAATATCACTAACAGGAGACAACCAGAAAGGCTGAACGATCTTCTATTACAGTGGTAGAAAAGATGAGCACACGTAATCTCATGAGGCGATGGCGGCTTTGGTCCTGGGGAAGCTAAGATGTATAGTACAATAACTAGGAAATGGCAATGAGGCCAAGGAAGAAGTCATCCTGGATCTCCAAAACAGCATGTAGGGCCATCTTTTAAGTTGCTTATGGTTCCATCCCATTTGAACTCACTGGAGCCTACATAGAGGTAGTGATAAAGATTGAGAATGTGAAATGCAACGCAGTCCTGAACTGTGAATTTCAAGTTATTATCATATCCCAATGATCCTATGAGATATTTGAGGAAAATACCTTGATGGCCAATAAAAGGGCTGAGACTTGGTGGACTGAGTGACAAAAACCATTCATATCTGGAATACATTAAAATAAATGAAAAGTTTCCTAAAAAAAAATAGTTGGTAACCACAAGAGAATGGATACCATGGCTCTAGTAATTTTAACTAGTTGTTGTAACCAGACACATCAACTATCCCTGGAGTATTAACACTGATTGGAACCAACTCCGGATATTCAAAATACTGGCAGCATAGAGCAAACAAGCTGGCACCCAATACCTGGACTACAGGTCCACCTGGGCTGAAGTCCACAGGAGGTCAGAGATGTACACTAGCAGGAACGTCAGGAGAGTGTCAGTCTCCCAACCTCCTCAGGGGGTCCCAAGGAAATGGACCACAAGGATGAAACAAACAAGCATGTTCTCAGGGCATGAACAGGGGCAGCTCACACAGTCCAACTCACCTGCTCCCAACCATCATGAAACAGTCTAGGAAGCTTCTTTTATCTGTGGTAGAAGGTTAATCAATAGTGCCATCACAGATTATAGAAGCTCATATCTATCACCCACAGTGGTGGTATGAAAGGACAACAGGGACATAGATGTTGAACAGAAGAGCCAAAGTACATGATGCCAAGAGTGCAAGATGTCCTGGACTGTCTGTTATTAAGTTGGTGTTTCTCAGCATTGGACTTACACAGTGGCTACCACTAGATATTTATGCAGATATCCAGACTCCTTTCATCTGCCCAACTGGATTTCCAGTTTGAGTAGATGCTCCAAATCATCATGGGTTCACCTGCCAGGTTCCAAATAACTGGAGGAGAAAGTATTTGGAGATAGGTACTACCTGAAAGCACTGGTGTGCCTTGATGACCTTATTTTCTGTAGGAAGACACTAGAAGAACATGAGCAACTAACGAAAATCCAGGATTGGCTAGAGGAAGATGGTGTATTGTTCCTTCCTGAGAATATTGAGGTACACCCTACAATGACATCATAATTATAACTGGGCCAGATAAGACCCTGGAGGCAGAGGCTCTAGATAGGATGGGGGTTCATAGGAGTGATAAAGGGTAGGAAATCAACCCTAATACTATCCAAAGTCCAGCCTGAATAGTCAAGTTTTGGGGAACACACTAGGTAGAAAGCCCACATTTCTGAAGGCTTTATTCATTAAAGGCAAGGTTAAGTGGAACCTTAAACAGGCTCTACAGGCTCTAAGAAGCAGCTAGAATGAATGACCGTTAGGTTTCTGCATCTGCAAGCTCACTATGCCTCTTTTGAAAAATCCTACTTGCTAAATCTGAACAGCTCCTATTGCCTCTAGAATCAAATGCTAAGCTCCTCTGAGCTTTTAAATGCTTAAACACCTGATTGCAACCCACCTTTCTAACTCCCTGTACTCTACAGTATAGTCAAAATGCTGCTTCTCACGCACAACATTCCATCTTCTGCCTCCATGCCTTTGCAATGCCTGTCCTCTATGCCTGAAGTGCACTCCTGCCTCAAGCCTACCTCTTCCAACCCTTTTTTCTCCTCTAAACTCTGCTGAGTTGACACCTTCTCCACGTAGCCTTTCCTGATCCTCCAGATGCTAGTGCCGCTCTCTTCAATTTAACTTCTATTTATTTTGTACAAAATTATATCAATGTTGCTTCCTCACACAGAACGGAATATCCTTGAGGGTAAGATCTGTTGCCTTTTGGTCTCTGTATCTCCATTGTATAGCGCAGTTCCTACCAGGCAGTAAACACTCAATAAATGTAGGATGACTGACTGTAATTAGGTTTGTCTGCATGTCATAATGTCAAGAACTCCAGATGAGGAGTCAGAGTCTAGGTTCTAATTCTGCCTTTGCTAAGTCTCTCTCCACACTAACTGTGGGATCTTTAAGCTTTGCACTTCCTCATCTGGAAATTGGGAAGAACACTTTATCCTTGCCTGCTTCACAGGACTGTTGTGAGGCTCAGACAGGAGAAAATGATCACCAGCTACACAAATGCAGGCTACTACCATGAACAGAAGGGGAGGCGCCAGAAATATGACAAGTAAGAAGACTGCCCAGTGATAGTGTTGGGAGAACTGTCCTCAAGAGAAGGCCATGAAAATAAACCATGGAGAATTCTGTTTAAAAACAGACCTCAGAATGGACTTAGATAGGATAAGAGGTTAGCAATAAGACAAGAGGTTAAAAACTGTGCCCCATGCAATACACAGCTTGTCTCCCTCACTAGAATGTTACCTCCTTGTGAGTGGAGACAATCCTACTTTCCTATTTGCATCCCCACTACTTAACATATTGTTTTGTACATAGTAAGAACTTTAAAAATGTTATATTCATCCCTTCATCCACAAGGTTTGAGCACTCACTATAACACATGGGACTTGCCTTCTCACAGAATAAATACCTACATGTCATTGAGAAAAGAACCTCTGGCATTAAAAATAAGGCCATTTACTTTTAAAAATAATGTTCAAAAGTTCTCTGTGTCTCTAGTGTGCCATCCTCCTGGGACACACAGGAGTTTGCCCGAAGTGGCAATCTACCTTACCTATTCCTAGTACCAGATCTTTCTGAGAGTGACTATTGTACCATGACAAACATCTTATCTATAAATAATAATAGCTGCTGACATTTACATGGGTCATGGAAACTTAAACACTTTCTTCACAACTCTCTGAAATAGGTAAAACGAGTATTAGTACAGTTATCCCCATTTCTACAGATGAAAAAGCCCCAAGGCTCATAGTGGTTGTCACTTGTTAGCAGTTCTATGGTTACTAAGTATCCTGGCTAAATTCTAACCCAGATCTTCTAGTTTCAGGTCCTGTGTTCTCCCAACATTAGGCTAACTTCATCCACATATCTAATTCACAGATTGTTACATGGATCCCTTCACCACAGAAGAGCCGTAATTAATTACCTCATAATGTAGCTTTTCAAAATCATCGATTTTTTTCATCCCTAGCGCTCGATTGTCTTGAAGGGCCTCTTCAAGACATTCATAGAAGATGGCAACTTCTGCTTTTCTCTTTTCTTGCTGTATCAAGCCATAGTCGAATAGGGTCTGGCAAATGTCAACAAATTTGGTTTTGTAGGTGAATTTAGAGTTAAGGAACCTTGCATTAAACTCAGAATCCTCTTTTAAAAAGCTATTGTCAGATACTTTAAGAATTTCGGTTCCAGTATCTTAAAATGATTTTATATAGCTTTATTTTAAGGGAAATGACAGGATGTGGAGGCATGGAAGTATTGCAAGAAGTTATTTCATTGGCAAGTATATAATTTCATAAGTCTTTTTCTATTGCTGATTAATTTGATTCCACCATCTTTGTGTGAATATATCAAGGAATACACAATGTTAAGTTTACAATGGACTAAAATTTACATGACCATTGGTGGTAGCGATGCCAAAACAATAAAGCATCTTGTTGCTCTCCCTGACATAAAAAGCAAGGACCAGAGAAACAGGAACCTGAGAGGTGTTTATGCACTTCCCAGAATTATCCTTCAGAGAAACACTGATCTGATGCAACCTTCCTCCTCCTGTAGACATTCTTTCTATAATATCTCCTATAGGTGGTCCTCTTAGCTCTGCTTGAATACTTTCATCAGATTTAGGTAGATAGCTAGGAATTCTCAAGAGTTAGGAAGTTATAATTTCTAAGTCTATCTTTCTGCTTGCAGTTAAGTAACTTGTTCTTATTTCCACCATGAAGAGGAAAATAATTGATTACTCTTATATTTGTGCTAAATTTGTCTTCTATTTACAAGTGATAAGCACATATGTTCAAGCTGTTATGTTTCCATGACTGCATGTGTAAACACATTTGTGAAAAGTTGCCTTGACTTAAGGAGGGAATAACATGCACACCCAATTTGGTATGAAAATCTATCTTACACTACAGGAAAGTAGGGGAGAAGGGGATAAGTGGGCTATGGGGGGAATGATAGAAAGGAGGGAGTAATTAATAGTAAACACTTTTGGGGAGGGACAAGGACAAAAGAGAATATAATAAATGGAGGACAGGATAGGATGGAGGGAAATATAGTTAGTCTTTCACAACATGACTATTATAGAAGTCTTTTGCATAACTACACATGTATAGCCTTCACAGTGGGGATGTGTGGGGGGGAGGAAGGAAGAGAAGTTGGAACTCAAAGTTTTAGGAATGAATGTTGAGAATTGTTTTTGAATGCAACTGGGAAAAAAGAAATACAAGTAATAGGGTATAGAACTCTATCTTGCCCTACAAGAGAGAAGATGGGGATAAGGGAGGGGTGTGATAGAAGGAAGGGCAGATTGGGGGAAGGGGGTAATCAGAATGTACGTCTTGGGTGGGGGGAGGGGAGAGATGGGGAGAAAATTTGAAACTCAAAATCTTGTGGAAAAGAATGTTGAAAACTAAAAATAAATAAATATTTTTTAAAAGGCTGCCTTGACTAATCTAGTAGTTACATGCAGCTTTGCACCAGTATTAAATTTGGGAACCCCAAGAGTTTGCCAGAGTTCCCTCCATCGACATCAGATAATATGAGTAGCTATTCTCAGCAAAATGAAACCTCGAAGATTTTTTTGTGTGTTTGTTAGCATTTTTTTAAGGCAGAAAAAGGATATGTCTCCAGCAGCTCCGTCACTCCTGGTAAATAGGCGAGCTTGGCAGCTTCAAGATCCTCTGAATAAAGGCTGTCAAACAGATAAGGTCCATTCAGGTATTCAACATAGGCAGCCTGTGAAGGAAAACATGGCAATGAAGAGTGATTCCACATTCTATTCTGTTGCCTCCCCAGAGTTACTTCTAGTGGGCAAGCTGCTGAAACACCGAAGGGGCTGAGAAAGCTCTCGTCAGGAGCTCCACTGGCTCACGCAAATATACTCCAAAAAACAAATTTCATGGATCCCACTTTTCTTTCAATTACTGTGATCCTCCCGTGAAATCGTCCTACCAGAAGAAGCAGAGCCATGCGCTTGGCTACTTTACTCCCCAAAAGGCTAGAAATCATCAGCAGAACTCACTGGAGGAGGGAGGTACCTTGTGTTTTTCCAGTTCTGCTATATTTGCCTGCTCCTCTTCAAGCCTGCTCTGGATGTAATTCTCCCGATGCTTCAGCTCATAAATACTGTACTGATACTTTGCATCACCAAGTTCTCTCTGTGAAATAAAGAGAAAGGGTATTGTCCAAGGTCTGAAAGAAGCTATATTTGGAAAAAGTACAAGTGGTATTCCAAGACATGGCTTCTCAAATTGTTATGTGGTTGTAAGATTGCACAAAGAACTTCATAAAGAAAACTGCACTTTGATGTTTGCATTAAATTATTGGGTTTTTAAAAATATTTTTGGCTTATATGAAAATATCATTTTTTGAATACAGCCTCTTTCTCATGCTTTGTTTCCGAGGTATACTTTCATCTTCACACCATAGAGGTATGTTTGTTTCTGAGTGTGGTAACAGACCTAGCCAGAAAACAAACAGTAAAAATACTTCCACTTCTAAACAGAAAATGTAAAGAATAACAGGAAAAGGTAAGAAGTAAATTACAAATACAAATTATATTATATCACATTATATTTATACCATATTATATTACTAAACTTACAAACTATACTTAAAAACTATGTTTTCTAGTGTACCAGATTGAATCAATCACAAGCATAAATTAGGTGTGAACATAATCAATTTGAGAGGACAAAAGTACTTTAATCATTGAAGACTGATGATGCCACATAGGAAATATTTTGTGATTGGTTACAAGAATCAGACATACTTCTGAGCTGGTGTAGGAAAATAAATCAGCCCAGTAGTAAGCTCAAAAAGTGGCTGTGTGGTATACCAGTGGAAGAATTTTGGTTTGGAGAATTATTCTTGTTTAGAGAGAGTTTTTCTTCTCTCTCTTTATTCCACCCCATTGACCATGTTAATAGAGAGACTAAGTATAGGACCACATTTCTTGCCAGGAGCAGAGAAAGAAACACTGTAGATAAACATAGATGCATAAAGCCAGAAGGAGTATCTTCAAGGAGCACAACCCTATGCATCAGAGAAGAAGGAAGAGTTAGACTGAAGATTGAAAAAAAGACTCCCAGTTCCTAAAGTACTAGGAGTTAAGGCAGTGATTGGATTCACACAAGAGTTGTACCTATCTGTTTATATGTCATATCCCTCAAGAGAACGTAAACTCTTTGAGGATAGAAACTGTTTTTCAGAAAATTCAATAAGCTTAGCTTTTTAAATGGTATGTACAGAAGATAGAAGAAAGGGAAGAGAACAGATCATGAAGAGAAAAGTGATTATGATTATTTAGAAAGGAGAATGCACTCACAGTAAGGAAAATTCAGTTCAATCCCCTGATTTTCCCACACTTTGATTTTCAAACCCAGGCAAAAATCATCTTATCCTTCCCATATTTACATATTCTTAAGTATTTGATACGTAACAGTTAAGTGTTTTTACATAGCAAAAGTCCCACTGCTTGATAAAAGGGAAACTAACCAACCCGGGTACTGCATTTCAAATCAGACGCCCTGGGTTCAAATCCCAGCTCTGTCACTTCATTTCCCTAGGTGACCTGGGACAAGTCATTTAACCTTTGAGGCCTGTCTCCTCCCCAACAAAAGGAAGGGTCTGTACTTGATAGCCTCCGGGGTAATCCCAAATCTAACTCTCATAAGAACTAATCATGGTCTCTGAAAGAGAAAATGAGAATGGTATTATGGGAAGGAAAGAAAGAAGGTTGGTATGAACACTTTAAAATAAAACAGGTTTTTGTTTTTGTAGCAATAGATTCCAGGGTTACTCTCCCAAGCCTTACTAATACTGGTAGGCAGAGTCCTGCCTGAAGTATTGGGCTACTTCTCCCCTCACAATCCTGGGGAACCTGGAGGGGCTGGAGTTTTCTTTTTAATTCTATAGCTTATGAGCCCCTACTAGGGTGCTTCCCTTAAGGATTATCAGTTGATTTCATTTAGTCAGATTTAATTAGCTCTTAGAAAGGTGGCATTTACTAAGGTGATAAGGGGGTATGAAACATCCCCCAAAAGTCTGTGACACACTGTCCCACAGAGCCATACAGAGCCTAGCAGAAAGGGCTAAAGCTTAGAGCACAGGTTACAAAGTGGTAACTCACAGGTCCAGGGGGAATTGGATAGAGTGGAAGCAGCAAGACTCATCTTCCTGAGTTCAAATCCAGCCTCAAGCATTTATTAGCTGTACGATGCTGGACAAGTCACTTAAGCCCATTTGCTTCCGTTTCCTCTTCTGTAAAATGAACTGGAAATGGAAATGGCAAAGTACTCCAGCATCTTTGCCAAGAAAACCCCAAATGAGGGTCACAAAAATTCAATAATGACCCAAAGGACTCAACAACAACTTCCCAGGTCCTGGAAGTCCGTTGCTCTCCCTTCTGCAGCCCTCATTAAGCTTTCCTTAAATACAATGCAACGACTCCTTGTGGAGTCATAAAGCTGCCTATCCTCAGGATTCTAAATGTGCCCAGTGTGGACAGACACTGCCAGTCACTGCCCGTGTGTCAGCAAGAAGTCCAAATCGTAAGGATGAGTGGGGTGGAGAGAGAAGATTTACTCCCCCCTGGCCTGTCCTCCAGGGTTGGTTAGCTGGAATGAGTCTCTCCTCTAAACTGTAAGGCGTTCCAGTGGCTGAGTTCTGTGCTAGTTTTCTATTTCATACAGAAGACAAAGGGTATGACTAAGTGTACATGAATAGAATTCAACTTCTGATTCAACAGAAGTGTTTTCACCTGATAAAAGTAGTTGCCTTAGGTGATCTACCTCCCCCCTGACACTCTGCATGTTTTGGCTTACTCCACACTAGCAATGGACAAACTGGGAAAGATGATCTCAAAGCGTCCTCTTTCTTGAGAACTGATTAATGGTCACAGTCTTTTTTTACCACAGAAAGAACAAAGAAAGGAAAAGGCACTTGCTGTGTGTGCGTCAATGAGCCTGAAGTCCAGGTATACGAGATCAGGAAGGTAGGCACTGACAAACAATTTATAATCTTCTTCCTCACAGATGGGATTCCCAGCAAGGTTCAGTGAACGTAAAAATGCAAATCTCCTCAGATAGATAACCTGTTTCAAATGTTAAAAGAATCAATTTCAGTGGATTACAGGGCCAAGAACAAACTCTAAAAAAAAAATTTCAATTTTTTTCCCTTCTCATTATCAATTTCCTGTATTGGAATCTCTTTTTTATTAAAGATAGTACTTTTTTGGAGGTAGTCTGTCTACAGCCTGATGTTGTCCTTTTTTAAGAAGCTTGCACAACAGGCGTTCAGTAAATGTTGTAGACTTGAACTGAATTGAATAGGAATTTCTACCAGTCATTCAGATTCAGATTTTAAAGTTTGTGAATAACCAAAACAACATATACTATGTGGAACTCTATAAGAAAACTTTGATACACTAGAACAAAAATGACTGGAACATTCAGAGTCACAGATTTTGAGAGCTGAAAGTGGCCGGACAGGAAGACTTTGCATGAAAGCCCCAATAAGAGATCATCTAACTTCCACTTGACCTCTAGTGAGGGGAAGTCACTACTTCTTGAGGAAGCCAGTTCCACTTCAGGCCAGTTCTAATTGTCAGGAAGTCTTTCTTTACATTAAAGTTTTCTAGACCTAGTGTTCTAAGAACTAGAGAAGCCCAGATCCCTCTCACAAACACATACAATGAAACCTAAAATACACAATTAACCAGCAAAATGTGTAGAGGCCTTTATTCAGAAAGGGATGCATAGAAGGAGCTTCGGAATCCTGCTGGTACAAAGCCACCTCAAGGCATGGGGAGGCCTTAGGATAGTCAAAAGCAATATCAAAAATGGAGTGACAGGGAGCATTTTTGTCTAGTTCAATCGATACAAGTCCTTCCTAACAACCTAGAAAATGCCCCAGACCAAATTCTGATCAAAAAGTCATGAAATAGTCACAAAGAGTCATTTTTCCAACCCAGAGCAGCTTAGGAGGTCAAAGAGTTCTACACACACTGGAGTTGGAGTTGGCCAGGTATACAGAGACAGCCAACAGCTGGGGCATTCTAACACCAGGGACTGAAGACCAGCTCAGGAAGTCCTGGGGCAGAAAGAGAGTCCAGGGAACTCTTGAACGAGCATCAGGAGTGGGACAGGTGCCACTTGATAGCTTTATTACCCATTACCCAGTTACCAGGTTACAGGTACAGGGCAGAGAAGTGTCATCAGTGAGTGGGGACCTAGCTGTGTCCTAGGCAAGGAACAAATTGCAGAGATGTAGCTGTGAGGCGCTCAGTCCAGGAGCAGAGAAGTGACCCAGTTCTAACCCTCAGCCCAGCGCATAAGCCTGCAAGGGAATAACTAGGGCAGGAATGTCCCAGACCAAGGAGAACCAGCAGTTCAATCACTCTGTACCTGGAGAACCTCCTGTAGACTAACAGTAACTGCCTCCAGCATCAGTCTACTGAAACTCAACCATACACAAGGCAACAGACCCAAACCTGGGTCAGGAACTTTTAGAACTCATACCAGAAAGGTAGTAAACAGTCTTCTCCCTACATTATACCACTCTGAGAGCAATGAAAACTTGTAGGTCCCAAGATTGAGCTGTGAAAGCCCCAGAAGGACATAAAAAGAGAGAAGCTCAGAGCCCCAATACTAACATAAAGTTCAAAGTAAAAAAAATAGGTTGAAAGAATGAAAAAAAAAAAGATCATAAGATGTTAGTTACTGTGTTAACTGGAGGCTCAAGAAAGAAACAAAGGATTAAATAATGACTTAAAAACATCTACAAGTAAAACCTAAAAAAAATGCAGACTAGACACAAGCATAATTAGGATGCCTAGAAAAGTTAAAGAAATAATTAAAATCATTTTTAAAGCCAAAGAGAGGTAGAGGAAAAAAAAGAAAAAGAATGCCAGTTATGCAAGAAAATTATGCAGAAAGAATGAACAGCCTGGGAAAAGAGGTAGAAAACCTCACCTCCTTGAAAACTGAACTGACCAAATGGAAACTAATGACACCATGAGACATCAAGAAATACAGGAACAAAATCAAAGGACTGAATAAAAAAGGAACAAAAAGAGATAATTTAAGAATCACTGAACTTCTTGAAGACCATGAACAAAAAGGAGGCGAAACAGGAAAACTGCCCAAGTATCTTAGAACTAGAGGGCAAAGTAGACACTGGAAGAGTCCAGTGGTCACCTCCTTAAGAAACTCCCAAAGGAAAATTCCCAGAAATATCAGAGTCAAAATCCAGAACTCCCAGGTCAAGGACAAAATGCTGAAAGCATCCAGAAAGAACTTAAGTACTGCAGTCACAGTCAGAATCACAAAATATTCAGCAGTCACTACTTCAAAGAGATGAAGAGCTTGGAATATTGTCATTCTGAAATGCAAAAAATGAAAAAACTAACAAGATTTAACTCCATGTCCCAGTCCTCCCTCCTTCTTTCCAATACCATGGTGATCCTGGCTCTGGGCTGTGGAAGTTTGCTTGGGCTGCTACTACAGATAACCAAACCCATGGCAGTCAGTGATTTGTACTGCAAAAAACCACTGCATGAGACAGCAGAGGTGAAGGGGCAGGACAAGTAAAAATTCAGTACCACACACGGTACCCTACCTTTTCCCAAAGCCTTGGAGACTCATACTACGGAAATCAATTTTACAGCACTAGTACAGCAATGCAATTCCAGGGAACTAAGAAACAGAGAAAGAAACAGGACACCAAAACATTATAGGGAAAGGAGTCAGAAAGTGAACAATAAGGAGAATTAAGTCAGAAACAAAACAAAACTCTAAAATGATCAAAGATCTCAGGAAGAAGAAAACTCAAAGATCTTGAACATAAACAAGATTAATCAACATGGAAAACATTAAAAACAGAAGGAAATAAGGCCTCCAGATCTGGTAAACAAGTTCAGGCATCTCTGAATAAATACTGCAAAAAAAAAAAAAAAAAAAAAAGGAAAATCATCAATACTTGATAAGACAGAGGATCCTGTGGAATTTTAAGGAGAACATGAAACCATATCATGTTGCGCCTCAGTGGTTTAAAAGAGAAATGAGAATTTTAAAAACAGACATCCCAGCCCCTACAGCAAAAAAGAATGGGAAAAATAGAAAAACTGTAATCTGCAATAAAAAGCCTCACCAAAGAAACAAAAGAGCAATAATAAATAAAAGCAAAGGGCAATTTGGAAGAGAAGAATAAACAAGTACACTAAAGAAAATATACTTACTATGATTGTGAAGACAAGATGAGGAGAGACAACAGAAGATCCTAGATCTCCCAGAATAAGATAGCAAGATGAAAACATGAAAAGAACAATTTAAGAAACAGTACAAGAGAACTTCCGAACAGAGAAAATGAAATACCAACTGAGAGAATTCCTAGACCACCTCCAGAAAAAAAAAGCAAAAACAATCCAAAGACCTTCAAATACAAAGAAAAGGAAATTCAAATAACACAAGATTTTTATATCCCCTAGAAAACCCAGGAGGGAATCGAATTGTTGCTGTTCAGTCATTTCTGTCATGTCCCACTCTTTGTGATCCCACGTATTTTCTTTTTGTTTTTTTAAAATTTATTTATTTATTTAACTTTTTACATTCATTTTCACAAAATTTTGGGTGCCAAATTTTCTCCCCATTTATCCCTTCCCCCCACCCCAATACACCAAGCATACTAATTTTCCTTATCACCAATCTGCCCTCTCTTCTATCATCCCTCCCTTCTCTTGTCCCCATCTTCTCTTTTGTCCTGTAGGGCCAGATGACTTTCTATTCCCCATTAACTGTATTTCTTATTTCCTAGTAGCAAGAACAATACTCAACAGTTGTTCCTAAAACTTTGAGTTCCAAATTCTCCCCATCCCTCCCTCCCCACCCATTCCCTTTGGGAAGGCAGGCAATTCAAATGACTTCGATAACAGTCGTGTTGTATAAGACTAACTGTATTTCCCTCCATCCTATTCTGCCCCCCATTGTTTCTATTCTGTCTTTTGATCCTGTCCCTCCCCAAGAGTGTTGACCTCAAATTGCTCCCTCCTCCCATTGCCCTCTTTTCCATCATCCCCCCCCTTGCTTATCTCCTTCTCCCCCACTTTCCTGTACTGTAAGATAGGTTTTCATACCAAAATGAGTGTGTATTTTATTCCTTCCTTTAGTCAGATGTGATGAGGGTAAACTTCTTGTTTTTTTTCTCAGCTCTCCTCTTTTCCCCTCCACTAAAAAGTCTCCTGCTTGCCTCTTAAATGACATATAATTACCCCATTCCATTTCACCCTCTTTCCTCCCCCTACCTTTCTCTCTCACCATTTACCTTAATTTCTTTTAAGATATGGTCCCATCCTATTCAATCCAGTCTGTGCTCTCTGTCTCTGTATGTGCGTGCATGTGTGTATGTGTGTGTGCGTGCACACATGTACGTGTGTGTGTGTGTGTATGTGTGTATGTGATCCCACCAACTGCCCAGATACTGAAAAGTTTTAAGAGTTACAAATATTGTCTTTCCATGTAGGAATGTAAACAGTTCACTTTTGGTAAGTCCCTTATGACTTCTCTTTGCTGTTTACTTTTTCATGCTTCTTCTCACTCTTGTGTTTGAAAGTCAAATTTTCTTTTCAGCTCTGGTCTTTTCATCAAGAATGCTTGAAAGTCCTCTGTTTCCTTGAAAGACCATATTTTCCCCTGAAGTATTATACTCAGTTTTGCTGGGTAGGTGATTCTTGGTTTGAGTCCTAGTTCCTTTGACTTCTGGAATATCCTATTCCACACCCTTCGATCCCTTAATGTAGAAGCTGCTAGATCTTGTGTTATCCTGATTTTATTTCCACAATACTGGAATTGTTTCTTTCTAGCTGCTTGCAATATTTTCTCCTTGAGCTGGGAGTTCTGGAATTTGGCCACAATGTTCCTAGGAGTTTCTCTTTTTGGATCTCTTTCAGGCAGTGATCAATGGATTCCTTCAATACTTATTTTGCCCTCTGGTTCTAGAATCTCAGGGCAGTTTTCCTTGACAATTTCATGAAAGATGATGTCTAGGCTCTTTTTTTGATCATGGCTTTCAGGTAGTCCCATAATTTTTAAATTGTCTCTCCTGGATCTATTTTTCAGGTCAGTTGTTTTTCCCATGAGATATTTCACATTCTCTTCCATTTTTTCATTCTTTTCGTTTTGTTTTATGATTTCTTGGTTTCTCAGAAAGTCATTAGCCTCCATCTGTTCCATTCTAATCTTGAGAGAACTATTTTCTTCAGTGAGCTTTTGAAACTCTTTTTCCATTTGGCTAATTCTGCTTTTGAAAGCATTCTTCTCCTTACTGGCTTTTTGAACCTCTTTTGCCAATTGAATGAGCCTATTTTTCAAGGTGTTATTTTCTTCAGCATTTTTTTGGGTCTCCTTTACCAAGGTATTGATCTGTTTTTCATGCTTTTCTTGCATCTCTCTCATTTGTCTTCCCAGTTTTTCCTCCACCTGTCTAACTTGATTTTCAAAATCCTTTTTGAGCTCTTCCATGGCCTGAGCCCACTGGACAACCACCTCGGATGTCTGGGATAGAGAGGCCCCAACCTCCACGTCTTTCTCTGATGGCAGGCATTGTACTTTGTCATTAGAAATGAAGGGGGGAAGGAACATCTCTTCCCCAATAAAGTAGCTCTCTATGGTCTTATTCTGCTTCCTTTTTCCGGGCATTTTCCCAGCCAGTTACCTGACTTCTGAGATTCCTCTCCACCCCTGCCTAGATCTGCCCAGCTAGTGCTTGGGGTCTGAGATTCAAATACTGCTTCCCAGTCTCAGGGCTTTCAGTGGCAGGTGGGACTGCTATTCAATGTGAGCTTAAGTTCTGGTGCTGGGGTGGGGGCAGGGCTGCCTCCCAGGCTCAGTTCCCTCAGGGGCTTTATGCAGAGACCTTCAGTAATGCAGCAGGTGGGGACAGGGCCACCTCCCAGGCTCAGTTCCCTCAGGGGGTTTATGCAGAGACCTTCAACAATGGAGCTCTTGCCTGCTTGGGAAGTCCCAGGCCACCGCTGCCTCTGCCGCTGCCTCTGCCTCTGCTGCTGCCTCCGCCATTCCCTCCACCGCTTCCTCCCGAGGGGACCCGAGCCATGGAGACACCTTGCTCCCCTCTTGGCCAGCCCAGACATCTCTCTCACTGACCTGGAGCATCTGTGGGTGGAGGGACCTTCCCGCCGGAGGTTCCGTCCCTGAAGCCTGCTCGGATCTGCTCCTCTTGGCCGTGTGGCCAGGGCAGTGCAGGGGTGGGCTCTGCTGTCTGGAGCGCGAGGGACCCTGGGGACGGCTCTCCAGGGCTCTCTGGAATGGAAATCTTTTCCACCATGTTTCTGCGTGCCTTGCAGTGATCCAGAATTTGTGGGAAGTTCTTCTTACAGGAAATTTATGGACTGTGGATTCGGAGCTAGCATACGTGAGTCTTTCTACTCCGCCATCTTGGCTCCTCCCCTCCCCCACGTATTTTCTTAACAAAGATACTGCAGTGGTTTGCCACTTCCTCCTCCAGCTCATCGTATATATGAATAAAAAAGAAAAACAAGGTGAAGTGACTTGCCCAGGATTACACAGCTAGTAAGTTTCTGAGGCCAGATTTGAACTGAGGAAGATAAATCTTCCTGACTTCAAGTTCAGCACTCTATCCACTGCATCACTAGCTGCCCCAGGGTGATCTATCCTGGAAATCTGAGGTGACCACACAAAAGATAGATATTCAATAATAACAAGAGTTTGAAACATTTTTAGAAAGAAAATCTAAATTGTATTTATTATTTGCTTCTTAACATGCCAGACAACAAAAATGCAGAAGAGGCAAATAAATAGAGCAGCCAAAGACAGCAACAGGAAAAGAGTGATGATGGCAGAGAAATTAGTAAGAGACTTCTTTCTAAATGTACAAAAGGAGACAGGGGTGATATCTTGTGGAGTTAACAGCAAAATGGTGGACCTGAAACATTATGGATAGAACCTGGTGATACCTTACCTACAAGTGAATCAAATTTTTTTTGGTGAGACTACATTACAAAGTGAGAGGGTACATAAAAGGGAGGAAGGGATTGGAGGAACAGAGGACATGTGATGTGCCTGGCCTAGCAATAAGGAGAAGATGACCCCCTATGCTCTCAGAAAGAGAAGAGCCTGAAGGGGAGTAAATGATGTGGAAGGGGAAAGAACAGAAAAGAGGGGAAGAGGAAGAAGACCTTGCTTTGGTGGGGAGACAGTGTTCTGGTGATGAATAATGAAAAAGTAGGAGAAATCTTCTTTGCAAAGAGTTGAAGGAAAGGAAGAAGGTAAACAAAGGAAGGAATAAACAATCCTAGTTGAAGGGGAGACAGGAAGGAGGAATCTACTTGGACAAGAGGAACAAAAGCAGGGAAGAGTTACATGACCAGATAAAAGCACAGAACTTTACTGTGCCGTAGGAAATACTGAAATGGACCATTTCAGAGGAAATTGGGGAGACTGATATGACCTGATTCAGAATGAAGTGAGCAGAACTAGGGCAACAATCAACACAGTTACAAGTTTATAGAGAAAAATGCAACAATAAACCATGAGTCCAGAGAACTAAAGATGAAACACCTCACTTCCTGGCAGACAGTGGATGGATTAAAATCCAGAGTGAGATATGCACATTTGGACATGGTCAGCGTGGAAATGTGTTTTTCTGGACTATGCTTTAAAAATACATTGTTCATTTGGGAGTGGCACAGAAAGAGGGAGAGATAATAAGTGCTTGCAAAAATAAATTTTAAAAATTAAATTGAGTATTCCAAATAAATCAATGCAAGTTTCTCAAGTTTATACTCTGATCCAGAAAGATAGTGACTACATTCGCAAAAATTAGCTATAGAAGTAAAGTTTACAAAATGACATTTTGATATATTTCCTAATTTTAAAAAAATACCTTTCTCAAAAATGAAAGTGGAGAAAGTAAAAATCTGTTTATTCATCACTTGAGTGGTCTACAAAATAATTCTCATTTCATTTTAAAGACACAGATCTTTTTCACTATGTATGACAAGGAAACCATTTGCTATGATCAAATATGATATGAGTTGTCTGATTCCATGCTAAACAAGAATAGTTAACTAAAAGACTTATCTTGTGATAGTACGCTGAACAAATGTTTGAAATCTGAAAATGTTTTGGATATAGGTGAATAATGAAATTTCTAGTTTACTCAACAAAGCAATGCAAATATGAGGTAACATGGCAGAGTGAGAGCAGACCCAGTGGTAAAGTAGACAAAGCACTGACCCTGATTTAGAGGACTTGGGTTCAGATCCCCCTTCTGATGTTCACTACCTATGTGATCCTGGGCAATTCACATTTCTTCCCTGGACCTCACTTCCCTAATTTGTAAAATGAGAAAGTTGAACTAGATGGACTCAGATCCCTTATAGATCCATGATCCTAAATTTGATGACTTCATAATATGTTTTCGTGTAAAAGGTTTTCTACTGTTGCCATTATAAGGGTGGATATGTTTCTGATATTCCTCTAAGTTAGGATGATCTGAGTTCAAATGCTATCTCAGACAGCAGCTCACTTAAAGCTTACACTGTCTTATGTCGAGGGTCTCCCTAAAAGGGGGAGTTAGAAAAGTAATTAAATTTAATGAATTTAATTTAACTATAGGCATTTAAAGCAAAAAAAAATATATTAGAGGGGATGTGGAAAAAGTGTGACACTAATTCGTTGTTGGTGGAATTGTGAATTGATCCGGTCATTTTGGACAGCAATCTGGAATTATACTCAAAGAATTGTTAAACTACCTATATCCTTTGACCCCACAATACCATTCTTAGGTCTATTTCCAAAGGTCATTAGGGAAAAAAGAAAAGAGCTTATATGTTCTAAAATATCTGTAGCTGCTCTCTGTGGTGGCAAAGTACTAGAAATTTCAGGGATACCCATCAATTGGGGAATGACTGAACAATGAAAAGTAAAATGTGAAGAATGAAAAGAATATCCTATACAGTAACAGCATTATTGTTTTAAGAATGACTTTGAGTGAATAAGTTATTTTGACAATTATAAATTCTCAAATAACTATAAAGGATATATGAAGAAAGATGCTACTGCATCCAGAGAAAGAATTGATAAATAGAAGTGTGTATAGAATAACTTCACACACACACACACACACACACACACACACGCTCATTTGGGTCTAATAACAGCCAATTCTAGGGCATGGATGGGGGGGCAAAAGGAAAAAAAAGAAGAAAAATTTATAGGATAACTTGTATATTTAAAAGGAATAGCAAATTCTAAATAGTAGCTTTTCAGTTTCATGTGCTATCATTCTTCTTATGTTATGGAAATGCTTGTTTAATTTTGTAAATTGAAAAATAATGATTAAAAAAGAAAGGTATTTCATGTACAATGTATAGGAGTTGTTTCTTTACTCCAGACAAAAGAAATGCTTAAAATATATAAAATTCATAAGCGCATATTGACAAAAAATAAACAAAACCTGAAGCTAGCAGCAATAACATATAATTACTCAACCTCTGCTGGGGGGCTGCAACTTAAAACATCAAAATATGAAGCATTTTATACCTTCACCTCAGTTCCATACTGTCCACCTTCATAACTTCTGGCTATAGTATGTAAGGCCTGACTCAAATTGAATGGTACCTCAGGTATGAGAGAGGAATGAAATGAGACACTCACAAAAGATTTGACGGTGAAGAAAAGGTCATATCAGAGAAAGGACTTTCTGAACAAGGAGGGCACACCCTTGATTCAGATAAGCACATTTCTCTGCCTCTGCATTGCTCATAGTGGTCTGCTGGTCAAGCTTGAGAGAACTGTTAGAGGAGATGACCTCTGAGTTCCTTTTAGCTCTAAGTCTATGACTATAGGGCTCCATATTTATGATCTTTCTATCCGATGAAATTCATCTCTATTAACACCCATTAATTACAGCTCCTGATGATACAAAGAGGGTCTTGTAGGAGCTAATCTTACTCCAGACCATCTGCCTAACCAATCGTAGCTTAGGCAATGGCATTTGGGTCCATGACTCCTTTTCCAACTGCGATTTAATGGCATTCCTCCTGTTCTCAGGACCAGCAGTGAAAGAACATTTCAAGAACCCTATGCTTAGAGGCAATTTCCACATGCCCTGGAACCCAGTACAGATAAATCCTACCCTATAACTATACCTTCTGCACCTACGGTACTGGACCATGAAAAAAATTTTTTCAAAATTTTTACTTTCAGATCCTTCCAAATCCAAAAAAACGTTATAGACACTCACTATATGGAATTATTAAGGTAGGCAAGCCAAGTAGATACATTTTTAAACTGCAATGGTTAAAACAAAGAAGGGATTTTGAGACAATCCTCAATCAACTGGAAAATTCAATTACCCAGAAAACAATTCATCAAATATTTCATTTAATCAAGCTTATGCTGCATTTACCTTCCAGAAGAGAAACCTGATTTGACCTAGGCTTGGGGCTATGTTGCCTTAAAAACTAGACTGGTTGGGATTTGAGAACACCTGCATGCTCTCTTCTCCTTCCTAAAATTTTTATTTTCATCCCCTTGTTTTGAATTAATAGTAATGCCCTCTTAGACAACTTTTTAGCTCTTTATCCTCTTGTTTTTAAAAATAAATTTTAGTGATATCTTTCTCTTTAATATTGCCTAATGTATCACTTCCACAGAGCCATCCCAATATAATAAAGAATGCTTTATTTATTCTTTTATACATCTCTAAGAAGTCTTATATACCTGTGGTTATTATAAGATATAAACATTTTTTCTTTAAAAGAAAAGTCATCCTACTAATGAAACATTGGTAAAAGTCGTGGGCACTTACATTAAGGAGGTTATCAAGCATGTTGTTCCCTATGGAAAAGACCTGTAGCTTTACTAATGCGTCCATAGCATCCATCTTGGAAATTCGGTTGCTGAATAAGCTCAGATCTTCTAATTTAACAAGAGTATCTAGGCCCTCAATTGTCTCAATGTTGTTGAAAGATAAATCTGAAAATTAAAAAAAATTAAGAAATTTGTTAAATTGATGTCAGTTTCATTACTAAAGTAAATAAACATTTATATTTCTCTCAGTTCTCCATGTTAAATAAAAACAGAGGTACCAGATATATGGTAGGTGCTGGGTACTTCCTGCCCTCGAGGAGTTTACATTCTATAGGAAGGAAGGAAACAAGTATTTACTAAGTGCTTGCTATGTATCAGGTATTTTATGATGATCATCTCATTGGATCTTTACAACAACCATGAGAAGCAGGCACTATTATTTTCCTCATTTTTACAGTTGAGGGTACTAAGGCAGAGAGAGGTCAGTAAGATGTCCAAAGTCACACAGTTAGTAAGTGATTGACATCAAATCTGAATACAAATCTTCCTGATCTGAGGGTCTGTGTTCTATCTATGTGCCACCTAGATGACTAAGAGATCAAGTATAGAATGCTGTGCTTGATTATCTTAAACTATGCTTTATACTTTACAGACTGAGAATTTCATTTGTTGTCTAACAATCCTAATTTTTTGGGGGGGTGGGTATGTGAGAAGCCAGGTGGTGCAATGGGTAGAGTGCCAGGCCAGGAATTGGGAAGCCTGAGCTCAAATTCAGCCTCAAACTCCTAGTAGCTATGCTCTCTTGCCCTTGTGAAGAAAGAAGTTCATAAATTTCTAAATATTATAATAAATGCGTTACTATTTTGCAAATAATTTGCATAGATAAATAATTTGATAGAAATAATAAGGAATAAACTATGGCATGTTAAATGTTGCTGTTCAATCATATCCTACTCTTTGTGACCCCATTTGGGGTTTCTTGGCAAAGATACTGGAGTGGTTTGCCATTTCTGTCTCCAGTTTATTTTACAGAAGAGAAAACTGTGGCAAACAGGTTTAAATGACTTGACCAGGATCACATAGCTAGTAAGAGCTGAGAGCAGATTTGAACTCAGGTCTTCCTGTTTCAAAGGCCAGTACTCTGTTCACTGTGCCATGCAGCTGCCCCAGTATATCAATATAATGCTACTAAAATAATAAATCAGAAATATGAAGAAATTTGGAAAAATTTATATTAAATCCTACAAAGTAAAGTGGAATCAGAGGATCTACACACTGATTTTTACATAATCTCAGCTGGGCCCTCACTGCAGCAAGGCAATCCTTTTATACCTCCCTAACTGATTCACTATCCTACTCACTACAATACCTTTTCCAAACCTTTTCATCCCTCCTCAAAATTTCCCATTGTTCCTTTAACTAACTCTAGTGGCTCCCTATTGCGAAGATCAAATATAAAATCTTGTTTTTAAAGTCCTTGACAACCTGAGTCTTTCCTACTTGACAGTCTCTTTACACTTTACTTCTGTCCATATACTGTGTGATCTAGTGATACTGGCCTCCTCAATGATCCCTGAACCATTGTCACTGGCTGCCCCTATTCCTCAAATGCTCTCTCTTCTCATCTCTACATCCTGGCTTCCTTCAATTCTCAGTGAAAATCCTACTTGCCAGAAGACTTTTCCAGTCCTCCTTTCTCTTACTGCATTTCCTCTCAGACGCCCCCAATCAGATGTCAAATCCTATAATTTGTTTCTGTACATCTCTCACAAACACTTCCTTCTCTTCATTCACCCAACCTAGTTTACTACCTCTTACCTAGATTATTTCAACTGCCTTCTAAATGAATTATTTGCCTCAAGTCTCTCCCCACTTCAACTGAACTGATGCCTCCAAACTAGGACAGCACTCACCTCTTTCTCCTAACATGGAACAGAAGCTGACATCTTGAAACAACGCTGGGAAAACTGAGGGAAACAAATGAAACTAGGGATGTTTCTAGAGCCTAAGATTCTTTAGGCCATGGCAGGAAGAGAGATTCCAAGATGGTCCTTTCAGAGGCTGACCCTTTGATTTGGTGCACTGTTACCCTAAGTTCTCACTATTCTTCTCAGGTTTGATGGATAAGACTCATAAGTCTGTCATCAATCCAGGCATAAAGGCAATTCCAGGATTTTAATGAGAGGTAATGGCTCTTTAGGGAGGAGAAGGGTTCAAGTCAGGTATGTCTAAGCAGTTTCCTACTTCTGATGTCAGAGGCAGGGAGGCATCAGAGCCATGCCTTTGGAGAATGGGAGACAGAAGTTGTAAAAACACATATAACTGGATATATTGTTTAAAGTTATGCGCATCACTAATACACTGGTGGTCAAGTTATGAACTGACCCAATCATTTTGGAAAGCAATTTGGAGTCATTCTAAAAAAGTGACTAAAATGTTCACATCCTTTGACTCAGAGATCCCACTGCTAGGCATACCCTACTCCAAGGCCATCTTCTCATCAGCTGCATTCTTGCCTGGATCCAGAAAGCATGTCTTTGGCTATCCTGATACCTGGTCTCCTATTTCAGGCAGGCCTGAACCATGCTTCAATTTACTCCCTATTCCCTAGCTGTCTTCTCACCAAGTGATTTCTTCTTCATGATCGCCCATGCAATCTTTCCTCCTCCCCATATCAGCGCTGGAACCATGATCAAATCCACTCTGCCATTGCTTCAGTAAGGGATATATCAATTTACCATCACATGGCCTCTCTCACCACCTCTGCAAACTCCTAGAACAAAGTGCTCTTTCTGATGGGTGTTACCTCCCCCCATTAGAATGCTCCTTGAGGGCCTGGACTACATTTACTTTTGTACTGAGGCAGCTACAGGGTATACTAGATAGGGCTTTGGACTCAGAGGCAAGAAGACCAGAATTTAAATCCTACCTCTTACTAGCTATGTGACCCTGGGCAAATCACTTAAAGTCACTCTGCCTAAATTTCTTCTCCTGCAAATAGGAAAGTTAAATGTTTTCAGTCTCAGTTTCCTCATCTGTAAAATGGGGATAACAATGGCAACCATCTCATAGGGCTGATATGAGGGTAAAGTAAGAAGATAAAATATGTAAAGCACTTTATAAACCTCAAGGTACTATAGAAATGATAGCGAGCAGTGGTAGGCTCCTCAGTACTAGGCACACATAAACACTTAATGTTTTTCATTCATTCATGTACCCCAAGAAGATAAAAATAGAAATGAAAGTCTCATGTACACCAAAATATTCATAGCAACACTTTTGTGCTGTGAAAGAATGGGAAACAAAGCAGGTGTCCATCAATGGGGAATGGCTAAACTAATTCAGGTACATAAATAAAATGGAATATTGCTGTACCTTAAGACATGATGAATATCAAGAATTCAAAGATACACGAGAAAACTTACATGAACTGACGCAGAGTAAAGTAAGCAATAACAGGAAAATAATATGTGAAATGACAACAGCAATGTAAGAAAAAACTGAAACTGAATCCTGTGCGATTTTATTGACCAAGCTTGACCTCAGAGAAGAGAAGATCCACTTCTCTCTCTTCCTTGCCGAAGTGAGAGACTAGGGTTGTGGAATGCTGTATATACCATCAGACTTGGTTAATGGTGTAGTGGATTTTAATGAACTTTTTTCCCCTTTCAGGTTAAAACTCTTGTAAGGGGCAGCTCTCTGAGTAGAGGAGGGAGGGGAATGTAGTCAGAAGGAATGTGACAGAAACCAAAAGCATCAATTAAAAAAATTCAAATATAGACACAAAAATATTCATAGAGCCAGGGTTTTGTACAGGCTCTCTCCCTCCTTAGGATGCACTGTTTCCCCACTTCCACTTTCTAAAATCCTTAGATTCCTTCAAGACTCACTTTAGGTGCTCCCTCCCTTCCTGATGCCATCGAGTTGCTCTATTCTCTCTAAATGACCTTTGTTTATTCGTTTACATGGCTCTGCCTCCAGGTGAATGAGAACTCCAAAAGGAAAGGGACTGGGTTTTTGTCTTGGTGTGCCCCAGCATCTTGGACAGTGCTTTCAGATAACTCTTACACACACAGTAGATAAGTGGTTCTCAAAGGCTAAGTGCACACTCAGTCACATGCTTATGCCTCAGCGTTCTAGCCCAGATTATTCATAGCCAAGTGAAAAAGGTTTGAAAACTACCACAGTTAATGCATAAAGGATATTTATTGAGCTGCACTGAAGTTTCTCCAAGTTAATAATCCTTCTTATAGCCCTGTTTCATCTTAGAGGGTACTCAATGTGTTGCTGTCTTGATATTCCCTTTATTTCAACTCTGGGTAACCACACCACTGAAGGTGCAGCACCCAGAAAAAGAAAAGAGTATCTTTAGTGTCCTATATCTTTCTCTTAGTAGCTTTCACAGTCCTGTTACAATGAACTGAGCTTTGGGAGCCAGCAACACAGTATTCAATTTTGACATTTCTAAGAATATTTGTTATGTTTTGAAAACACAACATTGATGTGTACTTTAAAAATTAATGATTTCCTTCCTACAAATGACAAAATGCATTATAAATATATGCTGATGGAATGGTACATGATTGATTAAACTAATTAATGTCTAGTAATATGAAAATGAGTCAGTGGGATCATATTTGATTATAAGAAAAAGCAAAGTTAACCTTACCAAGCCAGACCAGGTTAACTAGACTTTCCAGTCCATCTATCTTTTCAATGATGTTGTTGTCCAGCTGTAATTTTGTCAGACTCTCAAACTGCCATAGGTTGTCAATCCTGAGGATATCTAAAATCAGAGAAGACAGCACAATTGATATGTTTCATTTGATCAGTACATTTATAATTCAAATGTCCAACGCTAAACAACAATATCTATAACGACAATACACAACACTCTAGGCTAATTGTATTTGTCCACTGATGTGAAGACCGCTACAGAAACAAGAGAAAAGACCCTGCTCAATGGGTGCCTTCTGTTATCCAAATGGAAGACAAAACAGAGGGAAAACAACTTTGTTGCCTTTAGCAGTGTACACTGTTAATCAATACACTGCCCAGGAATCATCTGAATGGTTCATATATTTAGAGTTGCAAGGGGCCTCTTAGACCTAATTTTATAGGTGAGGAAACTGATGCCCAGAAGGTATTAAGTGAGTAATCCAAAGTGACCTAGATAATAAGCACCAGAGATTCACCCCCATTTAGTGCTTTTTCTGCTGTCATTGGATTTTTTTCCTCCATGCTACTGAATGATAAACTGCACAATGGAGGGACTTAATGAATTTGCTCCACAAGGGTCTTGACCTTTATTTAGATTATTAGTAGGATGGAAAGTAGTTTGCAAGATGAAACCCTTACTTCTGAAGTTGGAATTACTAGTTTCATTACGTTTAGTAAAACATTCCTGTATCATAGGTAATGTAGTACTGTAGGCTTTCTGGCAGGCTAATGTAGCAGGAAAGATGACAAACAGAATTTCATTATCTTCTGTTGCCAGACAAATAAAAGTTATACGTATTAGTGTCTGAAAATAATAGTTAGCACAAACACAGCTGTGAAATAGTGGTAGCCTTGAGCTCTAGGATTAACAATGCAGTGGAAAGAAAATCCATAGCACTCAAAGATACTTGCCATACTGAAATGATCAAGACTGATTCTGTATCATTTTCTTATTTATCTGATTTACAGTGATGAGAGACAGAAAAAGTTAAGTTTCCACAGAAGTTACTATTAGTTGATGAAGTCATTGAGAATAAGTGAGATAATAAGAAGGCTAGAAGATTACAGGTGCACTCAGCCAATCAGGAGACAGACAGTGGACTTGAGAAGACCACAGAACCAGGATAGGAGCCAGTCTGGCCTGGACTGGTTTAGAAATATGACGGGGAATAACTGGGAGAAAGCTTTTCTCCTTTGTGCTTGCTTAGTAAACTACTTGCCTATTAACTTCTTCGCTCAGGGGAGAGAAAAAAGCACAAAATTAGGCACATTTCACATGTTAGAGAAGGGAAGGAAAACATGTGAAGGAGGTATGTAATGGGTGTGTAAAGAAGGCAGTGACCTAAAGGGGAATGGGCCAATCCATGTCCTGATGGGAGAATGTGTTTTGAATTAATTGTATGTAGCTCATCTCGATTCTGTACTCAGTGCTCCCTCCTCCTAAAAAGGGGGGGGGGGCTGCTTTGACCAAAGCGTTCAATTCCTCTAAACTCTGCTGCAATAAATTTTCCTTGATGCCTTAGTGTGGATCGTGTCTCTAACACAGTTAACTGATTTTGTCCTGTAACAGCTTTAGTCGTGGGTTTCTGTCTCTGAACTTCAGTTCAGGATTCAGCTGACCTGTAACGGATTAGGTTTAGCAATCCAGTTCCCTTGCTAATCAATATTCTATTCTTGCCTCAAGGAATTTAGCTAACCTTGGGCGTGGGGTGGTTTGCCATAGGGAAGTCATTCTTCAAGGATGTCTGGTTTGTTGTCCAAAAAGTCTGGGCCAACTATCTTGCAGGTTCACTCAAACACTGAATATTTCTTAGACACAGGGGTTGCCAGTCCCTCATTACCATATTGTTCCCCATGCCTCAGTTATGTAACCGATCATGTTGTTCTCAACCCCATGAGGTTGTCTACCTGTTCAGTTTTTTGTTCTGTATTCCCAAAACCTATAAAAGAGAATTGTCCTCCTCATTCAGGGTCTTAGATTACTGAGCAAGCTAAAATCCTCTTTACTGGTAAATTCATGCTTTATTATTAAATCAATCATGCTTGGAACTTTGTGCCTCAGTTTACCTAATTTTAACTGTTAAAGCTGGCAAATATGAAGGGACTGGGGGAGAGGAATTAATCAGGCAGCCTGTTCTGGGGCGCTCCCCTTCAAGAACACTCAAGTGAGATTTTGCACCTAAGGGGCTTTCTCTCCTTAGAGCTATACCAAACCAGATTCCCAGCACCACCTCCCACCATCTGCCCAGTCCTAACTGCTCTGAGCTAAGTAAAGTCTACACACGCTATTGGGGAAGCTACGGTAGTGCTTTTTGTCTTGTCTGTGTTTAAGTGTAATTGACAGGCAATAAGTGGTAATAAAACTTGGGAACTGCCCCTAAGGTACTGGCCCTGCTTCAGGCAATATTTAACTCCTTAAAGGGAAATGTCTTTCCTTTACAGGGGACTCCTGGTCCATGCTAGGAGTAGAGGGAACTCAGTAAAAGCTTGGAGAAGCCTATAAACAGGAAAATTTTCCTAGTTGTTAATTGGGGGAGACAATGCAGGTGTGTATGTATACATATGTATGTATATGTGTATATATATGTACATATATGTGTATGTACATATGTGTGTGTGTACATATATCCCAGAATTTGACCCAAGAAGGGGATTTCTATCTGTGTGCACCTATTCCTTTGCGTGTGCATCTTTGTGTGTGTGTGGTGTTTAATGTTCAACGTGTCACTCCTGTGGTGAAAATCCTTCACATCATTATATTTGGTTACCACAGAGTGAGAAAATCTACATTCTGCCCTTATACTATCTTGTCTTACTCATAAACCAGGTACTCAGACAAGGACTTAACCTGCTGACAGCTGTGTCTACCCTGGGGGAGGGAGTCAGAGACTATGAACTGATAATATTTAATATAAAAGTTGGACTTTAATAAGGGCCAAAGCTTGAATTAAGAAGAGTCTGGACCTAATAGTCTCTTTTGTTATCTTATGTAAACTCAGAGAATGCCTTTTGGTGTCAGGAAGCAAATGTGGCTGACTCAGTAACTTCCTTACCAGACCCTTCTCCTGGCATCTTAGTGATAAGGGATAAAACACAGATGTCCTGGGCTGTAATTTCAATTTTGTCAACTCTGTTAAGATGCCCTTTCTTGTGTCAGCAGCTTTAAGGACCCGTCTATGACAGGAGGCCTGCCATCAGATGGTGGGATTTTCTCCGTATCTTATGTCACAGAGACATATGCTACAGAGAGGAAGTCCACACAGCTTGGGATCATAAAACCCAACTGCCACTACTTTGTTAATTACCTTGTCTTACTACATTTATGATTCCTTCAGCTAAGAGAGTTCCTTTCTCATAGCAAAATGTATTTAAACCAGAAGATTTCTGTACTGGACAGCCAGTCTTGATCCTGGCTCTGTGGTGCTATGTAACCATTACCTTTAAGAGGGAGTTAATAAATAATGCATGCCTTTAGCCTGATGCCTGTCCTCTAACCAAGCTTTCAGGTCAACAGAACCCAGCGGTAGAGAGCAAGGAGCCCTATGTCAGGAACCCCATGTCCTTCCAGGAGGGAGTGCTTTGTACTGCAAGCACCTATGCCATTTATAACTCACAGAACCTTCCTTAGACATAAAGTGATTACGGTTCTGGCATGACAAAGGGCAGCAGCCACCTGAAGACTCTGGAGCATGGTGCTGTGCTAACTGTCTCGACAGCAAGGTATGCCTGTGGGAATGTTGTGGCAATAAAGGGGGACTTCTTGTTAAGGACTCCTGGGTTTTTATCAGATCTATGAATCAAGGACCAGATCTGTGACCAGACTACTCAGCTTAACCATGTGACTCCTTGGCAGGGATTCCTGGGGAATCAGTAATACCCTAGTAGGGCAATTCTGGAGTCTGTGTCTCTATTTCAAACAGCTAGGTGAATCTTTTAAGGTAAAGATCATTATTAACAAACTGAAAAAAAAAATGTCCCATTCCTTATGAGGAATGTTTTACATAACTTGTTTCTATTTATCTGTATTTCTGTGTGCATTTGTAAAAACCTTGCTGGCAAATCTCTCTAAGTCATATGAACTAACTTTTTTTTGGAAAAAAAGAATGTGATCTTTTCTGAGGAGTTCCTTAAGTCTTCAGAAAGTGTAACAGCAAGCACCTTGGCACCCCAGGATGACCTGCTAGCACAAGTTCTTGAATCTGCTTTTCTTAAAGGAAAGCAGCTTTTACAGGGTCAACAATCTTCTTTAATTACACTCACTAGTTCAGGGGAAAAGTCAGCACCCTGGACTTCAGGGAAAATATGAGCAAAGAAATCAAGACCAACAGACAAGGCTCTACTACCTAAATCAAAGCAAAATTGCTATACACTTTCCATACATCCCTCAATCTAGAGACCCTTTACATCTGAGCAGCTGGGGGTCCAGGGAATCACAAGATCCTCCTCACCTTGGAGTATATGCTCGAGTGTGCATGTGTGTGTACGGCATCGCAAACCTCGACTAAGTACCTAATTAGAAATTAGCAAAAGGTGTGAAAGCCTTCCTACAAACAAGCCTCCCCTAAATAAGCTTCCCTTAATGGGCTCCAAGTGAGGCCTATTAATGGGCAGGGAAGATTTTACATCCCCTTAACATTACAGAAAGACAGATAAGAAAAAAGATAATCCTTTCCCTCAAACTGTTATGTTTTTACTTCTTAAACTAATTCAAAACTAAGTATGAGACTAAAATATAAACATTCTACTGTAAATCTCTCTATTGTAGTTTGAATGTTTTTTAAATGCTGAAATAGTCTACCAAGTTTTGTGTTAACATTCTTTAGAATTTGTTTTAAGGGAATTAAGAGCACTCTCTCCCCACCACCACTCCCTCTAATAATAGATGTATTGTTTTACAGCTAAGAGAGAAAGTTCGTTTCTCTATAAAGAGGCAAGTTTGGGAGTAGTATTGGTGAAGTGTCAAAGTGAAGGGAGGAAATACATATATATTTTAAAATATCATCTCTTTCCTGGCTCATTAAAAAGAAAAAAGTTTGTGAAAATCAGGTAAATAAGCTTTATTAGAAGATCTAATTAAATACTTGGGAGTTTTGCAAACCAAAGTTAAGTACCAGTCAATTGACAATTACTTTATGAACTGATGTGTATGTTTTGAAATAAGACATACTGCTGCAAATTATATTAGAGTCCTCAATTTGGGTATGGGTACTGATTGGAGTAGATTTTAAACAATTTACCAAGAAAAAAAAATGATGCTCCTTACCATTTTTATAACAGATTATACAGAAGCACTAGGTGGAATGTGGGGTTATAGCCACTCAAAACCACATGATGCAGAAATGATTAACTCCGCTTTTGCTACTCAATCCCTACCAGACATTAAGTGGTATATAGGTGTTTTCTGCCCTTCTGGTATGAGAAGGGTAGAAACAAACTTAGAAGCATAGTCATGGAGGTATATAACAAAAAGAGCAAAGGAAAAAAAAATCTTCACTCCATTTTCCAGAGAAGGTTCTCCTATTTCTGGCCCCTCTTCCCTCCACCACCCACCCCCTTCCCAGTTCTGACTATCCTCTTACAAGCCCTAATTATGAACCAAGCTCATCCAGCTACCCTATGTCACAAAACTATGGGTAGAAAGAATGTTTTTACTGTCACAAAAAGGACTGTATCACTCAAGTATGTAGAAAGTTAAAAATAATCATTATAATAGTAGCAGCTATTTCCCAGTGTAATGGTTATGAAGTGTTTAACACAAGATTTGGTACACGTTAAACAACAACAACTGAAGCCAGTCCTAAGTATGATTAATGGCATTTGCTTCTTCAGGTAGAATCTCATAGAACTATAGTCTGATGTTATTCTCAGTTTTGATTTTAGGTGTGATTATCTGATTGATCTTCAAATCAATGATCCACCATTTGAGGGGAATGCCACTATCTGCTCAAAGGGAGCAGTCTGAGAACTGTACAGGTGGATGTGTATTTCTGGGAAAAGTGGAGGGGCTGACCTCAGCATGGCCAAAGGGTGAAATCCTCTTGACTCAGTTTCCCCACCTTTTTAAACAGGACTGTTTCCTACCTAGTTAATCCAGAGCCTGACTATGATACCCTATAAATGAGGTGGAATTTTAAACTTCGCTATGACTGTCACCTGGAATCAAACAGAACTAAAGATGATTTGTCCTATTATATATGTGTTAAGCCATTCTGTGACCCTAGGCTTAGGCCTGAAGGACCAGTATTGATGCTGTTACAACCTTGTCCCTGCTTCTTCCTTTCATAGCAAATCTCTCTGATCATGGCAAGTTAAGTTGCAATATTTTTTATGATGAATCTTCTTGCTACAATACATTAGCATCTCTGCATTGCTATGGGATGCAAGCATATAAAATCTTAGTGTTTTCAGTCTGAGATTACAGTCATTTTTATATCTTAAACAATTGAGTAGAAGAGTATTTGGGTTTGTCATCTGAAGTTATTTATTTATATATTTATATATAATATATTTATATATTTATATTTATATATAAGATAATGTCTTCGAAATATTTCAAAATATTAGAGGAACAACTGGACAATGATGCAAAAGTTTGAGGCACTGATATATGTCTTTTAATTACTAAGATTATATGCAAGGTCATCTTCTGTTTTGTTTTTAAAGAAAAGAAGTTCAGTGGAATCAGTTATCTTAGAGGAGAGTAACTTACGATCTACCTTGTGTTACCTTGAAAAGAAATACTATTTACTTAGGTTTATTATTTAACATGACATTAACACTTACAAATGTGTACAGCATGTCTCGAGTGCAGACATGTTTTGCTACAGACAACTCATTTAATATGCACTGCTGTTTGCATACACTTTGGAATTGTTTAGTATATTTCCATGTGCTAATCTGGGACATTTTTGCTACAGTTGGAGTAAAATTAGCAACTTTTAAATACATTCATTAGCGTAATAGAGGTCATCTACTTACAGAATTACCTATGTTTTTATGTAAGAGTTAGATCCTTACCAGTCTCTACTCCTCCTAAGGGGGGAACTTGAATTAATTAGTATTCTACATAATTTGGAATTAATTAAAATGGAAAAATAACTGGACTAAAAAAATTTAGCAACAAGATCAAATAATTATACATATATGCATAATTTAAAAGGTTTTCAGAAATTTAAAAGGTTTTAAGAGGTCTGCCTTATATGATATTTTTAAATATTTATTTTCTACTTCTCAGTTGTTATTTGAATATCTTAAAAACATTAACATAGTAATCTGCTAGTTCATATGTTTACTTTGGTAAATATTAACTTTTTAACAAGAAAGGCTCATTTTACAAGTCAGAGTCTCACAGAGTCTTCTTTAAGATTCTTCAGCCTGTTTTGGGTAGTGTTTATATCAAGTCCAGGGTTTAAATAATAATAGAAACAGCAAGGGGTACTTAAGAACTTAAATTCTCTGAAGTTTCAACTAAACTGTGGGTTCCTAATTATTCTAACATCTTCGTATCCAGGAAGATTCTGATCTTGGCCTAAGTCTACCAGCCATTATTATAAATGAAACACCAAAGTTTGACATAACTAACTGGAAATTATTGTACATCTATATTTTGTTCGGAGTTTAGGTTCCTAATGTACCATATACTACAATGGTGTTAAAAAAAAAGACATTAATAAAACCTAAGCAGAACAAAACAAGACCCCACACATGTACGTACACACACACACACACACACAAATACTCACTTTGAAAATCCAGCTGCAGAGCTTTGACATCTTTGAAATTAATGCCCTCCTGTTTGGCTACTTGTCCTGCGGCCTCTTGGGGCCCTTGTTCTTCCACAGCCAATTTAAGTAACTCTTCATCAATCACACTTGGCTCTATAGTATCATATAACCGAATCATCTTCCAATCCTAGTTACCCTAAAGGATAGAGCAGTAATTACTTTATGCAACCTATTTTATCACTCTTTTTTGGGGGATGGGGAGAGGAAAATCTACTACTTAAAATGTTACATAACACACTAGAAATTTATCTGTGAGCCACTGCAAACCTAATAGTAGATTGAGCAGAGAAATGCTTAGAACTCTTCTTTGGGAGATGGGTCATCTAATCAGTCCACTTACATAGTACTATTCTGTGGGAATATGAATTCTGAAATTTCTTGAGAAACTACAGTTTGGGGCAAGTTGCTTCCCCTCTCTGGTTAGTTTCCTCTGCAAAAAGGTGATTTCTTTGATTAGAGAGATGCAAATCAAAACAACTCTGAGGTACCACATCACACCTATTAGATTGGCAAACATGACAGAACAGGAAGATGATAAATGTTGGAGAGGATATGGGAGAGTTGGAACTCTAATACACTGGTGTGGGAGCTGTGAGCTCATCCAACCATTCTGGAGAGAAATTTGGAACTATGCCCAAAGGGCTACAAAAATGTGCGTACCCTTTGACCTAGCAATATCGTTTCTAGGACTATATCCCTAAGAGATCATAAAAATGGGAAAGGGTCCCACATGTACAAAAATATTTATAGCAGCACTCTTTGTGGTGGCCAAAAACTGGAAATCAAAGGGATACCCATCAATTGAGGAATGGTTGAATATATTATAGTATATGACTGTAGTGGAATACTATTGTGCTATAAGAAATGAACAAGAAGACTTCAGAGAGGCCTGGAAGGTCTTACATGATCTGATGCTGAGTAAAAGAAGCAGAACCAGGAGAACTTTGTGCACAGCAACGACCACAGTGTGTGAGTTTTTTCTGGTAGACTTGGAACTTCACAGCAATGCAAGGACTTATAAAAAAATTCCCAATGATCTTCTAAGGCAAAATGCCTTCCACATCCAGAGAAAGAACCATGGAATTCAATCACAGAATGTAGCAGATCATTTTTTTGTGTGTGTATTATGTTTTGATTTGTTATATGATTTCTCCCATTCAGTTTAATTCTTCTACACAGCATGACTATAGTGAAAATGTATTTAATAAGAATGTTTGTGAAGAACCTATATAAAATTGTATGCCATATGGGGAGGGAGGGAGGAGGGAGAGGAAAAATAATAATCTAAGTTATATAGTAGTGATTGTAGAACACTGAAAATAAATAAAATTAATTTTTTAAAAAGATGATTTCAAAAGTCTTTCCAGCTTTCATCCATAATTATCCATAATTTATCCATAATATAAAGATTATAATACCTAATTGAATTAGATTGGCCTATAATGTAGCAAGAGCAAGGGAAGTCTCTGTTATGTACCGATGGAGTGCTAAAAGACTTAGAGGGACCCCAGCACACTGAGTAGATGCCCTGAGGAGGGAACATATGAAAAAGAATTGCACAAGATGAGTAGTGGATCAATACCTTATATAAGAAATACCCAAATCAATGAAGTCACAGATCCATAATAATGATGATTAATTTCCTGACACTGGTTAAAAAAAAAATACCAGCAAAGATGAGAGGATCTTTTTCTCTGGGGAACATCCCCACAAATCAGACCAGTGCTGAAGACCTCATAGTGTGACTGATGGCAAAACATCTTGAGAAATGTGGTCTCCCTCCTCCCCAACTTTTTTTTTTGCCAGGAAAATATGGAGGAAACATTTGGATGCCTACAAACTTGAGGAATGCTCCCTAGCTCAGGAAGCCAAGACCTGACAGAGGTTCTCTCTCCTCTCGCCCATCTTTTCCTAGTTTTCCATTCCCCACCCCACCCCACCCCCATTGTACTTTGTCACCTCTGTTCTCCTTTTATAAGTGGTCAGCAGGTTTTCTGCTTACTTTGTATCAGAAGGTGTCTGGGAGGATGACCCCACGGGATTTATAAAAATTCTGGAAAGTACTTCAGTGGAATCTTCTAGTTCTGGCTGGGTGGCCAGGTGACTGCCTTGAGGCAAGTCAATGTTATTACAATTTTTATAACTTGTGAATCTCCCCATGAGCGGAGGGAGTGCCTCCAAGGAAATTATTTCCCTTAATACTAAAAGCACCTAAACCATCATATCATGCACCTGCTGATGGAGCCACCATGGGCAAAGGCCCTGGGCTAGGACCTCCCCAGCTTCCAGGAATACTGGAGTTGGCCCAGTGGGTGAGGTCTATGAGCCTGCTCCAGAGTTGCACCTAGCATGCCCATGATTGATATTCATTAATCCCTTCCACTGAGGGAATACGGAGTGGATGAGCTCCTCTCCCTCGGCTCTGTGCCCTGATAGACTAGCTTTCGCCTGTATCTTACGTGGCATCAGATCACCTCACCAGGTTACTGTGTGCATGCTCTTTCCCCTTTCTAGGACACTTTTCTTTGTTGTCTCCCTGCCCACCCCTCATTAGAAAGTAGGTACCTTCAAAGCAGAGACATTTTTCGTTTGTACTTGTACGCCAGTGTTTAACAGTAGTACATGGTAAATGCTCAATAAATGGGTTTTTTTTAATTCATCCATCTATCCAAATCCATCTAGACAAATGGGAAATTCAGTCTAGAATTAATTTTTTTAAATTTCAAATCATTCCAATTCATTTTTATTTTGCTTCTTTTAAACAGGATGATGAATAATATTGATCAAGAATTTATTATTATAAAGGTTTTCATTTTGTTCTAATGATTTTTTCCTTTTCTCAGAATTTTCATTTTAACATTTCATTAATTCATTTTTTCTTTTATACCTTGAGTTGACTTTAGACAAACACTGACTAATTTTTAGAAGAATTATAGCATATTGGATTTTTTAAAACTTTAATTTCATATTTTACTGATTCCCTCCTTCCATTTTCAACTTTGCTAAATAATGAATAATATTTTATCTTCCTCTTTCTCACTGAAGCCACCATTGGATTATTTTTGTGTGTGTGCGTGTGTGCGTGTGTGTGTGTGTGTGTGTGTGGTCTCTCTTTTTTTTGTATTTCTTCCCAAAAAATTGTTTTAGATTAAACTGCTTTCAAATTTCATCTGAGTTAACTCCATTGAACTAAAACTGATGTGCTACTTGATCACTTATGAATATTAATGCTTGTCATTTGATGAGGTTAATGAGAATACCAGTTGTTTTTATGATTGCCTTATTTCAGTTGTTTACATACATGTTCGCCTTGCTGATAATTCACTGATAATTACTGTTGCTAGCTGTTATTGCTTCTAATTGGCATTGAGATCACTGACTAATTTGCTTGGCCAGTTGTTTTATTGCTCTTTTATAATATGATGAATACAGGTGGGTGGTAGTTAGAAATTATTGTCACATTGGAGGTGTGGACATTGTCACCTCTGGGGTGTGGACTAATTCTTAAAGTAGACCAAACATAAAGGAATAAGGATGGTTTAAAAGCTCTGAAGGACAAAATAAAGAAGTTGAGACACTGTAAGATGGTTGTTATTCAGAGAGTGAGCACAACCCAAGAAGGAGATGCTTGGTTTACTGTCAGAACACACTGAGCATTGAAGAATACCAGACAAAATCAGGAAAAGGAATGGGTGTGGTTCACATGCCTCCACCAGGAGGTAATAAATTTCTGCCATTGTTCCCAAGAAATTCATGACACTAATGAATGGAATGACAATAGCGCAACATGGGAGCTCCAAGCTTAGAACTACATTGGGTTTGTCATCTCCACAGAAGGAGGGTTTTTGCCAGCAATAACAGGATACTCATACGTAAGTGATGTTGCCTCTATATATCTGCAACCTGAGTCATTACTTTTACTTATGCACAGCTCTGAAGGAACAGCTTTCCTAAATCAGATGGCATTGTGATGGCCAGGAGATGGCCCAAAGCTAAAAACACTGCCAGTGGGAAACAGACGTCTAGTACTTCATAGACAGGATGGAAAGACTAGGGCCAGTTCCCCCGGGTCATATGGAGAAACTTCACTTGAATTTGAGTTCACAGAATTATATGAAAAATCTCACATGCACATGGATCAGGCCAAAAAACCACAGCTGACAGTAGGCATAGGACTGGATATGTTATGCAGAAAACACCCCAGACAAAAAGGAAGAATTTTCTCAAGAAGAGGACCCATGCCCTACCAGGGAATATCCATGAAAAACATGGATTACAGAGGTGTCGGTAACATTACAGAATGGGAGGGCTTCTGACAGAAGGACAGGATACTACTTTACTAGAAAAACTTTTGAGGGGCCTGCTGTCTGATAACCCAGATATAGCATGTCAAAGCTATTTATAAAAATAATGCAAACAAGCATATTCTATATTTATGACATCTACATCTCAGTATTGAGGATTATAGTTCTCTGACTGGTATTCAGGATGGACAGATTACAGAAATTGGTAGAAAAAGGGTCAATAAGCCCAGTATGAAATTGAAAATGGATTTTTCTGTCATATTTTGTTAGGACTTAAGCTTCTATAGATTTAATATTCTCCTTTCCTATATGTGCCTAAATTCCTCAGGTCCCCTGGGTCAGGATTGTGACTTGTACCCCACCCTTGTAACCACAGACTAACCTAAAAGTCAGTCTCATCAATCTAAGCTACCTATACTCAAATAATCTCATCCCAGTAGTTGTAGTTTGGGAGTCTAGGTAACTCAGAGGATAGAGTGCTAGGCCTGGAGTCAGGAAGACCCCAGTTCAAATTTGGCCTCAGACACTTACCAGGTATGTTACCCTAGGCAAGTCACTTAACTCTGTTTACTTCAGTTTTCTCATCTGTAAAATGAGCTGAAGAAGGAATGGCAAACCACCCTCTTTGCCAAGAAAACCCAAAATGTCACAAAGAGCTGGACATGACTGAAAATTGATTGAACTTTTAATGAGAGGACTCTCAAGCATTTCTAATGAAAACTTTTATTTCCCATCATCTATACTCTTTGGATTTAGACTCCATCATCCTCATGCTCCCAGATTATGTCTTCACCAGTTAATTCTGGTCCTAAAAGATTGTATCAGGTTTGGGATTTACCTTCTTTTTTTTTTTATTAGTATTTTTTTTTTAATTTAAATTTATTTATTTAAGTTTTCAACATTCATTTCCACAAAACTTTGGATTCCAAATTTTCTCCTCATTTCCCTCCCCCCACCCAAAAATACCAAGCATTCTAATTGCCTCTATCACCAATCTGCCCTCTCTTCTATCATCCCTCCCTTCTCTTGTTCCCATCTTCTCTTTTGTCCTGTAGGGTCAGATGACTTTCTATTCCCCATTACCTGTATTTCTTATTTCCTAGTAGCAAGAACAATACTCAACAGTTGTTCCTAAAACTCTGAGTACCAACTTCTCTTCCTTCCTCCCTCCCCACCCATTCCCTTTGGGAAGGCAAGCAATTCCACATAGGCCATATCCGTGTAGTTTTGCAAATGACTTTGACAACAGTCGTGTTGTATAAGACTAACTGTATTTCCCTCCATCCTATTCTGCCCCCCATTGTTTCTATTCTCTCTTTTGATCCTGTCTCTCCCCAAGAGTGTTGTATTGTAACACTTTCCTGTATTGTAAGATAGGTTTTCATACCAAATGAGTGTGCATTTTATTCCTTCCTTTAGTCGAATGTGATGAGAGTAAGCTTCATGTTTTTTCTCTCACCTCCCCTCTTTTTCCCTCCACTGAAAAGTCTATGAGAGATAATTTGCCCCATTCCATTTCTCCCTTTCTCCTCCCAAAATATTTCTCTCACAACTTAATTTCATTTTTGTAAGACATGATCTCATCCTATTCAATTCACCTTGTGCTCTCTGTCTCTTTCTGTGCGTGTGTGTGTGTGTGCATGTGTGTGTGTAATCCCACCAACTACCCAGATACTGAAAAGTTTCAAGAGTTACAAATATTGTCTTTCCATGTAGGAATGTAAATAGTTCAACTTTGGTAAGTCCCTTATGGTTTCCCTTTCCTGTTTCACCTTTTCATGCATCTCTTGATTCTTGTGTTTGAAGGTCAAATTTTCTTTTCAGCTCTGGTCTTTTCATCAAGAATGCTTGAAAGTCCTCTATTTCATTGAAAGACTGTATTTTCCCCCGAAGTATTATACTCAGTTTTGCTGGGTAGGTGATTCTTGGTTTTAGTCCTAGTTCCTTTGACTTCTGGAATATCTTATTCCACACCCTTTGATCCCTTAATGTAGAAGCTGTGAGATCTTGTGTTATCCTGACTGTATTTCCACAATACTTGAATTGTTTCTTTCTAGCTGCTTGCAATATTTTCTCCTTGACCTGGGGACTCTGGAATTTGGCCACAATGTCCCTAGGAGTTTCTCTTTTTGGATCTCTTCCATGAGGCGATTGGTGGATTCTTTCAATATTTCTTTTGCCCCCTGGTTCTAGAATATCAGGGCAGTTTTTCTTGATAATTTCATGAAAGATGATATCTAGGCTCTTTTTTGATCATGGCTTTCAGGTAGTCCCATAATTTTTAAATTGTCTCTCCTGGATCTATTTTCCAGGTCAGTTGTTTTTCCAGTGAGATATTTCACATTCTCTTCCATTTTTTCATTCTTTTGGTTTTGTTTTGTGATTTCTTGGTTTCTCATAAAGTCATTAGCCTCTATCTGTTCCATTCTAATCTTGAGAGAACTATTATCTTCAGTGAGCTTTTGAACCTCCTTTTCCATTTGGCTAATTCTGTTTTTTACAGCATTCTTCTCCTCATTGGATTTTTGGACCTCTTTTGCCAATTAAGTTAGCCTATTTTTCAAGGTGTTATTTTCTTCAGCATTTTTTTGGGTCTCCTTTAGCAGGGTGTTGACCTGCTTTTCATGCTTTTCTTGCATCCCTCTCATTTCTCTTCCCAGTTTCTCCTCCACCTCTCTTACTTTGTTTTCAAAATCCTTTTTGAGTTCTTCCATGGCCTGAGACCATTGGATATTTATTTTGGATGTTTGGGATATAGAAGCCTTGACTTTTATGTCTTTCCCTGATGGTAAACATTGTTCTTCCTCACCCGAAAGGATGGGAGGAGATATCTGTTCACCAAGAAAGTAACCTTCTATGGTCTTATTTTTTCCCCTTTTTTGGTCATTTTCCCAGCTGGTTACTTGAATTTTGGATTCTTTGTCAAGGGTAGGGTATACTCTGGGAATCTGTAAAATCTCAGTTCCTCCAAAGGTAGCACAATCAAGCATGTATACTGGTCTGGGAGGAAGCAGAGATTTTTGTGCCCAGAATCTTAGCAGTTTCCTCTCCACAGCCACCTGGACTCCAGTTCCACCAAGCCAGCACTGGGGGGCTGGGATTCAGTCAAGCTGTGGGGGAAGGGCCACCATTCAGTGTGAGACAAAGACCATCTCCTTCTACACAGGGCTGAGGTAATATTCAGCTCCTCAGTGACCTCAGGGATTTTTATGATCCAACCATGGAATTGGGCTGCTCTAGAGGCTGAGATGGGAACTGCTGCAGGCCATTCGATGTGGCCTCTGTGGCCTCTTCTCCCTTCCTGGCCAGCTGAAAAAACCCCTGTCACTGACCTTTGGCACCTGTGTTATAAAGGATCTACAGACAGACTGCTGCTGCTGCGACTGGAGATTCCACCGCTGAGGGCTGTTCCTCGAGCAGTGCCCCATGTGGCCAAGGCTGGGCTGGGCCGGGCTCCAAGCTCCTGCTCAGCGTCTGGTGCAACTGATGTTTCTGTGGGCCTTTCAGGTCACCCTGGGCTGGAAATCCCCTCCACTCTGTTGTTCTCCACTTCTGCTGCTCCAAAATTTGTTGAGAGTCCCTCTCTACAGGTATTTTATGGGTTGTGTGGGGAGACCTTGCCTATGTGTGTCTTTCTACTCCACCATCTTGGCCAGGACTTACCCTCTTTAGTACATTCAGCACCTTCTGTTCCTCTGATTAGAGGGCTAGAAGACAGAGCAAAGAACTCTTCCCATTTAAAGAGGGTTCATGGACCAGCCAACTCCTCTTTCACAGACCAGACTTCACCAGGGCCCCTAGCCCTTGTCCACTTTTCAGTTTTCTTTTGGGGTCTGTCTTCCCCGCTTAGACTGCAAGCTCCTTGACAGCAGGGCTGTTTTTCCCTGATCTGTATCCCCAGAGATTAGCATGATATCTAGCACATAGTAGCACTTAATGAATATTTATTAACTGACTGACTCCTAGTAGAAAGGCCAGAACTAATTAGACATTTTGAAATTCAAACCTAGAAGTCAAGAGAAACAGAGAAAGGAAAATACATTTGATGATGGGGAAAGGACTATGTTATTATGAATTGCTTGCATGCTAATACAAAGAGGGCCTAAAAGTGATTTTGCTTTAGGAGGAGAAAGAAAGGGGACTCTACAGAGGAGGAAAGGGAGAGGAAAGAAAGGAACCAGAGTAGGGTGTACATGCAAAAGCAGAGCTGAAGGAATGACCATCTTATTAACTTTCAACTTAAATGGATGAGAGAAGGTTGAAAACACACACACACACACACAAACACACACAAAGAGCATGGGGTAGGAGAACATTAAACTCAAAGCAAAATAACTGGGGACAGAGCGAGTGCAGAAGAGTTTAAGAGGGCTAGAAGACACGTGAGGGAGCAGTCAAAAACAAAACAAATTCCAGCACTGGAAGGGGGCCTAAAAGTGGGATTGAAAGGAAAGGAAGAGTAAAAACTTGTGACCAGAGGAGAAGAAGGAGGAAGAAAGGAGGGGCAGCAGAGCAGGAAGAGATGGTCACAAGTGTTAGGTAAATGAATTTTATTTATCTGCTTTAAAAAGATAGGAAAAAGTACAAGAGGACAGGATGAAGGGATGTACACCATTAACCATAACTAGAGATCGCGAATGGGATAAAATGACGCCCCAAAGTAGGGAAGGGCAAAGGCCAACAATATATTGTTTACAAGAAATGTACTTGAAACCTAAAGATTCATACGTAGGGGCTGTAATAGAATCTATTACATCCTTGATTTCACACGTAGAAGTGATTTATTGCTTCCCTTCTCAGTTGGTGAAGGAGAGGGTGAAAAGAAGAGAAAGAATTTGGAACTCAAAATTAAAAAAAAGAAAAGAATATTTAAAATAAATAATAAATTAGTTTTTTGAAAACTAGAGAAATCTATTATGCCTCAGGTTAACTAAAAAAATAAAAATAGATATCACTTAAGACAAGGCTACACTAAAAAAGATATAATAAAAAGATAAGAGATAAATCAATATCAACACTTAGTATATATGCACTAAATGGCATGGTATCTAAATTCTTAAAAGAAAAGTTAATTGAATTATAGGGATAAGTAGACAACAAAACTGTAATGCTAGGAGACATCAATGTAGCTCTTTCAGATCTAGATAAATATTACAAAAATGATAAACAAGAAAAAAATTAAGGAACTGAATAGGATTTTAGAAAATTAGCTATGATAAATATCTGGGATTACTATGTGGGTGCCTTTACAAAATTTGTTCTCATGCTGACTTTAAGAAAAAATCTCACAAACAACACAAAAATAGAAATGCTAAAAACACACTTTACTGATGATGGAATGAAAAAATATTTAGTAAAGGGCCTTTGAAGAAAGAATGACAAATCAATTGCAGACAAAATAATTTAGGTCTAAAGAACTGGTGAGTCAAAGAACAAATCACAGAAAGAACAAAAAATTTCATCAAAGTAAAGGAAAAGGAGAAAACATACCAAAAATTATGGTACCAAAAGCAATATTTAGGGAAAAAATTATGACTCTAAATGATTTCATCAACAAAAGAAAGAATGAATAACTCAATAAATTGGGCATGTACCTCTCCCCACTAAAAAATTCCAGAAATTCAACAAGTCAAAAACAAATTCTGAAAATCAAAAAACAGATTTTAAAATTGAAAAATAATCATTAAATTGATAAATAAAACTAAGATTTTTTTAAAGGAATAGAGAAACAATTAGCTAATCTATTTTTAAAGAGAGAAAAAGTGAATTAAAATTAAAAACAAGGATTCACAACAATTGGAGATGAAATTTAAAAAGTCTAGTCTCCGAAGCATTTTGCCCACTATAACTGATAACAGAGATGAAATGGATAACTACTTATAAAATACATAATATTCATGTTAAAGAAAGAAATTGGTTATTTAAATAACTCAATATAAGGAAAAACAAATTGAATAAACCATAAATAAATTTCCAAAGAAAAAGATCCCAAGACCAAATGAGTTTACAATATTCAAAGAACAATTAATTCCAATAACATATAAATTGTTTGTAAAAAGAACAAATGAAGGGATGCTTTCTAACTCTTTATACTTCATAAATCTGACCTTGATACCTAAACCAAGGAGAGATAAAGCAGAGAAAAGAAAATGATATATGAATAACTCTAATGAAAATAAATCTAGTCAAAATCAGCAAAAACATTAAAGCATTAGTGAAGAAGTCATAAAGACATGTTAAAATATTATACACTATGATCAAGTTAGGTTTATACTAAGAATGTATGGTTTGTTCAATATGATCAAAAGTACAAAACACAGCAGACCATTTTTGTAAAAAAAAACAAAAAAAAAACCAAACCCAAATATTATGTTAACAGATGCTGAAAAGACTTTTGACAAAATCTAATCCCTCTTTTCTTAAAAACACCAGAAAGCATAGGAATAATAATAAAGGATTATTTTTTAGAGCTAGAAAAAAATAATATAAAAATTCATCTTCAGGAACAAAAAGTCAAGAATCTAAAGGAGAAATAGAGCTTTGAAGAACCCAATCTCAAACTGTACTACACAACAGTAATCATCAAAAAAAGCATGGGAAGAATGCACTTTCCCTTCATTTGCTAAATAGTATCTTTCTAAAATGCAGAGCCAAAATTACATGTAATGTAGAGAAGTTAGAAGCCTTTCCAATTATACCACAGGTAAAGCAAGAATGCTAATTTTTGCCATCGCCATTTAACATAGTCCTAGAAATGTTAGCTATAGCGATAAGATTTTAAAAAATAAATCAAGAGATAGGCAAAAAGTACCAAATTATCACTGTGAGTAGATGATATGATAGCCTATCTAGAGTACTTTCAAAAAGCTAATTAAAATAACTGAAACAATTAATAGCTAGTAAAGGTTGAGGAATAAAATAAATCTATATGTATTTTTAGCACTTTTCTATATTGCCAGCAAAACCCAGCAGAAGGAGGTAGAAAGAGAAACTCTATTCAAAATAACTCCAGAATAGATAAAATATTTCGGAAACAGACACATTCAGGAATTTCATGAATACAACTACAAAATCCTCTTTACAAAAAGACACATCTAAAAAATTTGAGAATTATTAATTAACCATAAGCAGGTCAAGCCAACATAATAAAAAAGACAATACTACCTAAATAAAGTTACTTATTTAATATCATACCAAACTACCAAAGGATTATTTTATGGAACTGAAAAAATAATAATGAAGTTCACTGGAAGAATCTCACGGAGGAATGGAGCACCGCAGGACTAGATCTCAGACCATACTGGACAGCAGGAATCATCAAAACTGTGTGGTATTGATTAAAAAGCAGAGAAGTCAATCAGAGGAAAAATTACCCAACATAGAGAAGCAAATGAACACAAGAGCATAATTCAATCAACCTAAAACCTGCAGCTCCTGGGCTAAGGATTCCCACTATTTGACAAAAATTGATGGGGAAACTGGAAAGTCATCTGATAGAAATTAGGTATAGAATACTATCTCACAACTTGTAACAAGATAAACTCCAAATATATACATGACTTAAACAGAAAATGTGACATCATAAAGAAATTAGAGAAGCAAAGATCTATGGATAAGAACAACATGGATCAAAAAACAAGGGATAAAATGGAGTTTTTATTATATAAAATTAAAAAATTTTTACATTAGTAAAATCAATGCCTTTCGAATTAGAAGGGAAATAGGAAATTTTCTGATAATGATCTGATATCCAAGAACTGACTCAAATATATAAGAATAAGATCTATTCCTCAATGATCAAAAGATGTGAACAGGAAGTTTTCAATGGAAGAAGTCCAAGCTACCTAAAACTATATGAAAAATTGTTCTATCTCACTAATAACTGAAGAAATCCAGATTAAAGCAACTCTGAGGTTCTACCTCATATGAATCAGAGAGGCCAAGATGACAATCGTTGAAGGGACTGAAGGAAAACAGGGGCACTAACGTGCTGTTGGAACTGTGAAATGACCCAGTCATTTTGGAAATCAGTGTGGAACTATACTCAAGTTATCAAACCGTACATATCTTTTTGATCCAGTGATACCAGTAACCCAAGGAGATTAAAGAAAGAGAGAAAAATCTATGTGTACAAAAATATTATACAGCTCTCTTAGCACTAGCAAAAAACTGGAAATAAAGGAGGTGTTTATTAATTGGAAATGCTTAAGTAAATTGTGTTATATTGAATGTAACAGAATATAACTGTGCTGTAAGAAATGACAAAAGGAGGATAGGTGGAAGAAAAACACTTTGTCAATTAAAATAAATCAAATTAAAAAAAAATACCAAAAGGGATAACTTCAGAGAAACCCAGGAAAACTTGCAAAGCCTTACAGATTCAGGAGAACAATTTATATAACCACAACAGCATTATAAAGAAAAACACTTTGAAGGATTTGAGAATTCATCCACCAAATTATTAACAACGATTTCAAAAATCTATGAATTGTGATACCCGTTACTTGATAGAGAGCTAATGGACTCAGAGTAGAAGCCATAAGCTCTGGATGGTCAGTGTGGACATTTGTTTTGCTTGACTATACATATTTGCTACAAGGATTTTGTTTTCCTTTTTCTTTCTTTTTTTTTAAACCAGAGGGGGAAGGGGAATATCAGGAAGAAGGACCATATAGTGAGGTAGCAAGAGGAGAGAGAAAGAGAGAGAGAGAGAGACAGACAGAGACAGAGACAGAGAGACAGAGAGAGAGAAACAGAGAGACAGAAAAACAGAGAGAGAGAAAGAAAGAGAGGGAGATAGAGAAAGACAGAGAGAGAGGGAGAGAGACAGAGAGAGATAGAGGGACAGACAGAGAGATAGAGGGACAGACAGAGAGAGAGACAGAGAGAGACAGAGAGACAGAGAGAGAGAGAGACAGAGAGACAGAGAGAGAGAGAAACCATAGAGGCATCTTATTTTAAAATGTATAGAAAAGAAAAGACAAAAAAAAAAAACACAGGCAAGCAGGGCAGCTTTTAAAATTACACAATGAATTTATTATATAGTTTAAAAGAAAAGCAAGTCGTATATAATAGAGACCAAAAGTTTCATTTAAAATTTTCTCTTTTTTTGGTCTGCTATGTATGTGGGAATTCTCATTTTACTATTTACTGCTCTAAATAAAAAATGCTTATATTGGGAAAAAAAAAAGAAGCTGTTACTGAATACTACCATCACAGAGTCCATATGCATCATCTATAGCTGTACCACTTCAAAAGAATAGAAAGTCATGCATGTATGCTGGCTACCAAGCTTTGAACAAGAAAAAGGGGACTGATGCATCATGCCAAGAGCTCAAAAGTTCCTGGATTCAGGGTTAGGCAGCCAGTGCTTTTCTCTATTGGATTTTCACAGTGACTATTAGACTTTTATGTCAGAAAAAGATAAAAGACTGCTTTCATCTCTCCAGCTGGATTCTACCAGTTTGAATATATGTTCCAAGGCATCTTGGGAGCACCTGCCACCTTTCAAGGACTGAGGGAGAAAGGATCTGGAAACAAGAACTACCTAGAAGCACTGGTGTGCCCTGATGACGTAACTGTCTTTGGGAAGATTCTAGTATGGCCAGTCTGGCCCACTGCCTGTTTTCGTGCAGCCTGTGAGCTAAACATAAAGATCCTTCTGAGTTGGCAGCTGCACAAAAACAGGCAGGCTAGATCTGGCCTGCAGGTCTAAGTCTGCCAACTCTTGACACAGATGAACAGAAAGAAAATCTGATGAAACGTTGAACTGGCTAGAGGAAAATGGTCTAGGATTTTGATTTTATGAGTGCCATTTCTGTAGAACTCCTGTCAAGTACGTGGGTCATACTGTACTGCTAAAAGGCATGAACACTGTTTCTGGGAAGATAGACATGCTCCTGATTTGGCCATGGCAAACAACCTTTGAAATCTAAGGACTTTATTGGATTTGGCAGGTCTTATAAAAAATTTATTTAAAAACTATGCTGCTGCTGCTAAGCCACTGAAATGACCTTATTAGAACATATATTATTTAAGAGACCCAGAAGCAGGAAGATGGAAAAAAACACCAAGTTGCCTTAAAACCAACAGTCATTTAAAGAATGATGGATAGATTGATGTGAATAAGCTTTCAAAACTTGGCCAGCTGCCTCATACACACACCAGCGCTGGCTTACGCAGGCCTAAAACTCAAGCAAGCCTTTTATTCTGAATAGGAGTGCCGGCTTGGAGGACTTGGGAGTGGACCTGTACCAAGAGCGTGGTGGTCCCATGAAACCAGCTGCATTTGTCAACAAAGACATAGTGACAATGAGAACTGTTACCCCATCCATAACCTGGATTTTGTGGCTTTGAAGAAGCCTATTACTGAAAAATTTAAGGTAGTATTTTCAGGGGAAAGTTACAAATGTGATTTGACAACAGTCAATTGTCAACAGACATCCCAATCAGTGCCAAGTTAAATACCAGAGATGGGTGGCAGCACTAGTCAACTATGTATTTAGCATTTTACCAAGTTGGAAAAACTTGGTGTTTTCAAGGCTTTGGATTAAAGATGCCCTTACCAAGGGCATCCATGGCTTTTCTATACTACCATAAAATTGGTACTGTGGTAATACCTAAAGAAGTAGTGAAAATTATTTGTTAACACTCAAGGAAGTGAATTACAAGCAAATGTCAGTACAGCTAAAAATCTGAGACGTCCACTAGACGGTGTGCCAGCAGCATACTTAATTGAATTGAATCACACTTTTTAAACAATTTTTTTTTTTTTTACCTCAGTTGTCTATGGATTACTGGCAGAGAGAGGCATACTGGTTGATGAAGGACTGCCTAAAGATATAAAAGAAGAGATAAGGCAGTGTTAGAAAAGGGCTCAAAAGCCATTTTTCTAAAGGCACTTCCTTGTTGAGACAATCGTAGATGTTAGAGCTATGCAATGGAATATGGCATTGAGCTGGCACTGATCCCCTGGATGGTGTGAGGAAGCAGCTGGTGCTACTCAATGAATATTCTCTAAAGTTTTGCAAGCTTTACATGATAGCTTTGAATATATATGCCAATAAGGACCTTTAGGTCCTTTAAGAAATAAGTTTTTCTGGCCCAAAATGGTTACAGATGTCACTAAGAAGTATGAGATGTACCTGGTTGTGTGTGAAAAAATATACTATCAATTCATCCTGCATGTTTTGAGGATGTAAACACTAGCAAGCCTTTAGCACTTGTTAGCACTGACTTCCTATCTCTAAAAGGAGACAGAAAGAATATAAATTGTATATTGGTGGAAACTGATCACCTCACTAAGTATTATGGCAAGGTAGAAAATGAAATGACTACAGAAACAAAGGGTTGAGCTTCTGAGAGTATTGATTTATTAAGCAATGTGTGCTACTGCCTAACAAATTAGGATAAGGCCTCCTCTGTTTGATGCTTGACTCTTAAGTACTGGGGGAGATAGATTTTTATGCATCAAAAAAATTAATTGAATTGAACCAATTAATTAAAAGAATACAATTAACCAGGATACAAAATTAGGAAATTTGATTCCCAACTGGAGGAAAGATTAGGAACTCTTCAAGTTGAAAGGGGGAAGAGTAAACAGGTGCAATTCCCTGAAATTAGAAAAAGAGGCATCCCACTCCCCACAAGTGTCTGTATTCAATCAAAGGAACATGGAAACAATAACTTATTGACCAGTATAGGGTCAGTTTTCAAGTAGGACATATTGGATTGGCTGGGTTGTATAATTGTGAGAAAACTCCTTGCATTAGACCTGACTGGATTTCTGGTCAACGTAACCTAGGTCCTTAGTTAAGGGTCTCCAAATAGCAAGTAGAAGTAGTCTAGTTTCCCCACCATGTAGTGCTAGGTTTAAATAATGCAACAAAGTTTTCTCACAATTCCCATAATTCCACAAAGTTTTCTCACAAGACAGAAATTGGACTAGATCCATAATTGAATAGAAAGGGAACTGTGCTAGACCCAGAATTGAGTCACAAGGTGGAGTCAGTGTGATTCACTCAATTCCCACAGTATGTACTGGTATATTCAACCAAGAACCAGAAAGTTTCCATACTTGCTAAAATAATATGGAGTATAGTATGCTTGAAAGGTTCAAGGCACTGGATTTAGGCTCTGGTATCTTCAGAAGTGCCATATGAGTTCCTTTTGAGAGTCAGTAGATAATTGGCACAAATCAATTATCCTGTAAAAGTACTTCTCAGTATATAGACAACCTGTGAGGCTCTACTCTGATCAATGGAGAGCCTTTGAAGTTCGTTGCCCAAAGAGCTGTGAGCTTTTGGCTGGCATCAGGAAGTCTAGAACAAGATCTTACCACCTTCAAAGGAACCACAACCCCAAATGTTATACTGCATTCTGAGGAATGTGTGATGGGCACAGTTACCACAATAAAAAATCTCATTAGAGACAGCATATGGCTTATCTTGAAAATGCATACAATTCTACCTGGAATAAAGCCACCAGCTTTATATGTGACAGGCTGATGTTAGGTGGGAAACATGCCTACATACTGATTTGTATTTTGGAGTCACTTGTGGACAGAACAACTCAAGACACAACCAGTGTATCTCTCTGATGAGCGACAAGCTTAGGTCAATAATGGTAGCGTTTATCCATACATATATTTTGAATATATCTTCATATATACGCCTATTGACATATATGTTAATTATCATATGTTTACGTATGTTTATGTTTTATTATCGTTTTTGTTACACTCCCTTGCTTTGTATTGGTACTAGAACTGTATTGTAGCAACATTTCTGTTCATTTTGCTCAGTTCTGTTACTTCTGTTTGTAGTTTTGCTAATTTTGTTGTCTCATAGACCTACTGTAGTTATTTTTGCTATTAACACTTGACTTGTAATACATCTCTCATATATAATTTAGATCTATAGTCACAAAACACCTGTCAAGTGAAGCTTTTCATTGTGTTCTGTCTGTTGCATATACTGTGGTGATGATGCCTTGGTGCTCTGAGACCATTGCGTGGGACATTAGATTAATTTTCCTTGTTCTATTATGTACTGATGAGCATTTGATGCTGCACCTTATATTTCCAGGTGCCAGCTACCTGCCACTCCCCCATCCCAAATCCTAGCAGTGCTTGGGTCTTTGGGGAAGGGGCAGCTAAGCAGGGGAGAATGAGCCAAGAAAGGACTGCCAGAGAGGGACAAGCACTATGGTATCCACCCAGAACTGGCAGAAGTTTCATCCCCTGGAGGCAGGTGATTAGCAGGGATCAGAGCAGGAGATGAGCCCCAACTGAGTGATTGCTTCCTACTTGAGAAACTCAAGCTAAGGCAGAGTGTTAGGGTTCTCTCTTCCCCAAACTTCCTATTCCCCTTTCCCTCTTCCACCTTTTTAGACAGAATGAGACAAAAAATATCTCCATATTTTCATAGATTCCCATTTCTTCTCCACCCTGTCACCAACCCCTCCCCTCACCATGGTAGTTTGTAAGCCTTGTTATCCTTTTATGAATAAGTTTGTTCCCACTGCCTGTGGCCCGCATGGTGGGGGTGGCCCTGAAGAGTTTTCTATATTTTTCAAAACACAATAAGTAACAATTCTTCAGTCCTGACTTGGTGGTCAAGGGACCACCATCCCTGTAGAGGGGAGTAAATTTTATTACAAGTATTATAACCCTTAAGTCTCCCCAAAACAGTGGGAAGGTTCAATGTAGATCTGGGGCAAATTGTTTCCCTTATGATTAAAGAGCCTAAATATTCAGCTATCTTCAAAACTACCAGTGGAACCCATTACGAACAGCTGCCCCTAAAGCTAAACCTTCCTTGAATCTGAAGAAAAGGAGAGAGAATGAAAGGAGGATAAGGGACTAGACCAGGGGTGGGGAACCTGTGGCTGGAGGCCACATGTGGCCCTCCAGGTCTTCAGATGTAGCCTCACTGACTGACTCCAAATTTCACAGAACAGGTCCTTTTATTAAGGAGGATCTGTCCTGTGAAGTTTGGATTGCAAAGGGCTGCACCCGAGAGGCCACAGACTCCCCTGGACTAGACAAAGCCCCCTCTAAGTCCCAGAAGTTATGGAGCATTTCAATTTTCCTCTCCCATCCTGATTATCTTTCAGCAGGCCTATCTCATGCTCTACATCGACAGCTAATGTTACATCTGGAATGAATTGGATTGGCCATTGGTAGGAGTACAGGAATGAGAGAGAAGAAAGTAAAAATGGGGTTTTGAAAAAAGCATTAGATTTACAGTAAGTTGAGTTGCAGGTTTGAGTCGGAGCTCTTGACTCTAGATGTGTGACTGTGGGAAAGTTATTTCATCTCCTTAAAGTTTCTAACTGTAAAATGAGGATAATACTTGCACTACCCACTTCCCAGGTTGTTGCAGAGAAAGGATAGTGGCTAGGTTCGGATTGGTGTAAATAATGAATCTCCTAACGGGGTTTGTTGAAAAAGAATTGGTCCATTAATAAAGACCTTTTGTAGAAAGTTGGCAGAGAAAGAAAAAGGAAGGACAGATAGATGGAGAGAGAGAGAGAGAGAGAGAGAGAGAGAGAGAGAGAGAGAGAGAGAAGAAGGAGAGACATACATCCAGACAGACAGAGACAGAAAGAGAGAGGGAGAGACAGAGAGAGAGAGAGAAGGAGAGAGAGACGCAGACAGAGACAGAGAGAGACAGAAAGAGAGAAAGGGAGACAGAGGGAGAGAAGGGGGAGGGCAGTTTGGGCAGTAAGCGGAGACTATTCAAATTAGGATTGCACATTTCCATCAGGCTAGACCTAATTTCACACAATCCCAGCTCCGAATGGCGCTAGCTCGAAGACCTGAGACCACTGACTTCGGGCGTTCCCTGTTCGCCCTGATGCCCCTTCCCGCCCCAGGAGCCCAGGGTGCAGGGTGCAGCGGGGGGTCCTGCGGCCCCGTCGGACGGACCCAGAGACTGAGACTTGTGGGCCCAGACCCCGAGCCAGAGCGCAGAGGCGGGGTGGGGGAGGGGAGCGGGGTCAGAACTCGGGGTCCCGACACCAGTCCCTGCCTGCTCTGCCCTCCGCCCCGGCCCCGGAGGGGTCCTGGGGGATCGGGACAGGCCGCGGCGCCCTTCCCCTCGGGTCCGTCCCCGAAGGCCGCTCTGGGGGTCTCACCTGCCGGGGCTCGGACCTCCGTCTCGTTCCTGCCTCCAAGAAGTGTGCCGGTTGCTAGGGGAGGATAACGCGACTGTCTGGTTGCTAAGGGGAAATCCGATGACGGCCTCTCCGAGGTGAAAGTTGACTGGTCACATGCCCAAACTTTTGGGCGGGGGAAAATGCTTTCTCACCAACCAGTCATAGAGAAAACAAATCTCCCTCCAATCGCTGCCTTCTGAGGGCGGGGCCTTCGGTGGCCCGCCTCTGCGCGAGGCGGTGGTGACGTCCTCGTTTCTAATCCAATTATCAGGAGAAGCCTTTAGACAGATCACTATTTTGGCGAATCAAATTGCGGGTCCCCGACTCGGGGCCGGGACCAGAAAGAGAGCTCAAATGACCTACCTGTCCCGCGGACCAATCAGAGCCTGCGGGGTAAATGGGGGCTTCTCGGAGGACGATCGACGGCCAATGGGTGGAAGGCTACGGAGGCACGGCCCAATGAGGACTTAGATCGGCAGGAGGGGCCGGGAGACCGGAGCTCTCCGTTCGGGAAAGGGGGCAAGTGTCACTCAGGCCGGGAGAGCCGTAGGGGGTGGCTGCGACGGCGGCGGTGGCGGCGGCGGGCAGCTTGGTCGGAGCCTCCGCCTCCTGCGGTGCTGTCTCCTCACAAGATGGAGTTTCTCCTGGGGAACCCCTTCAGTACCCCGGTGGGACAGTGCCTCGGTAAGGCCCTCGGGGCGGCTTCGGGTGGGGGCGGAGGGCCGGCATCTCCGGGGCGGCTCTTCTCCGGGCGCTCTGCGGGCCGCGGTGGCGTGGGCCTGGGGCGGACGAGGGAGCCGTGCCAGGCGCCGGCCGCGTCTTCTCGAGCGGGTACCTGACCAGGCCAGCTGACTGGATGCTTCCCCGGGGGGTGCCCCGTGGGAGGCCCCTGCCCGGGCCGGTCTGCGCAGGAGAGTGGGGGGTGCCCCGGGCAAGGTCCTCCGAGCGGTGCCAACCTGAGCCATCCTTGTGTGCCAAGGGGTGCCCGCCCCTCCTCACCCTCTCTCCCCCTTCCCTCTTCTCTCTCTCTCATGGTAGCACAGCGGCTCTGGGCTCAGAAGACCTGAGTTCAAGTGTTAACCCTGGCACTTAGCTGCCCGTGTGGCACTGGGGGGTCAGCGTTCTCATCTCTAAAATGGGGGGATCCAGCCAGATTGTGCTCTGAGCCTCCTCTGCCTCCGGATCTGGGGTCAGAAGACCTGAGTTCAAGTGTTAACCCTGGCACTTAGCTGCCTGTGTGGCACTTGGCAGATCACTTAACCCACCTGGGGGTCAGCGTTCTCATCTCTAAAATGGGGGGATCCAGCCAGATTGTGCTCTGAGCCTCCTCTGTCTCCATATCTGGGGTGTGTTCTGCTGGAGCTGCTTGTCCGGGTGGGAAGGGCTGAGGCTTGAATTGCAGCCCCGATGGTTTCCTTGTTAATGCCTCTGGGGACCTCAGACACTCTTGAAAAGGATACCAGTGTGATGACAGGCGAGTGTTTGCAAAAGCTGAACAGATCCTTTCCCAAAAGGCTGCTTGCTCATTCGCCCAAGGCAGAGTTTTTGATAGAGAAGTGTCGGGACCTGGTTAGTTTACAGGCTGGAGGGTGGACTGGTAAAACATCTTTTTGCGGCGGGTGCATTTTTTATGCTTGCATGCAGGACTGGTTAAGGTAATGGTGATTTACCCACAGGCTGCTTTGTTTTCTTGGTTTTAGAGGCCTGAGAAGTTACTGAGCCTTTTTGGAAATGATTAAGGAATGAAAGAGGTTGTGTCTTGGTAGTGTAGGGGCCAAGGAAAACTTCTCAGTTCCTTCTCTCTTCACCCATAGTTTTTTTCCCATATCTTTCAGGTAATTTTCCACAAGGACCTTATGCCGTGTTCATATCAGCTTCCCAGTTCAACTGTTTTGGGGCGGCTAGGTAGCACAGTGGAGTCAGGAGGACCTAAGTTCAAATCCAGCCTCAGATATTTAGTAGCTGTGTGACCCTGGGCAGGTCATTTAACCTCACTGCCTCCAAAACAAACAAACCAACCTCTCCTTGGATTAATATGTTAATGCGAAGATACATTGAATAATGTAAGAAGGATTGTCCACAGAACTGCCTAGGCACATAGAAGGGCAAAAATTAAACATAATCTATATGTTATAATTACTATAAGTAATTAGATTAGTTGCATTTTTCCATCAGGGAACATCTGCTGAGACAATTATCCTTTTAGAAGTTTGAACAAAGGTGTTAATAGTGACTAAAAGTTAAAGTAAGTTTCCTTAATATATGTTTGCGAGTGTTTGAATTTTTGGGTCAGTAAGTGAACGGAAGCTGTTTTCATAGCACTTTGTTCCCCCTTAAATGTCTGTACTTTGGAGATATGTTGTCCAGAGGATGAAATATAATAACCAATTCGCAAATAAATGCTGAGTTTCTTTTCTGTTCTGGGCATAAGACCAAGGCCTTGTGGGAGATACAGAAGTATGACATAGTTCTTGCCCTCAAAGATCTTTCAGTTTTATCATAGACTATTAGAGTTGGAAGGGACCTTAGATGTAGAATGGTATAGTGGGAGAAGCAGTAGATTGGAATATTAAGGAGATTTGGATTATCATTCTAGTTATGTCACCAACTTGCTGTATTATTACCTTAGGCAAGTCCTTAGCAATAGTTAAATGTTTTGTAAATGCTTTTTAACTGACTGACTGGCTAAATCTTTCTGGATCTCCCTTTCCTTGTCTGTCAAGTTTTAGAACTGGATCTCTGAGATCTCTTCTAGTTAAAATGGAATTATGTTCAACCACAAGTTACCTAGTCCAGTCTTCCACCTATATATTTGTTTCACTTAGGCTGCAAGTAGAGACAAAATTGACCTATGTAGAACAGTCGGGGATGATAAAAGGTAATAGACAATTAACTCATAACTGGTATCATGCTGACTTTGTACTGTGGAAATTCACTGAAGAAGATCAGTGAGAGCTGGATGACCCTGGAAGGCTTTCAGGAAGACTGCCTTCAAAGGAAGCAATGAAGGCTCCTGACAGGGGCATGAACAGAGGGCATGGAGGCAGGAATGAAGAGGTGTGTCCGTGGGACAATAAGGACAGAGGCATGTTTAGGACAAAGGTGAATTGTTAAGAAGCACTGGAAAAATAGGTTGTATGTGTATGTGTAAGGTGGAGTCAAATTATGGAGAACATTAAAAGCCCAAGGTTTTTTGCTATTTTATGTTTTTTTCTTTATATGACTATTTTCCCCACTAATAAAATAGCATCCCTCACCTGCTACAAGATAGGTTTTAAGGCTTTCTGTTAATTATCTTTAAAAAAAAAGTTATTGAATTATAAAATGTTAACATTGTAATCTTTTGGATTAGTATTTTCATATATGATGTCGTCTTTTTCATACTCTTGATCCATACTCATATGGAACTTGTGTTCAGTGAATTTGAGACATTTTTGTGACCACTTCCAACCTTAACAATCTTTTTACATTCTTCTTCCTGTAATGCCCTCTAGAGTAGCCAGATTGGTCTGCTTGCTTTCCCTTTCTCATGGCACACCATCTCCCATCTCCAAGCCTTTGTATTGACTGTTGCTCATGCCAGGAATGCTCCTTCTCTTCACTTCCACCTCTTAGACTCCTTAACTTTCTTCAAGACTCAGCTCAAATGCTTCCTTCTGCAGGATGCCTTTCTTCATAGCTCAAGCTTCTAAAGCCTTCCTCTCCGAGGTTACTGTACATCTGCTGTGTACACATTCTGATGGTGCCTCTGTGTGTATTTACGTGTTGTCTCCCCCATTAGAATAATGCGAATTCTTCTGAGGACAAGAACCGTTTTCGCCTTTCTTTATATCCTCAGTGTTTTCACTACGCTTATTTGGTTTTTGTTTGTTTTTGGAGGGGGGTTGACTGTGTGTGCGTGCATGCATGTGTGTTTAACTTACATCTTTGGCTAACAGAATTGATCACATTCTACTCAGTTATTTTTTTGTGGCCTTTGAGAACAGTGATTTTTTTTTTAAACTGAGAAAGTGGAGTGGGAGGTATTTAATTGCTCTTACTTCCTGATTTTTATCTTAGGACAAATTTCCTAATGTTGAATGAACTTATTTTAAATCAGCCACGCAGTTTTAGAAAAGGTAGCATTAATAAGGAGTTGACCAAATAAGGTACAAGGATGCTTTTGCAGTTTTCCTAATCTATAAGTTTCTGAAAGTTTTCAGAGGATCCTTTTCCCAAGATGGAGTTTGGATACTTACAAGTAATCCCTGAATAGGTAGAGAGCTCAGACAATTATACAGTGAAAAACATGCCTTATTCAAGAGATGATTTTATAGTTCTGCTTGAATAAGCTTGTAAAAAGCAGTTATTCTTTGGTGAAATGTACATATGTAGAGACACTGTCATGCAAAAGCAGCTTCATAGTATCCATTGAATTCACTAGACTAAAATTGATTAGACCAATTCAAACACTTGTGTTAAATTCAACAAATGTTTATTATATGTATTCTACGGGCAAGTAACAATGTAAGGTACAGTGCTTGCTGTCAGAGAGTTCAGTTTATTAACAGGAGTGGCTGGAGTTTTATTAGCAAGGCCTCTGACTGGTGCAGCACGTAGAGTGCTGAGCATGGAGACAAAAGACGGAAATTCACATCCAGCCTCAAACACTTAATTTGCTGTGTGGACCCTTGGCAAGTCACTTCATCTGTAAAATGGGGATAATAGTAGCACCTCCCTCCCAGGGTTGTTGTAAGGGTCAAATGAGATAATAATTGTAAAGTACCCATCTCGGTGCTTAGGGCGTAGTAAATGCTGTATGAATGTTAGTTATTATTAGAGGGGCTCTAACGTAGACACAAGGACGCTAGGTGACTAAGTGGACAGAATATTGTGGGTAGAGTCAGGAAGACTTGAGTTCAGATGTACCCTCAGGCACTGACTAGTTGTGTGACCCTGTAAAAGTCACTTAACCTCTGTTTGTCTTAATCTACTGGAGAAGGAAATGGAAAATCACCCTAGTATCTTTGCTAAGAAAACTCCATGGACATTATGGTCCATGGGGTCATGAAGGCAGGCACCACTGATCCACTAAACAACAGCATATGTACCAATGACAAAAAATGTGTCCAAAGTGACATGAGTCAAGTCGGTAAACTTTTATTCAGCACTTCATGTGTGCAAGACATTGCACTAGATGCTAGGGATACAAAGAAAATCAAAGACAGCCTAGGCCTCGAGTAGTTCACATTCTAACGGGGAGGTAGAATCATGCAAACAGCTATGTGTATACACGATACATACAGGATACATTGGAGGTAATCTTGGAGGGAGGGTGTTAGCCTTTACTCTGTTAGTACTGGGACCCTTTTAATACAAGGACAGGAAAGGCCGTCTTATAGAATGTAGGATTTCAGCTACACTCCAATGAAGACAGGAGGCAAGATGAACAAGGAGAACATTTCAGCCAGTGAAAAGGCACCAAGTGGGGGGGGGGGCGTGTCTTGTGTACGAAACAGCAAGGAGAGGCCGGTGAGTGTAGCTGAATCATAGGGGAGTAAGAGTGTGAGAAGACTGAAAAGGTGTGAAGGGCTTTGAAAGCCAAACAGAGGGTTTTATATTTGATTTTAGAGGTAATAGGGAGCCACTGGAATTTACTGATTGAAAAGTGCTATGATGAGACCTGGGCTTTGGCAAAATCAGTTTAACAGCTGAGTGGGCAGGACTGGAGAGAGGCTTGCATCAGGGACACTAACTCGAGGCTATTGAGATAGTCCTGGTGTGAGGTGATGAGAGACTGCAGAGTGGCGATGTCAGAGGAGGAAAGGGGACACGTAGGAGAGGCACTGACAAATATCTGAGATAGTAAATGCACTTGTTTTTGTGTTCCAGACTAACACTTCCATGAACACTCTAATTTTTTATTTGCTGTTTAAACAGTGAAGGCTAGTTATTGTTGTGGGGGGACTTTGCCTGTTAATACATGGAGTGATAGCATTGGTAAACTGCAGAGATTTCAAATATCAAAATTTATTTTTTCTGGCATGGAGACATGAACCCATCAAGTTTTCAGTTCACAAAAATTTATTGACCTCTGTGTACAAGCCACTCTTTATGGAAGGTTCAGAAATGAATGACTTGATTTTTTTTACTCTAAAAGAGTTTATGAATATTTACAAAGCAATTCCTAATAATCACAGTCAGGATAAGGCATTTGTATGTCCCAGGCAAGGTTTCAAAGTCCTTTAACCTCTGTGTCTTCTGGAGATTTCAGGTCTGCGTTGTAACATATAAAATTTGACTCATCACAAAATAAATGCTAATGTGTATAGGTGGTGGAATATTCTAGCATTAAAAATGTGCATATTTGTGAATATATAGGTAAATGTGTATATCTGTAAAAAGTAAGTATCAAAAGATAAGACAACAGAGACAGAAACAGTATGTGGTCATGGATAGAGAGCTGGGCCTCAGAGTCATAGAGACATAGGTTTAAACTCTGATGCATACCAGCTGTATGACCCTGGGCAAGACAACCTCTCATTGCCTCAGGTCAACTCCCCAAGTTTGGTTATCAACCAATGTGCATATATTAGCTACTCATTATATGCTAGGCACTGAGGATGGAAATATATATATATAAAAACAGTTACTGCTTTCAAGGAGCTTATATTCTTCTGAGGGATGTGATGTCTTTAGATAAGTAAATACTGGTTATAATGTATACTGTTGAGGGTAAACCTAAAGTAAAGCAGTATGCTGTTCAGGTTTAATTTGGGGACCAAATGAAGCACTCATAAGTCATCAGACAGTTAATAAGAGGAGGTTACTTTGTACAGAGAGGATATGCAAAAGGGATATAATGATGCTTAACCTCTATAAATTTTCTTCCCCTTCTCCTCATATGTTTCTGCTCAGCATGGCAAAGTACAGGAATTCTCGTGGCCTTCAGACAAGCACCAACTTGGAGGGATGTCAGTCCACATGGGTGGGACAGTATGCCTATAGGTGATCAAAAAGGTGCACCAAGGGAAGATGGTGCCAGTCAAGTCCCAGGCTGAGGGAGGTGGGGAAGGACTTGTGTCATCACAAATACAAAGTGATTTGGGGGAGAAGACACAAACGAATGGGGGAATCAGGAAAGGTTTCTTGAGAAGCTAGCAGTGGAGGTGAGTCCCCCATAAAGGAGCTGGGAGTTCCAAGAAGTCAAGGTGAGGAAGGAGAGTATTTCTGGCATAAGGGACAGAATATGCCAAGGGAGGTCTTGATGGTTCCTGAAGTTGGGTAAGCCAGCATTTCAGGAATATCCATCCGGCAGCTGTGTGGAGAATGGATTAGCAAGGGGAGGCATTGTACAAAACACCCATTGGGAGGCTGTGTGATACTCCCGGCTAGAGGTGAGGAAAGCCTTTTGGTTTTGGAACTCTGCTTCTCTCTCCGAGGGGTTGGTTTAGGAACTTGGGCATTGACCAGTAATTCCCAGTCTGCTATTCCTCTAACTTGAGAGGCTTTTGCTCCTCTTCTCTGCACAAGATTCTGTCTTTAGGGCCAAGAGACTCCCTAGGGAGGGTCACTGTCAACCATACCTTCTCCATCTCCTTCTCTGGATCTTCATCCAGGTCCTGCCCCCTGAGGGTAGGTGTCCCTAGGCTCTGTGCTAGACCTTCTTCTCTTCCATTATTATTTTGCTTGATCTCATCATGATTTTCAAACCCATTTGTCCAGCCCTAACCTCTCTCCCAACATCCAGTTTCACATCTCTGACAGCCTGTTGCATGTTAGCTGTCTCAAACTGGATTTCCTTTAGACATCTTAAACTCAACTCTCCTCAAACTTTCTCTTTTCCTCACTTCCCTTTCACTTTCAAAAGGACACTATTCTTCAAGTCATAGAAGTTCACAATCTAGGTGTCATTCTTGACTCATCACTCTCTCTGACACCCCTCCCCCCACATTCTGCCATTTCTACTCCAGTAACATCTCTCCTGTATCATTTCTTTCCTCTGACCTTACCACCACCCCAGTGCAAGTCCTCATCACCTCATTCTTGGACTGTTTGCAATAACTTGCTGCTTGGTCTCCTTGCCTTGGATCTCTCTCCCATCCTATTACCTTTGCTCAGTTGTCAGATTGATTTTCCTGGAGCTCAGGTCTGCCTGTTTCCTCCAAAATCAAATATAAAATTCTGTAAAACATAAAAAAATTCTTTGGTTTTTAAAGCCCTTTATAACCTGAACCTATCCAGCCTTTCTAGTTTTCTTATTATACTGTACTCCCCTCCTTGTATTTTATGGTCTAGTGACACTAGCCTGCTTGCTGGTCTTTGCATCTCCCAACTCAGGACGTTTTCACTCACTGGTCTCTTTGCTTGTAACTCTCTCCCTCCTCATCTCTTTGCTTCTCTGACTTCCTTCAGGTTTCAGCTAAAGTCCAGCCTTCTGCAAAAAACCTTTCACAGTCTTCCTCAATCTTAGTGCCTTTCCTCCAAGATGATCTCCAGTTTATTCTGCGTATAACTTATTTGTACATCATCATTTTCATGTGGGCTCTCCATTAGGATGTGATCTCCTAGAGGCAGGAACACATTTTTGCTTTTCTTTGTACCCTCAACAGTTTAGCACGCTGCTTGGCACTTAGTAAGTGTTTAATAAATGCTTTTTGACTAGATTTGACTAGTCAGAGTTCCAAAAATACTATCAGCAAAAATGAAATGTTCACACCTTCCATAGGAAGATACCTTTCAGAACAAAGGCTTGATGCATTAACCTTATTATAGGTTGACTAGGCTACTCTTGGTCATATCCTCTCCCCAGCTATAAATGTGTGTAGTTAATACAAGGTATCATCTTTTTAGAGATGTGAGCAAAAAAATTTGATCATAGTAGCTTTAATTAAGGGGCTCATGCCATCCAACACAACCTTGATTTAATTTATTCTCCTAGCCTTTATCACTTCCATGTAATGCCTTTGGCGATGTCTTCTGCCTCTTAACACCTCTTATGAGAATTGAAGTAAAGTAGCCTACTTTCTTACAAACTCACTGATATTCCTTCTTTATTCCACATAATAGAATACCTGTGTATTTCACTAGTTGTTTGAATGTTCTTCGGAGATATGTTGTTGGATAAAGGAAGAGAGGAAATTTAAACATATGCTAAGTTGTCTAACTGGCTAACTTGCTTTAAGGCACTACCAGCTGCTATTTTAATCATTAATGAAGCAGCCCTTTGTCATGTGGGAGGTTTGTCAAAAATCGGTGTTTGGGGTCTTGTTTTCACATTGAGTTTAATGGAGTGAGATTCATCTTTTCATCTTGGAGAGTTGGCCTGCAAATGTTTGGGAGCCTGGGATGTGGATAGCACACTGTAATAAAACACGATTGAGTTCTTGAGGTTTAGGATGAAAGATAATGAGTTCTGGTTTTGGACATGTTGAGTTACAAATGTCTATGGGATATCTGGTTAGAGGTGTTGGAGAGAAGATTAGGGGAGAGGTTGAGGGCTGGTTATGTGGATCTGGGAGTCATTGACGTAGAAGTGACTGTGGAGGTATAATGTTAAGGCTTTTCATTTGTTTCTAGATCACATTAATTTTCACATATCTCTCTTCCACTCTCGCCTATCAGTCTTCTTTTATAACAAAGACTTAAGAAGCAAAAAGGAAAAAAACAGTTCAGCCAAGCTAAGCAAATATGACAAGATGGCCACATTGCACACTCACAGCCTCCTACTCTGTGCTCTCCAGGGTCATGGTTGGACATTATCATTATGTACGTTTCAGTTTCGTGTTGTTGTTCTTTATGTTTTCATTGTTGTAGTTAAAAATAACTACATCTGTTGGATAGTGAATGTTTTTGTTCTGCATCCTTCATCAGTTCATATAAGCCTTTTTTTCTTTTAAATTAAAAATATGGGACCCGTGATGAATTTGCGTGTCACCCTTTTATGGGAGCCATCCTAATCTTCTCTCTATCATTTCAATTTTAGTTATGTGTGCTGCTGAAGTGAGTGCTCATCAGAGTTTGACTGTGCTTCTCTGAATTCTTCGGATATTCATTGTTTCTGTTTTATGTATTTGATTTTTAATTTATGGAATAAAACAAGTATTTCCATAACATTGTATAATTAAAAAGATGATTGTATGAAATTACAGACCTATTATGCACAACTTGCTATTCCTTTAAATATATAATAAAGTTATCATGTAAATTTCTTCTCATTGTTTCTTATAGCGTGGTAATATTTCATTATTATGTTCTTGTACCACTATTTGTTTAGCTATTCCCCATTCGATGGGCAACTACTTTGTTTCCCATTTCTGTCACAAAAAGTGGTGTACTACATTGAGTTCTTGTGCAAATCCACAAAGGAGAAATCATGTAGATCGTTGGAACATTATAGTCAAAATAGAAAATGGCATCTGAGAAATCATACTTCGTCATATTTGAAAGCTGAGCTTGCTAGTGCTTCCAGATGGCACAGATACCTCATATGAGCTCTCATAGTTCTTAAAACCTTAGAGATCATCTAGTTCAGCCCATCTCCTCTTATAGATTCCAAAAAATGTTAGTGTCCAGAGTTTGATTTGGAACCCAGGTTTGCCTGATTTCTAGTACATGCCCTTTGTGCTATGTCCCTTGTCAAAATCATTTTGGAATTGTGCTGGTAGAGATAGGAAGTAAAATTATTGTTGAAATATTTTATAGCTTGATAATTTTTGATGAAAGATAATTTTTATTCTTTCACTGTTGTAGAACTAGAATTCCTGCATTTGACATGAGCAAAAAACCCAATCTCTATTTTTCCCCTCATACTTAGTGTCCAGTAATACTATCCCTGGGCCTTTGAGCTGGCGGTGTTCTCTTGGTATTAGTTCAGAGTGCAACAACAGTATGGTATAGTGGACTGACCCTCTGGAGCATGAACCAGACACCTGTTTTAGTTCTGGTTCTGCCACTAACTTACTTAACCCAGTTAGGCAAGACGTTCTTTCTGAGGTTCAGTTTTGTTGTTTGTGTAGTAGTGATAGTAATACTATTACCTTATAGGCAGGCCTTTTGTAAAGAAAGCACTTTGTAAAACGTAAGTACTATGAGTTAATATTTAACTACTTAGTGTTGTACAGAGTAAAGCGCTATATGTTAGAATTTAACTCATGTAGCTTCAAGTTAAGAGTTTAATCTCTTTGGGGCTCATTTGCTGAATGAAAGATTTGGATGTTATGATCTCCAAGGCCTTTCCACGCAAACATTCAGTGATTCTCTAGTTTGAAGTCTTAGACCAGACCAATGTTTCATTCCTCTTAGGCTTAGAACCCCTTAGGAGGCTGTGTTCCTCTCGTTGTGACTGGAGGTGATACTTGAGTCAAGAAAAACTTCTCAAAGACATTTTCTGCCTTATTTCAGTGACTTTGAGGTCATATTTGTTCTCCTTTTGGAAGTCATGGTTTAGGGGATAGACTGGAATCCAGTGCCCAGTTTTGGATGGGGCTTGTGGGTTAGAATGGATGGATCAGGTTGTTTTTCTTGTGAAATGACCACTTTACTCTTGAAGTTCACCCATGAACGCTTAATTTCTAAATAAATGACTTTTACTCGGTTCTTATCATCTTTGACTTTTCTGCAGGATTTGGCGCTGTTGACCACCCCTTCTTGTGTATTGTCCTTTCTCTTGTCTTCCATGACACAGCCCTCCCCAGTTCTTTACCTATTTCCTTCATTTCCTTTACCGATTCATTATCTTTCTTCCACCCACTAAAGGTGAGTGTGGCCTATAATCCTTCGTCCTAGAATTTCTTTGTTTTTTTCCCCAGTAATCTTACCTACTGTCACGAAGTTTGATTATCATCATTATGCAGATGACTCACAAGTCAATATATCCAGTCCTGTTTTTTTCCTTAAGTGACAACTTTGCATCGGTTTTTAGAAATCTACCTCTCTGTTTTTCCTATCTGTTGTTTCTTATGGTGCAAAGCTAAATGCTTTGTTTAGCTGTCCCCCAATCAGTAGGTATGACATCCTACGTTAACCACTTAAACACCTCTCCCCCCTTTCCTCAACTCACCCAATGGAATGTAAAACCTTGGGGGCAGGGGCTGTCATTTTAATCTTTGTATGCCCAGCACATATTAGGGGCTTAATACAATGTTGAAATGAATTGTTGTATTATGCTAAAATGATAAGGATTTGGATGCTCCAAACCTTTGTTTGTATATTGTATTATGGACTGAACACTTGGAAAAAGAAAAAGAAAATTCTCATTACAATTAGGCTTAGCCCACCAAAACAGATTCCCACATTGGCCATTTCCAAAAATAAATGTGTCCTTCTGCATTTTAAATCCATTACGTCTCTGGCAGGACGTGGGTGTGTGTTTCATCTTTAGTTCTCTGGCCTAATGGTTTGTCATTGCATTGATCAGAATTCTAAAATCTTTTCAAGTTGTTTTTCCTCTATAACGTTGCTGTTGTAATATTGTTGAATATATATTGTTCTCCTATACTCACTTAACTCTGCATCAGTTCATAAGGTTGTCCCAGAGTCTGTCGAAGCTGAGCATTTCATCATCCTCATTACTCAATGGAGCAGCAGGTAGAGTGCTAGACCTGAAGTCAAGAAGGTATGAGTTCAGGTCCTGCCTCAGACACCTACTAGCAGTGTCATCCTGAACATGTCACTTAGCCTCTGTCTGGGGATAATTATCACCTGTATCACACGATTGTTGTGGGCATCAAGGGAGATCAGATTTAATAAATATCTGTTCATTCGCTACCCTCATCACTTCTTGTGGCACAGTGATATCATGACTAGTAGATGGGCTCCCCTATAATTTCCAGTTTGAGGTTACTATGAAAAGACTGCTATAAATATTTTTGTACGTATAGATCTTTTCTCTTTCTTGACCACTTTGGAATATAGACCTAGTTGTGGTGCTGCTGAGTCAAATTTAGTAACCTTTGAGAGCATAGTTCCAATTTCCTTTCCAGAATGGCTAGATGAGTTCATAACTCCACCAGCAGTGCAATAGTGTGTCTCTTTTCCCATAATCCCTCCAGCATTTGTTTTCTTCTTTTGTTTTCTTTGGCAATCTGATGAGTGAAAGGCTTTAATTTGCATTTCTCTAATTATTAGTGATTTAGAGCATATTTTTCACATGGTTGTTGATACCTTGGATTTCTTCTTTTGAAAACTACCTGTCCATATTCTTTGAATATTTATCTCCTGAAGAATGTGAAATCCTGTTCTATACTTAATTTTTGCCAAATTGCATTCTATTTTTTCTAGCAGTTTTTTGTTAAATAATGAAGCTGAGGGTCTTTGGGTTTATTGAACACCATGCTACTATGTGCATTTGCATCTATATCTTTAGCCCATGTTGAATAATTTTAATGATAATTGATCTGTCGTGTAGTTTAAGATCTGGTACTGATATACCTACCCCTTCTTTCCTGTTTTTTCATTATCACCGTTGAAACATTTGTGTGTGTGTGTTTACTTTTATATAATATGTGTACTTTATATAAAGTATGCATTTTGCTCTATATAAAGTATATATACATCACTGTATAGTCTATATGTAGAAAGCATATGCTGTATATAGTCTATATTTAGGAAGTATATAAACTATATATTTTTCTATATATAAAGCATATGTATGTATGTGAAAACTATATGTGTGTATGGACATAAATACATACATACATACACACATACATACACACACATAGAGAAAGAGAGAGGGAGAAAGTATGTAAGAATGTTGTCTAAGACAGTAAGTAGTCTCCAAATTTCTTTGATTGTATATCCTCTTCAGTAAAAAATTATGAGCATATGCCACATATATATGCATATTTATTTCCATATAAATTTCATTTTGTTTTTTCTAGCCATATAAAATAATTGTTTGGAAATTTAGTATAGTACTGAATAAGTGAATTTAGGTAGAATTTTTATCATTGCTTTGACCTACTCCTGAGTAATTAGTATTTTTCCAGTTATTTAGATCTACATTTCTGCAAAGAATGTTCTGTAGTTGGGGTTCATATAGTTGTGTCTTCATATATAGATTCTCAAATATTTGATATATTTTTTATATTCTGATATAGTCTGTAGTTATTTTAAATAGAATTTCTATTTCTTCCTACTGGATTTTGTTGGTAATATATGAGAATTGTCATGATTAATATGAATTTATTCTATAGCCTTTCACTTTGCTGAATTTATTTATTGCTTCCATTGATTTTTGGTTGACTCTTAAGAGAATTTTTTTTTGTAAAGTATATCAGTGAAAAAGGGGATAATTTTGTTCCCTTTTTGTTTATGCTTATTACTTCAATTTCTCCTTCAGTGCTGTAGTTGGCATTCCTAGGATGATGTTAAATAGTAGTGGTAATAATGGACGTCTTTGCTTTATCCCTTACCATGTTGGGAAGACTTCTAACTTTTCTCTTACCTATACATATATATATATACACACACACACACATATATATGCATACATACATACACACATACATATATACACATATATACATATATGTATATTGTTTGTGCTTGATTTTTGATAGCTATTATTTATTATATTAAGGAAATGTATTATAATCTTACTTTTTAGAGTTTTTAACAGACACTGGTGTTGGATTTTGTCACTTTTCAGTAACTATTGATATAACTGTGGTTTTTATTATTCGTGTTATTTGCATGATTTATATGATATTTATGGTTTTCCTTATATCGAACTAGCTGGGCTGAATTTCTTTCTATAATTGTTAGCTTCAGTAGTCTTTTCATTTGTAATCTGAGGAAATTTGAACTGAAAGCCAATAAGAGGGAGATGCATTAGATTTCAGGTTAGAGGACCTGTGTTCAAATCCTTCTTGTATTATTTATTATCTATGTAATCTTGAGTCACTTAACCACTTCTGTAAAATGTGAGGGAGGAGAAAATTAGGTCCTATAGCCTTTAAGGTCCCTTTCTTCTTTAAGTTTATGATCTTGTGATTCTAAAATGTCATGCATGAGCATACATCTGTATATAAATGTATTCCATTTCACCTTCATAGACAGTTTTTGTGGTTTAGATTTTTATCAGAGGACAGTTATGGTTGAATGAAAGATGTATATAGGAAGGAGTAGAGTGTATGTAAGCATTGCCAGGCCTGGAGTCAGGAGGAACTGAATTCAAATCTAGCCTTAGAAATTTAATAGCTGTGTGACCAGGCTATTTAATAGCTATGTGGGCAAGTCACATAATCCTGTTTGCCTCAGCTTCCTCAGATGTAAAATGATCAGAGAAGGAAATGGCAAACCACTCCAGTATCTTTGTTAAGACCCCAAATGGGCATTGTGAAGAACTGGACATGACTGAACAGCCACAAAGAGAATGTGTCCAGGGCAGTCAAAAGGTGCAGACCTTTTGATTGTACATCCTTATCAATAAAAAATTGTGAGCACGTATCTTCAGTAAGTATATATTTACTTATCTATAGATTACATATAAAGGTACTACTGTGCTGATACATACATTATAAAGCCTACAAAAAATAGGAATTTAAAAAATGAGATAAAGATAAAATGATATTTGATTCAGGAGTCAGGAGGGAGCCATTGGAGTTTATTGATCAGAAGAATGACGTGGTCAAACTTGGATGCAGTGTGGAGGATGGATTGGGGCAGGGAAAGATGAGTCAGGGAGCTCAGTCAGGAGGCTGTGCAGGTCCTGATCCAAGGGGGTGGGTACGTGAGTGAAGAAAAGAAGACAGCTACAAGAGAGACAAGATGTGGCTGCAGGTTAGTTACATGATTGGTTGTTGGGTGAGGAGTCAAAAGTGATGACAAGGTTGTGAGAACCTAGATGCCTGAAGCGTGGGTGGTGCTTTCAACAGTAATAGGGAAGTTTAGAAGAGGGGTGGGTTTTGGGGGGAAATATGTGTGATCAGACCTGTGTCCAGATCACAGTCTGTCCATGCCTGCTTAACTTGTTTAGATCCCTCTGCCCTATCCAAAATGAAGAGGGGGAATACAGGTTCTTAGTCCCCTCTCATTGCCTTGTGAATAGTGAAGAGACTTTCCTCTAAGGGATACCTGGTATAGCAAGAGATGATTTGGGGGCAGGGTGAGGTGGTGGGGTTTTCTCAACTGCTGCTGTGGGGTCCGTTGCCAGACTCAGAAGGAGGTTGGTTGGAGAGGAGTGTTGGGACTAAGAGCGGGTGCTCTTGTGTTAGAGACAGTCCCTGCGTTTGACAGCCTTTCTGATTTAGTTGGGGTAAGTCATGGTGCCCCTTGGGTGGAAACCATTGGTGTAGAAAGTTGTATCATTCAAGAAGGGGTGTTATTATTATAAGTGTTTTTCATAACATAACTTAGTACGATGTTTTTGTTTTATTTTGGTTTTTGACCAAACCTAATGTTTCACTTGAATTGGGAACTCTAAAATTAATCTCAGAGTTGCTTGAGACACTGAGAGATCAAGTGACTTGACAAGGTCACACAACCAGTAAATGTCATTTTGGTCTTCATCAGTTCACACTACGACTTTAGAACAGCTTCCTAACTGCCTCCAATTTCATCCACTTTCAATGTGTCCTGTTATCTGCTACCAAATTAATCCACAGAGTGCTGCGTAGTATTGGAACTGGGAAGGACCTTAGAGATCATTTGGGTCATTCTTTGACTGTAATTTAGAAAACCAAGGTCCAGGGACTTGCCCATGATTATAAGATTGGCAGAACCAGGACTGCCTGGTCTCCTGACTCATTGGCCAGTGTTCCAGGCATTGTCTCTGGCTGTCCCCCATGTCAGGAATGCTCTCCCTCTTCCGCTTTGACTACCAACCTTCCTGGCTTCCTTTAACACACCGTTTAATTCTAGTGCTTTCCTTCTGTTCATTATTTCCTGTTTGACTAGACACACACACAAATTATTATTAGATGGTAAGCTTCTTGATGGCAGGAATTGTCTTGTGGCTGTTTTGGATCCCCAGTGCTTGGCACAGTGCCTGGTGCGTAGTAAGTGCTTCGTAAATATTGATTGAATTATTTTATTGCATTGTTCTACCTGTCATTCTTTGCATATATAAATAAAAATGCCTCTCCAGGGATTACTAGAGGACACTCAGCACCCTCACCAGTTGGCATTCAGTCTGTCTCTTCAGCTTTAATGCTTCTCTCTGGCATCAAGCCTCAGAGCCCTACTAAATTGATCTCCATTTCCCCAAAATGACATATGAATTCTCTTTTCTGTATTTTTGCTTATGCTATCTTCCCTGTTTGAAATGGTGTTCTTCCTCCTCTCTGTTTGTCTAAGTCCTTTCCTTAATTCAAGGCCCAAGTCAAGTTCCATTCATCCATGAAGCCTTTCTTAACCGTCCGCCCATCTTCAGTCATTATTCCTTCCTACTCACCATTTGGTGCCCTCGTTTGAGGCTCGGCCTATGCTGATTTGTGTTTTTGTTGAAATGTCTGTGGTCTGCCAGTCTGTATGTTCTGTGGGACAAGGTCTTGTTAGTTTGGCATTTCCAACCACCACCACCACAACCTTTCACAGGGATCTTCATGTGGTAGGCATTCAGTAGGTATTTGTTGAATGGATGGATAAATCACTGTGTCCTACCTATAACCCTGTTAGAGACTAGGAGATCTTCACACAATAGCTATTGGTTGTTATTCCTAGTACCTCACATGGTGCCCTGCACCCAGTAAGCAGTAAACAAATGTCAATATTTGGTCTTTTATTAGAGTATTCGCCAAAGAGAGTCATAACTGTGGAACTTTAGAAACCATATAATTGGACAATTACTGTTTCATTAGCTCTTTTAGGGTGTAATAAGATTTTGTATAATTTAGGGTATGTTAAATGTTTACATCAAATTAAGTACTACTCATAACATATTTATTATTTATAGGTGAGGAAGGATAGAACATCAATTTATGTCATATTTATAGCATGTATAGCATATTGGCAAAGTACTTGGTAATTTTGTCACTCATTAATGTTATGAAGTGGTAGCCCCATGTAATAGGTTTGTATAAAGCTGTGGAACAGAGGAAATGAGATCATTTCTACCCAGTAGAAAAATTGACATTAAATCCTCTGACACAGCATCATCTTGCTTCCTGTCGAAGTTTGTTATGTGAGCAAACTAAAACTAGCATTTATTAAGCCCCTGTTGTATGCCAGGCACTGTGCAAAGTGCTGGAAATACAATGAAAAGCAAAAGCCAGTTCTTCCTTTAAAGTGACTCACAGTCCAATAGAGGAGACAGCATGTAAATAACTTTGTTCAAAAAAGATACAGACAGAATAGATTGGAAATAATCTTGGGGGAATGGCCAGTGAAAATGTCTCAAGGGGACCAGTGTTACTGGATCACATAGCATGTGGAGAGTGAGGTATAAGAAAACTGGAAAAGTAGGAAGGGACCAGGTTGTGAAGGGCTTTAAAAGTCAGGAGTTTTTATATTTGATTCTGCAGGTAATAGGGAGACATAGGAGTTGATTGTTGGGAGGAGGGGATAGGAAGACTGTGGAAATGGTGGCATATGATCAGACCTGTGGTTTAGGAAGGTCAGTTTGACAGCAGAGTGGACGATAAACTCAGAGGAAAAGCAAATATAAATCACAGACACACACACACACACCCATTGTAAAATACCTTCATCTTCAGTTGCAGGCCAGTTCACTTTCTTGTGTAACAACAGTAAATATGTACTGAATGCTTACTACAAGCAAGGTATTTTATATATTTCGTTCTGTAAATTTGAGTCTTCTCATTGGCTTCCTAACAATACCATGGCTTTATGACTTTGGGCAAGTCACTTTGTTCACTTATTTCTGTTTTCAGAAAAAAAGTATAAATGAGTTAAAAGATTACTATTTGGGCATATTAATTAGAAGAATATAAAATCCCCAAAAGGATTAGTAATATTCCATGGATTCTGGAGTGGACCCCGTGATTTAGAGATGAGAAACTTCAAGTACTGCTTCTCAGCATCCCACATCCAAAGAAGGCCAGATCCATACCTTTGGTCCTTTGCTTTTGTGTATATAGACCTGATAGCCCCATATCTTAAACACAGTGACTTCCAAAGAATACTAATAGGAGCTTCCCTCCAACAAATTAACTTTGGATTTTTAAGCAGTGTCAGCAAAGGAGGTGAAGACAAATCAAACTTATTGGCTGGACCAGTCAATCATTCTTTCCTCCCGTTTCTTTCTCTCCAAAATTCTATTGGCAATGGAATCAGAATGGTATGGTCAAACTGATCATTTATGTTGTGAGATGTGGGCATCCATAAGCAATCCAAACTCATTTTTATTAAAGAATGCATTTTACCATGAAGTTCTTTCTTTTGTGTTCTTTAAAACTGAATGTTGAATACTGATGTTCTGGCCTTCCATTTTGAGGGAGAATCAAATGTAAAAAGCGCATATATATATATATATATATATATATATATATATATATATATATATATATATATATATATATATATATATCACACTGCTGTGTTATTTATAGTCATGTCTTATGATGACATTGTGATGTGGACAGCAACCTTTAATATGCCATTTAAGCCCGATTCTCCTTGCATTTAACAGGTGACATATGAGACTTGCAAATTTTCAAATGTCTCTAAAGGACACCTTCCTTTGCTGCACAGAAAGATATATTGAGTGCTGCTGTCTTTTCGAGAACTCTCATTTATTTGGAACAGAACTGTGTAGACCTTGTTCTCACCTAATCTCATCAGCATACTCATGCTTTCCCTTGGGGCCATTTGCCTGGCCAAGCCCCCTGTCAGAGTATTCATACTTTAGGTCTCTGGTTCAGCCACCTGCCCCTAAGCAGAACAGTACCTCCACAGCACGAAGATATTTGAAGGAAAGGAGAGCCACATCTCAGATTCCCTGAAAACCTTGTGTGTCAGCCACGCCTCTTCTGTCGTCCTTTTTTCTGGTTTCTGTTGTCAGGTCCTGCATGCAAATGGTTTCTGTCCTCTACCTTTACCTAGCTTCCCCTTTGGAAACCTCAGTGTTTTTGTTTGTTTTATCATATCCCTGCTTTTTCTCCAAGGAGGATGGAGGAGAGAACGAGTATTTATGAAGCACCAGGCATTCTGCTAAGTACCTTACACATATTATCTTATGTGATCAACACTCTCACATTGCACCTTTTCTGGAATATTCCTGCCACCCCTTTAATCCTGCCAACCCATTTACTGCTCTGGTTACTTCTTGAAACATAAATTATCTGTACTGATCATTTGGCTCTTCAGATAAACTGTTAGGTTGTTGCTTATTTTTTGTGTATCTGTCTTGCTACTTCAGTTAAAAGTTCTTTTGAGGCTCTGTCTCTCTACTTAACATTGGGCCCTGAATGTGGAAGTCCTTCAGTAAACGCTGGTTATTGATAGTATTTCCAGATTTAACACTCTGTCCTATGTTTTTGTCCTCATCTCTTTTATATCCAGCATAAACTTACTGACAAATCAGTCACAAAACTAAAACTCCTGCTCTCTGTAAGCTGGATCTGCTAATGTAGTAGCCTCAGTTTCCTCATGTGTAAAATGAAGTTTGAACTATATGCCTTTAATAGGTTTTTTTTTGCCTGAATTTCTGATAGGGTAGGGACTCTCTATGTATTTTACTGTAAAAGCAAAGGTCCTATATTCAGGGTCTATTTTTTTTTTGGAGTGCCTCACACAGGAATTCAAAAAAAATTTTTTTTTACTGAATTTTCTTAGTTTTTACATCATTTACATTTTCTAATGTAGCCTCTCCCCCGCCCCCCATAAAGCCATCTTGATCGATGAATCAGAAAGAAAGCAGAAATAGTTTTTTGTGGGTTTTTTAAAATTATCTTCATGAATTAAATAAATAACCACTTTGGTGATTGACTAATGAAGTTTAATGAGATTTATCTAGGATTTGTCCTGTTACTAGGTACCAGATATCTTTTTTGGGAAAGTACATGCTGACCTTTTCCAAATAAGTATAAAACATGACTAGTTTGTGATTTCATTTCACCAGTCTACCATCCTTAAAGCCACCCTTCTACAAGTAATATTTTTAAAATTCAACATTCTTTATTGTTCTTCAGAACAAATTATAGTTTGTGGGCTTGTAGTTTTCTTTAAATGTTACAAAGCAGTTCTACCCTCGTAAAGGCACATAATGCAATGAATATGGAGCTGGCCCTGGAGCCAGAAAGAACTGGGTTCAAAGCCTGCCTTTCACGTATTCGGGCGTTTGGTCCTGAGCAATTCTTTTAACTTCTTAGTACCCTATGCATCTCTCTGGTTGTGAAAAAAAAAAAAAGGTATCCCTGGTCATTGTAGAGGAAGTTTCCTCATCTGGGAGGTCACAAGATATAGGCACTATCTCTATCCTAAATAAGACCTAGAACACTTTGGTTTGGTGCTTGTGTAGCAAGATACTGTAACCTCCAAGTTTGACAACAGTCAAAATTCAGCGTTTCCTCCTTCAGCAACAATTGTGCTTATAGAATGTAAAGTGTTTTTATATACATATATATAACATAAAGTGTTAAATATTATAAGATTACATCGGATCTTCTCCCCACCCTCCATTCCCACTATTTCCTTGATTTTTGTGCTGTATCTCGTTAGTTGAGTGAGAATCCGCATGAAATATTGAGGTGCTGTTCCTTGAAAAATATGTGACTAAGAATTAAAGGACTGTAATTGTGGAAAACTTGGACGCTGAGTAATTAGTTTAGTACCATTTAATGTTGGGTTTTGAAGAATGGTTTCATTTCCTAATCAATAGCAGATTTTTGGTTTATGAAAGTATTAATACATTAATGAATCATGGAACAAGTTCATTGTTCAAGTAAGTTTATTGTTTATTTTGATGTAAAAATGGACCCCCAGAGAATATTCATTGACTCTAAGGTTTCTATGACAAAACTTTTTTTAATGTGTGCTAAATAATTAATCAAGCAACAAGTTGTGTGTGTGTGTGTGCGCGTGTGCGTGTGTATGCATACATGGTGCACGCATGTATAAACTGTGCGAGATAGCGTACTTCATTTTAAGCTGTTTTTTTCCAGTTTTTATCTTTTCTGTTCCTAGAGTCAATTTGTTTCATGGCTAATGGCTATATAAAATAGTCTTTGAAATAAAAGCTAAAGACTTCTCCATTACCTTTTAACCAGGTTCTGTTTTAAATCAACCCTTTGGTATTTGAAAAGGTCAGCTGAGCTATTTTTGTGCCCCTGTCTCTAATTAATGGGCACTCATAAATTTCTACTGGCAACAGACAATGAAGGCTGATCCTATTGGTAGTGGAGAGCATCTGTTGTAATGTCAGAAGCAAGGTATTGGGAATTGCTGATGCAGCAGCCTATGAAAAATGTACGAAGAGGTGAGATCCTATAGCACTAATCCAATGATAAAACTTACCCATTTCCATTCATACAGACATCTCTGGGAGCATTTATTCTGCCTGTGTTAAGATGCCATTTCAAAATTAACAGGAGTCAGGAAGAAAGAGATCCATACCAGGGAGGGCTTTGTGCTGTTTGTGGTCTCCTGTTACCCTGATAGAAGGTTTCCTTAGGTCTCCATTAACCCAAATGTTTGTGTTTAGGTTTCACCTTTCTTGTAGGGAATATTTTATCCCCAAAGTTAAATAAAAATTGTTTCATCAGCTCTTGGATTTTAGCAAGAGAAGCGATTGCCATTTTCCACCAGGTAGAGTAAACCTGAGTATTTGAATCTCTTTAATTCAACCAAGAACAGATGGTCTTCTTTAGTTCGTCTTGTGACCTTTCTTTGCCTGTAAGAAGTCTGATCTCACTGATCATAAATATTCTTTAAATTTGTACCCACAGAGGTTACAGAAGAGTCAGTCTGTCATTATCCGTTCACATTTGCCTAGAGCTTTTGACCTAAGAATTTTACTGCGGATTTTTATCTCCCAAATTAGCTTTCCATGGACTTATGAGGGAGCTATTATTATTCATATTTCATAGATATAATGAAGGGAGATACCGAGAGGCTGGCTGACCCATACACAGTCAGTAACCTTCTGATGAATGATATCGAGCAATATATGATATTTCAAACATGCCATGGCCATGCTTCACCTACATGCCCGTTCCTTTGTCACAAATCCCTCTGTCAGTCAAATTTGACTTATCCTTCAAGGCCCAACTTCATACCTACCTCCTTCTTTAAATATTCCCTGGACCTTGTAGCCCAGAGGTATTCAGACTTCTTTGATTGTGCCATACTATAATAATTTCTACAAGGAACTGCTACTAGAGATTTCTGGAGTAAGATTATATTAGTTAAAAAGTTTTTAGCACATACCCATAGCATATATGTTTATTCATAGATTATATACATGTAGAGTTATTATAACATATACATATTATAGAACATACACAAAAATAGACATACCTTGAAAATTGTATACAAAGATCTTTTTGTGTTCACCAAAATGATAACTATAGTATTTTTAGTGAGAACAGTGTGATTGAGTATGCATCATTATTCTTTGCAATTGTGGTTTAACATTTTGTGATATAGCAATGTTAAAGGATTGGTTCTCTAAGTTAATTTTATTTTTATACTTGGTTTTAATGGCTATTATAGCTGGAAAAGATGCTTTACCAAAATATAGTTAATTTTTGGTTCTGCTTAGTAGATTATAATACTTTATTTTTATCTCATCCCTTGATTATGAAAAGATTTTTGTTAGAATTTGGCTTGAAATTTCTATCTTCCCCAATATCAATCAATTATTCTTAAAAACTAATGGGAAGGTTATTTTCAACAAATAGTTTCAAAACTTGATGAAACTCATTGTTTAGATTTTTAAATAGGTTGGAAAATTCCATTTTAAGTGTTTTAGTTGTGTGGACATGAATGATTTCATAAATGACACATCAAAGTTGCAAAAACTTAGTTTTTAAATGTTTTACTCATGATGGCTTTAGACTACCATTAGGTAGTATATCAAGGTAGTAGCTGAGGTTCCTCATTAGTGAAAGTGAAATTTAATTTTTTTTAAAGTCTTTCTATTTTTAACTTTAAGGACTAACTTCTTATTAGATTAGATTATCATTGTTTTTAACCTGATCATGTGGTTAATGAAGAGTTCATACTTGAAATAGGTGTCACTTTTCCAACATCTTCGTGTTGTTCACTTGTACTTAAAAGTAATACCTTTGTAGCAGGAGTTGGAGCATTGTGTAGGAATGAGCTTATGGGGCTGTCCTAGGGACAATGTGCATCAGTTTGTCCGTAGAAACTTCTGGGGATTCCAGGTACTTGTATAACTCATGCTTTAATATAACAAAGCAGTTCCCTCATTGGCCGCTGAATAAGAAGTCTCAATGTCGCTTTAAAAGGGAGGGATCCCCCCCCCCCCCCCCCCCCCCCCCCCCCCCCCCCCCCCGTCCATACATTGTGTTTGGACTATTCTGGTATATTCCTAGAGGGCTAAGAGGGAAAGGATGAGTGCCCCCTCCTCCTACCCAGGAGAAAATGGTAATTACAAGCACCTGTGTGGGCTTAATTAAGCAAATCTGAGCTTGATCTTTAAACCCCCTGGCTATCTCTTCTGTTTTATTTCCCAAGCACAGGTGACCATCAGATGTTGGAGACAACCTTATAAGTTTGACAGTCCCTTGATCCGTGCAGACTGGAGTCAAGGGGAGTTTATAAATCAGACAGCATGACTGCTAACAAGGGGAGGAGCTTTTCCAGAAGGTATAGAGGGGGTTGTTTCAGTAGAGCAAAGCCAAGGTAAAATATGAAATACCATGTTCTGGGGCTTGTCTCAGCCTCCTAGGAGAAGATAACAGATGTTATGTTATTGTATCTTGAAAGAACTCTTTGTGCTTAGCATTTCTTTCTTTTCTTTTTAAATAATGGTAATAGCTTTTATTTTACTACGTTTCATCCTTTTATTTTCGAGGTCTTTTGACCTCAGTCCTTCTAATAGTTTAATTTATTTTATTATTGCTTCCTGAAAACCCTATATACTAGCTAGAACAAGTCTGGAACGAGACTGAAAGCATAGCATTTCTTTTGTGTAAAGGAAATAAGTAGCTGTTCTTACCTGGTTCATATTCTACAGTGAGTTCCTTCCCACTGCTCTCTTCTTTGAGGAGATCCTAGGTATAAACTTTAAATAATTTTCCCTGGAGGAATAAAGAGCCACAGATAGGAGAAAATGAATTTAACCCCTGTCTTGAGAGTCCAAGCTCTGCAACAATTGAACCTAGTCACAGAAGGATACGACACCCTTGGGCCTAGCCGGAGTTTGCATTGTTAGACATTCGATGTAGGAACCTTTTATAAGCACTTGTTCGTTTTGTGAGAGATAGTTTAGCAAAATGAAATGATGTAAACAAATGCACCTATCTATGCATAACAGTACATGACTGAAAGTTAAACAGGTGAGTGAAGAATGACTGACGGTCCTTTAAGTGGTAGAATTCCCACTCTTTACTCAGGTTGCATCTCATCGTATGTTGTGACATGTAATCATCTGATACATATGCTGAGTGAGGATGCTGGTGGCAATCTGCATTTTTAAGTAAAACTTAAAGTGTAGAAATACATTAAATTCAACAAACAAATTAGTGACCGGAGTGGGGAGAAGATTTAAAAGGAATGGTAAAGTCAGAGAGGGAATATTCACAAGCAAAACAAATCTCAGTTTTAGAGAATAGATCCTAAAGAGGCAGGGGGTTAAGAACAGAAAGTGTAAGAGCTGGAAAGTAGGGTTTGGGCTTGTGGAAAAAAGGAGGAGCAGAGGAGAGGGAACGCACTACTTCAGTTACAGGTTACTGGTGAACACATTCTCCACTTCCTTCTTTTAAAAAAAAAAGAGCGGGGGAGGGGGGAGCAGAGTGAAAAGAGAAAGCAGGAAAGGATTAAGATAAAGGTAAAAACACGATATATTTAAAACGAGTGGGGTGGGATCCACTGATAAAACAGAAGATAGACTGGATTAAGAAGTGGAATCCAGTAATACGTTGTTTACATGGAATTAAAATGAGAGATTGAAGGAGACTTTTTTGTCTTAGGCAAATTTTAAAAAGAAGAGATAGTAATCATGATCTCAGACAAGCAAAGAGAGATAGCAGGGAAACTACAATCTGCTTTAAAGTTATCACCAATTATGAAATAATATAAATATGTAATATAGATGTACCAAATGGGATACATCTAGGGACTTAAAGAAAAAGTTAATTGAATTATATAATATAAAGAGAAGCTATAATAGTTTTGGACTTATCATATGCTTCCTTTAGAGCTAGACAGATATAACAGAAAGATAAAAAAAAAAGTAAAGACCTGAATAAAATTTTAGGAAATTTAGATAATTATTGATTTCTAGGAATTACTAAATGGGAATAGAAAGGAGTATGCATATTGTGAAGTTTTGTACATGGCTGTGAAAATGCATAAATAATTGCCAAAAGGTAGAAATATTAAGCACTACTGAAAAAGGTGACCTTCTATCCACTGATCTCCATATACCTACTCTCCCATCTCTCCCAAATCTTTTTAAGAGTATTCCTGGTGATGTCATTAACAGGTGTTCTTAAGCAATATTCAACAATGGGCCATATCAATCAGTCAATTTAAAAGTATTCATTAAGTGCTTACTTTGTGACGAGCACAGTGCATATAAATACAATTAACAAAACAATCTTTACTTGTAAGGAATCTTCATTCTAATGGAGAAAACAACAGATATGGAAACAAGCACATATAACAGAATAAATATAAATAAATATAAGGTAGTTTGAGAGGGAGGGCACTGGTAATTGGAAAGATCAGAAAAGACTTTATGTTGAAGGTGGTACTTGAGCTGTGTCTTAAAAGAAGCAAGGATTATGTCACAATCTCAGAATTAATTGAAAAATAAAGAGAATATAAGATCTCATTGTGACTTCTGTTGATTATTTTTTTAAAGTATTAGGTAGAATAAAACACCACCATACAGACTTTCTTACAGGTAGATATCTTCTGTCTGTACATCAGGATCTTTCAGAATCCTTGGAAGATATGACATGAATAACCCTATTCAACAATCCTTTGATAACAAATATCAGGTGAAGCATACAACAGAAATAGATATTTGCTTGCCAGAGCTGTTTTTTTCATCATGATGGAGGAGTTCCAGAGCAAAGTCTAAGTTGAGGAGAGATTCTTTTTTGATGATAAGGTCTTCTAGGTGTCCCTGTTTACAGATAGCATTGTGTTGCTTGAATCAAACCCTAGAATATTGCAAACATTGTGGAAAGACTTGAAATCACTCCAGAAGACTGATGATGAATCTCATACTTGCCATCTTTTAGCTGAATAGTTACAGACTAGAGATGCAAAATGAGACATACATTTTTGACATGGCTAATGGAATTTATTTTCTTTGACTACATTTATTTGTTATGAGGGAGGGATTTTATTTCATTTTATTTTTTGCCAGGGAATACTTATGAGGAGGGGATTGTAGTCATGCAAAAAAGAAAAGAAAAGAAATAATGTCACTGAATTGATTTTGAAATGAAAGAAATGCAGAATGAAGATGCAGGATTGCTGATAAAATGCAAGAAATTCAGGAGGAGACATAAAGAAGCAGGAAAGTGTTAGAACTACAATGATAAAATATATCATTGAAATACACCTTTAAAAAGGTATATGTAGTGGAGAGTCATGGTTTCATATGGAGTCCTCTGTTATTGTTCTCTTTTTATGGGGAAATATTCATGATAGGAAGGTAATAAACATTTATATAGTGCCTGCTATGTGCCAGGCACTGTGTTGAGGCACTTCTTACAAATGTTATCTGGTTTGAGCTTCACAACAACCCTGTGAAATAAGTACTGTTGTTATCCCTATTTTATCATGGAGGTTAAATGACTTGCCCAGGGGTCAGTAACTGAGACTAGATTTGAACTCAGGTCTTCCTGATTTCAGGCCCAATGTTCTGTCTATCCAGTGTCACCAGCTGCCTTGGTTTAAGAATGATAATACAAAAGATCTAAAAATGATATAAAGAATAAAGAAGAATATTAAAAAATTAAAATTCATTAAGTACATACTCTTTGACCCAATGTTTCCACTATTAGAGTGGGAGCAATATCTAAGGCCCTAGTGAGCCAGACGGTTTCAGAAAAACCTGGGAAGACTCATATGAACTGATACAAGGTGAATTGAGCAAAGCCAAGAAAGCATTGTACACAGTAGCAAGCATCCTTGTAATAATGATCAACTGTCAAAGATTTAGCTAGTTAGACTGAGGCAATGATCCAAGATTATTCCAAAGGTTCTATGATGAAAAACACTATCTACCTCCAGAAGGAGAACTGATGAACTCCGAGTGCAGATTGACACATGCTTTTTTCACTTTCTTTATTTTTCTTGCTTTTTTTTTGCATGTGCAACATGTCTAATATGGAAATATAGTTTGCTTGATGTAAAAAAAAAAACAGTACTGAAATTGCCCTTAGGAGAGTAAAGTTTTGGCCTGTTGTAGTACTTCCCTGGTTTCCTGAATCTCAAATAAAGCCATGCCAGACTTCTCCCTCAGGCTTCTAACTGGCAGATCAGTATGACCAGTATCAGCACAGGGAAACTTTGCAACATCCTGGATCCTTGCTCTGTATCCTTCTGTGGGTCTGGCTAAGTATAACTCCTTAGATTAGCCTTCTGTGAATGTCTAATCTGTTAGGAGACTTACCCAAGTCAGGCCGGACCTACTACATTTGGAAGTAGGTATCAACACTACTTCCCTGACAGAATGAGTGCTCCAGTTAGGAGCTTATAGCTCAGATCAAAACCCAGTGAATGTGTTTATGGCTTTGTAAACTGACCCGAAAGAGATCCTCCCAAAATATTGGAAATGGTAACTTCTTTGGAGTCAACTTGTGGTCTTCTGGGCTGACAACTTTGAAACATCCATCTGGAGTTTGTCAGCCTGGGTTGTTGTTTTTTAGTGGTTTCATGGTACTTTATAAGTTCTGCAATACAGAACTCTTAGAATTAGCTTTTTACTTGGGTTTGTAGTGTTGGAGTGGAGCCTCAAGTGACTTTTTAAGATTTATAGCACTCATGTTCTATTCACATAATGAATTAACCATCGCACTGATAGATATTAAGTCATAGTGCACTGAGACATTGAACATTTACTGCTGTGCATTCATAGTAATAGAACACTCCTATCTACACTCATAGGTTGTAATAATGTGATTTGCATGACTATGTAGAGCTGTGTGGTAAGGATTATAATGTTAATTAGAAAAATTGATCTTTGTCTTCAACTTTGGACTGAATAAACTTGAGATCTTTAAAAGGGGGCAAGTCTCAGTGTGGTATCAAAATATAACTTGCACTCCTAGTCAGAAGATTTGGATTCTGGTTACAAATATGTTACTTCCACTTTTTAAAAAGTTTTATTGCTGCCTTCTGATTTTATGTCACAGTCATTAATGAATTTATCCTTCCACCTCTTCCGAGTTGTTTAGCCTTCCCTTACAATAACAACAACCAAAAAAACCCAGCTAGGCAAAACCAATTTATCAGCTGGTATGGTCTGACAGCATACATAACATTCCACCCCCACAATCCTTAGCCTCAACAGCGAAAAGGGGCATTTCTTCATCTCATCTCTAGAGCCAAGATTTTTCATTACTTTTACATAATGTTTAGTCACTCTGTGTATTGTTTTCCCCATTTGGGCTATTTCACTGCTACTTCTTTTTTGGGACATCATGGGCAAGCGATATCTTTTATATTCATGCTCTCTATAGATAGAGATAGAGATATATGTGCCTCAGTGAAGCTGAGTAAAGTCCTTGCTTTCATGGAGAGAGAATCTAGTAAGAAAGATGACATAATGATAGATAACCATGATGTAAAATAGAATGTTAAAGTTCTATAACAGAGGTAACAAAGTACTATGGGACTATGAAGAAAGAAACATCACATTAAGCCAAAGGGAATCAGAAAGCTTTATGAAGTGGCATTTTATCTAGGCTTTGAAGAATAGATAGGAATTAAGTAGAGAATGAGGGATTTGGGCTAGAGCAAAGAGAGATGAAGGAGGAGATGGGGAAAGAGGCTGATAAGTAGGCAAGGTCATGTTACAAATTGCCTTGAAGATGAAGCCCAAGAATTTTTTTTTTTTTTATCCCATAGGCAATATTGAAAGTATTTTGTACTTTACAGTTTTTTGACAAAATTCTTAGTGACTTTAATTAGGCCATACTATATGTAAGGGGTTTGGAACTCTTGGGTTATCAGGGTCATGGTGTCCTCAGGAGAAATCTCTTGAGACGTCATGTCATTGCATGACTTACATGATGGACCATCCGTACGCAATAACCAACCTTCACAATTATGTTGAGCAAGAGCAGCAACAGCCAAGCACGTAAGCTCAGCACACAGTGTGTATGAGCTTCTTGCATGTATGGAAGTAGAATGCCTATATATACTCTGAGCTAGCTGAGAATAAACGGAGTGCAAGCATGAGATCTTTGGGAACTCAACAACTATAAACTGGCAAAAGGGTGTAGTTTCCCAGGGCCTCCCACTAACTCCAAATCTGATCCATATTCCTATTTATTTTCAAGATTTTCAAAATATTAGTGCTTTTGTATCGAGAACCTAGCAGAGTCCAAATGTAGTCTCTTCTTGTTAGGATAGTACAGCAAAGTTTGTAATGGTAGTAATTCTCCATCTTTTCAGAAAAAAAAAATGTATTCTAAAAGCACATAGGCAGTGTAATTTAGAGGCAAATAACTAGGTGACTTTTTGAAAGAGAGGACAGTGTCAGTATTTTGTAATTGCTTCCAGTGAGGTTGCTGCTTCTGATAATATTTTGGGAGGATCTCTTATGAGACAGTTTACAAACAACCTCTGGGAAAAAAATCCCTCCTGTTGGTATAAAAATACTGTCATGAATAAGGTGAATGAAAGATTTCATATCTTTTAAGAAACTGTCATTTCAGTGGAATGATAGTAATTAGACCTTATGGTTTCTATTTTGATATTCAGAAAAAAATTTTAGTAGGTAGTAGATACTGTATTCTATGCTGTACAATTCCATACAAAGCACCTTCTTGCTATATCTGTGAATATTAGTTTTTATAAGAAAGTCACTTACTTGCAGCTGTGCTATCCTAAGATAACTGTTATAAAAGAAAAATTCAAAGCAGTTGTTTTTAGCGAGCACATTAAAAATGGGCAGCAGCTCAGTGTAGTGAAGAGAGAGCTTGTCTTGAGCCAGGAAGGCCTGTATTCAGATCCCTTTTCTGACACATCCAAGCTGAGACTCTGGCAAGTTACCTAACCTGGCAGTGCCCCAAGCAATACTGAGACTGTAAATTGCAATACAGCTGCAGATACTCATCAATAGAGAGAGATTCACTCACAGGGAATACGCACATCTAATAAATTACAGATTGGAAACATTTACTATCTCCCCCTCCCCTGCCCCAAATAGTTATAGTTAAAGCACGAAAACAAAGAAATAAATTTAGTAAGATTCTCAAGTGTGTGACTCTATTTTTCTTTTTCGATAGCAGTATCAAACCATTTCCTGCTTGAAATTGTTCTTATTTGTGAAAAACGCCAAGCAGAAAGGATGAAAAAAATGATTCTGCATTGGGAAAAATTGTGAGATGGAGAGGTAAAGAGCATCTTGCCATGCTGGGGGCCTGGGAAGTCCTTCAAAAAGCTCCCACAATGGAGGCCATTTAGTAGCTAGCTGCTCACCAGAGTTTAGTTGAATGCAGTCAGTATTTGCGGACCCTCTTTTATTATACACTTCATCATAGAACTAAAAGGGTGGAGAGTAGTTAAGCAGTATATCCTTTTCAAGTGGACAGAGGAAAGTGGGAGGCTTATTTCCTTATTAGAGGATTATATTTAGATTTTTACATAAGGAATGCTAATAACAAACCTAATACAAGCCTTTAAAACAAAATGAGATTTTGTCATAGTTAGAATGAGGGAAGCTAGATTGTAGAGCTGTCAAAAACATATTAATACCATAATCTGAGCTTGGGGCCCAGAACTACCAGAAACAATTTCTATTAATTAATAATATTCTATATTCAGATGTTTCTAGCTTAGATGTCCAAACTGGCATGAATGCCTTAGACCTGTCTTTCTCCCTCAAGACAATTTGAGGTAACATAGGAATCCTGAACAAGAAAAAGATTGCAATACTAGTTCAAATACAGGTTTGGATTAACGTTCCAGAATAAGTCACAACTCAGTTCCTTCCTTTTCATTCCCCTCAAGGATTTGTTTGCCTTATTTAGAGTGGCACCCTCCCTCTGACCAGTAATTCAGGGTACTCCCTTTGGGTGAGTCAAAGGCTAGTGACTTTAGAGGATCTGGAAGGCCAGGTTAGAAACTAGAGTTGAGTTAAATTTGTTTTCACCCTCAATCCTTCTTCCAGGACTTTAGCACATCTTGAATTTTAAGACAGAAAAATTATTTCTAATAGATGTTTATTTCTAAGAAAATGTTATTTTTTAATGTTTTCAGTTGAACTAAAATAAAGAACGTGTGCTTCCACAATAGGAAATTGATTTTGCTTGCTTTTCCTTCACCCCAGGCTCAAGGGTTTGGTTAGAGGTTTTAAATAAGGAAGACTAGTTCCACTAAAAAGATACTAGTTTTCATATGGCCCTCTGGGAAGGGATGGGGAAGACCCACAGGAGGTACTGTGATGATGTAAGGAACAGAAATATCAATAAAACTTGTTTTTAAAATAAAGAATTAGAGGTACAAGTGTTGTTTTTCTCTGACTTTTAATTTTTTACCAGCACAATTGAGTTTTTTAACGTAGAATTTGAGAGTTTTTCCTGTGATTCACCTCAATAGGACCAACAATTGTTGGCACTAATCTATTTTTAACAAGGTCTTCAGGTCAGCCTGTAGTTGAAAATGTCATGCATAACATGCTAGCCAGTTTCAACAACTGACATATTTGAAAACAACTGCCCATGGTATTTATATAGCGAGTGGGAGGCCGGGGCCTCCAAACTGGGAATCCTGTCTCAATCCTGTACCCTTAGTACAACAGGTTAGACACTTTTTACTGGCTTAGTCACACTTCAGTGTGCCTAAACACAGTTTTCCATATTTTTCAAATGATTATTTTGACTGTTTTGCATACATTAGAACATCAAAACTGTCTGCCCCCTCTTTGTCTCCATACAGTCCAAGGATGAAAAGTCATGTTGCAGTATTTTTAAATGTTTGCAAATTACAGATTTTTTTTTTTTTACTCAAGTAAACTTTGAGGGAATAGGAAGGTTCCTGTTCCCTCAATGTATTCCATCTTATTTGCATGTTTCACTTGGCAGCTTTTGAAAAGAATTTTGCAAGGTGACCTATTTAAAATAGACTCCCTTTAAAGTCACATTGTTAATAAGTTATGCATTGCACAGGTCCATTGATGTCAGTATCTGTATTTACCAGTACAGTTCAACTCTGAATATTATTCCAGTAAAGCTGCAGTCATCTTCTAAGGTATACCGATGCTGCTGTTGCTGGAACTCTCCCAGTAGGTCATACTGTGCTGGTCGACATGAGCCCAATATATATCTATCTTGCACTTTATCCCTTTGCACCCCTCACCCTCCTCCCCAGCTTTCCACTTCTTGCTCTGGGAACAAGAATTAAATCAGTATTATCATTGCTTCTGGAAAGTGTAGGTCAGACATCTGTCCTATAACTTCATTCACCATTCCTGTGACTTCTCAGACCAAAACATCCTTTCCTGGCTATCACACCCCATGTGTGTATTGTCTTCCCTATTAGAATGTAAGGTCCTCAGATAATCTGCCTTTTGTATTTGTATCCCCAGTATTTAGTACTGTGCCTGGCCCATTTCTAAGGGCTTATTAAATGCTTTCTCATTCATTTATTATACAGCTGTGTTGGTCCCTTTATGTTTAAATGAAAACATGTTTCATGAAAACATGAGATCTTTGCAATGTTACCTCTATTTTCTGTTTTTGCTTTTGATATGCTTTCCAATGTGTAGTCGATTCTTGAATATTTGTGTTGCTGGAAGGTGGTAGTGTCGTAGATGATTCAGAATGGGAATCATACCTAATTTTACCCATACATCTTCATACATCCCCCTTCTTCAAGGTCCTGACCCAATTCTGGTTTTGCCCAACAGTCATAAGCCTGGAAGTCAACTGGAAGGGAAGAGACAGAGTACTGTGGATAATCCACATTTGACTAGATGGTTTGGTCATTATGTGTTTGTGTGTGTATGTGTGTGTGTGTGTGTGTGTGTGTGTATGTACACACACATACATATATATTTTCAAATTGAGTGGCATATTTGTATTAAAATCTTTTCTAAATATCGAAGATTTTTGCCTACCTTCAAAAAATATTCCTTATGTTTGGCCTAGCCCTCTACTTTGCTGTTTCTGATGCAAGAATGAATGCTAAAGTTCAGGAATCAGTACTTTGGGTGAGAACTGGAACTTCCCAATGTTACTCCCAGTGCCGAGATGCTACTTTTACTTCTAATCAGTTGAGCCCCTAAGGAAAGAGAAACTGCTAAATATTCTAGTCTTGCTCCAGTGTCCTGCTTTTTAAATATTGCAAATGGCAAGGTGAACTTTTCTTTGGACCCAGTTCTGGGGCACAGCTATCTGTAGTAGTAGTCGTAGGACAAAATGCATTAATTTTAATGAGCATGAGCTATAGAGAACTTTTTTTTTTAAATATATTATCCAAAGTTTAAGAACAGTCCTGTGAAACTGAGAATTTTTTTTTCCTTTCAGCTTCCCCTACAAACTGGTGATTATTCTCCCATGATGTCATTTTAGGAGGTGACAGATCTATAGTGTTCTTAGTACTAGCACCACCAGCACCTAAGAATGAGGCTCCCTCCTGTCTCACCCTGCCAGCCTAGTGGTTATGCATCTTGTCTATGATATCTGCTTTAGGACCTTATTGAGAGACGATGCTTTTTGAATCTAGCAAGCCAAAATAGAAGCAGTCATACCCTTGAATTTCCTGAGGGACACTGGTATTAGAGTTTCCTGTGGTCTCTTGCTATTTAATCCAATGGAGCCACAGGAAAGGTTGTTTCCAACTCTAAAATACCAAAGGGGATTTGCCAGTTTACTTTATCTCCCCACAAGTAATAATGGAATGCTTTCAGGAAGAGCACGGCAATATGGCGTTCTTGAATAGTGGTGGCACATAGTCAACAAGTAAGCAAGGTGAATAGAGAGCCCTAAAAAGTGCTTTGGGGAAGAGGGAATTGGCAAGAAAGTAAACTCTTTGTGAAGAAGGGAAATATTGCAGGTGTTCAGTAGCACAGACTGCTCACATCCGGAGTCTTCAAATGGTCATTAAGTGTATTCACTCTTTTTAAATGTGGTAATATATACCAACCCAGAGTACCCAAATGGCCCTTTATTCTCAGTGTAGACTTACTATGCTCCAGTTTCAGTTTCAGTTCTTAGTATAACCACCTGGGATTGCAGTTTGTACCATCAGTTAATTTTATAATTAGTTCATACTAAAAGCTAACCTCACTTGTGAATCTTGAGTACATCCTAAAATCACTCTCCCCTTTCTTACGCTGTTGATTTCACACACATGCACATATAAAATATTTCATTAAACACAGTGAATGGAGTAGATCTGATTTCTAGAACAGTCCCCAAAATGCATTTAAAATTGTGGATCCCCCCTCAAGGGAATTCCTGTTAGAAAAGAAGTTGGATCAGCATCCCTAGGATTCTATGGCTAACAAGCTCCTATTTTCTCTGTTGTTCAGCAGTCCTGAAGTACTCCTTTGTTTGGGCATCAGGAGGATGTGGTGCCCTAATTAGGCTTGGGTGTGGAATTGTCTCACACAGAGCTGCCCTTTAGAGCTGAGCTCTCAATTCATGGGAAGGGGTTGGCAATTCTGCCTATTTCTCTGCATCTGAAGAAAGTCGGATTAAAAAGAAGATGAAAAAGTTGATCCACTCAGTAATATGACTTGATCTCATTCAACAGAACTTATCTGCATATTTGTTACTGAGGAACACAGTCATTTATAAAATAAGGAGGTTGGATTAGATAGGTGTCCCAGTCTTTTTTGTGAGAAGCTAGTTTTCACTTATCCAAAGCCTTGGATGAGAGCAATACTAAACTCTGTAGGGCTGCTTCCAGGTGACCTTTCCCAGGAATTCCTACATGTCCACAGACCATTTCCAACAGAGAAGTGGGTGTGGGAGGCAGCTCCTGGATCCACTGTGATTTGTGATTAGAAAAAGACAGAATTTCTGAATTGAAAGGGACTTTAGAACTCATTGGATCATAGATTTAAAGCTGGAAGGTACCTCAGAGATAGGTCATCTCATCTCATGCCCACCCACCCCCCCCCCATGCCCAACGCTCTTTTTCATCCTTGAAGAAAACTAAGATCTCACAGATACTGAGTGGCAGAGCTGGGATTTGAGCCTCGGTCCTTAAAGTACAAATCCACTCCTCTTCTTACGCACACACTATACTGCGAGGCCTAGACGGGTTAAATAGCTTGGCCAGTTTGTCTTGCAGCAAGTTGGTAGTAAAGCTAGAACTAGCATGACTTGGTGAGAATAACACTGAATTTGGATTCGACAGTCACCCATAGATTCAAATAGCTTCAAAAACAAAGAACAGAAAAAGAGACTGTGGAACTGTAAATGCTACCTTTAGCTTGCTCCCTCCCTCCCCATGGCTTTTTCTTTTACTTTTTTCCAATTACATGTAAAAAACAATTTTTAGACTGTTTTTTACAATTTTAAGTTTTAAATTCTCTCCTCCCCTCCCTCCCATCCTCCCTCATTGATAAGGAAAGCAGTTTGATAAAGGTTATGTATGTGCAGTCATGCAAAACATTTCCATGTTAATTATGTTGTGAAAGAAAACAGACAAAAAAAGTTCCAAGAAAAGTAAAGGTAGAAAGAAAATCAGTACTCTTTGATCTGCATTCAGATTCCATCAGTTCTTTCTCTGGAGGTCTATCAGCTTGCTTTTTAAAAAAGCATATAACAAATTTAACACAGTTTCAGAGCCCCATCTCCTTCTAAACTTCTTTCTGTTCTCTCCTGCATTTCTCCAAGAGGATGATGATGTCAGGAAGGTGATGTCTTGATGTGCAAGTGAATTGGATTTAAGGGAAGGATATGAAAACAAGAGGAATTTGTAGAAAAATGCAATTAAAAACAAATATTTGTAAATAGTCTGCTTCTTTACTGTTATTCAAGATGGTTGGTGCCAGCATCCATCTGATAATTTGATAAATAGGTCTATGACATCTCTATGACATCTGTTGGCCAATTTTGGATAATTTTTTGATAGTTATAACTTAGAATCTCATATATAGTGGTGCCCACTGCGTCACTGTCTCTTAGATGTTTTGAACTATTTGTTTGTAAGCATCTCGAACGCAGCATGTCCAAAACTGAATTCATTATTCTTCTTGCCTCCCCCCAACACTTCCTTCTTCCCTTCTTTCCTATTCCTATTAGTCAATCGGTCAGTAAACATTTATTAAGTACCCAGTATTTCCTAAGCACTGTACTGAGTGCTGATGATAAAGAAAAGCAAAAAGGAAAGTTGTTACTTTCAAGGAGTTCAAGGCACCATGAAAATAGCTATGTACAAACTAGATGTATATGTGGGATGAATTGTATATGATCAACAGAGACCAGGCACTAGAATTAAGGGAGATTGGGAAATACTTCTCTTAATGAAGGATTTTAGCTGAGACTTTAAGGAAGCCAGAGAAGCCAGAAGGCAGAGGTGAGGAAGGAGAGAATGCCAGCCATGGAGGACAACCAGGGAAAACACTGAGTCTTGAGATGGAGTTTCTTGTTACATGAACAGTATGAAGGCCAGTGTCACTGAATTGCAGTGGATATGGGAGGTTATAAGATACTAGAAAGATGTTAGGGTAGGGGGAAGTTAGGAAGGATTTATTAAGTGCCCTGTCAGAGGCACTGCCATCCTCTTAGTCACCAAACATTGCAGCCTTGATGTGACACTAATGCCTCACTCACACTGACCCCACCTTATTCTATCTGTTGTCAGGTCTTGCTGCTTCTCACCTTTTAGCATCTCCATTATATGTCGTCTTTTTCTCTACTTACACCTCCCACCCTGGCTCTCATCGTCATCTCTCTCCTGGGCTGTTGTAATAGCCTTTTCTTTGGTGTCCTTGCCTTAAGTCATTCCCTGCTCTAATCCACCTTCCACACAGTTGAGAAAGTGATTTTCCTAAAATGCAGACCTGACCATGTTCCCCAGAACACTCAAATTCCAGTGGCTCTTTATTATTTCCTGTTGAGGAAATCCATCTACTAATGCATGTCAGCAGCTGTTCTGCAATATGTAGTCTTATAGAGTTACATGGACGTGATCAGTGACCTTCCCACGGTCACATAACCAGTAAGAATTAGGGGAAGGACTTAATCCCAGTCTTTCTCACTAAAAAGCTATTTTTCTTGTCCATTATGTGAACTGTGCTGATTTGTGAGAATAAACTCTTCCTTCTCTTGACTAATGGAAATTGAACTTTAGATGTAGCACATCGAAATCTCAGGTGTACTTTGCATGTCATGTGAGAGCCTTCATTTTCAGTTTTCCAGAGTATCCTAAGGAGCTCTTTCTCTTCTTCCCCAATCTGGAGCTGATTTCCTCTTTCTGGACATTCACAGAAGCAATCCTGAATCCTAAGGCATTTAACCGTTCTGGGCCCCAGTTTCCTTATCCTCAAGTGAAAGAATTGAATTAGATAATCTTTAGCATTCTTTTTTTTTTTTAATATTTATTTATTTAACTTTTTACATTTGTTTTCACAAAATTTTGGGTTCCAAATTTTCTCCCCTTTTATCCCCTCCCCCCACCCCAATACACCAAGCAATCTAATTTTCCTATCTCCAATCTGCCCTCTCTTCTGTCATCCCTCCCTTCTCTTGTCTCCATCTTCTCTTTTCTCCTGTAGGGCCAGATGACTTTCTATTCCTCATTAACTGTATGTCTTCTTTCCTAGTAGCAACAACAATACTAAACAGTTGTTCCTAAAACTTTGAGTTCCAAATTCTCCCCATCCCTCCCTCCCCACCCATTCCCTTTGGGAAGGCAGGCAATTCAATATAGGCCATATCTGTGTAGTTTTGCCAATGACTTCGATAACAGTCATGTTGTATAAGACTAACTGAATTACCCTCCATCCTATTCTGCCCCTCATTGTTTCTCTTCTGTCTTTTGATCCTGTCCCTCCCCAACAGTGTTGACTTCAAATTGCTCCCTCCTCCCTTTGCCCTCCCTTCCATCATCCCCCCCCTTGCTTCTCTCCTTCTTCCCCACTTTCCTATACTGTAAGATAGATTTTCATACCAAAATGAGTGTGCATTTTATTCCTTCCTTTAATTGAATGTGATGAGGGTAAACTTCTTGTTTTTGTTTTTTTTTCTCAGCTCTCCTCTTTTCCCCTCCACTAAAAAGTCTCCTACTTGCCTCTTAAATGACATATAATTACCCCATTCCATTTCACCCTCTTTCCTCCCACTACATTTCTCTCTCACCATTTACCTTAATTTCTTTTAAGATATGGTCCCATCCTATTCAATTCACTCTGTGCTTTCTGTCTCTGTATGTGAATGCATGTGTGTATGTGTGTGTGCGTGCATGCGCGTACATGTGTGTGTGTGATCCCACCAACTACCCAGATACTGAAAAGTTTTAAGAGTTACAAATATTGTCTTTCCATGTAGGAATGTAAACAGTTCACTTCTGGTAAGTCCCTTAAGACTTCTCTTTGCTGTTTACTTTTTCATGCTTCTTCTCGTTCTTGTGTTTGAAAGTCAAATTTTCTTTTCAGCTCTGGTCTTTTCATCAAGAATGTTTGAAAGTCCTCTGTTTCATTGAAAGACCATATTTTCCCCTGAAGTATTATACTCAGTTTTGCTGGGTAGGTGATTCTTGGTTTGAGTCCTAGTTCCTTTGACTTCTGGAATATCCTATTCCACACCCTTCGATCCCTTAATGTAGAAGCTGCTAGATCTTGAGTTATCCTGATTTTATTTCCACAATACTGAAATTGTTCCTTTCTAGCTGCTTGTAAGATTTTCTCCTTGAGCTAGGAGTTCTGGAATTTGGCCACAATGTTCCTAGGAGTTTCTCTTTTTGGATCTCTTTCAGGTGGTGATCGATGGATTCTTTCAATACTTATTTTGCCCTCTGGTTGTAGAATGTCAGGGCAGTTTTCCTCAATAATTTCATGGAAGATGATATCTAGGCTCTTTTTTTTGATCATGACTTTCAGGTAGTCCCATAATTTTTAAATTGTCTCTCCTGGATCTATCTTCCAGGTCAGTTGTTTTTCCCATGAGATATTTCACATTCTCTTCCATTTTTTCATTCTTTTGGTTTTGTTTGGTGATTTCTTGGTTTCTTGTAAAGTCATTAGCCTCCATCTGTTCCATTCTAATCTTGAGAGAACTATTTTCTTCAGTGAGCTTTTGAACCTCTTTTTCCATTTGGCTAATTCTGCTTTTGAAAGCATTCTTCTCCTCATTGGCTTTTTGAACCTTTTTTGCCAATTGAGTGAGCCTATTTTTCAAGATGTTATTTTCTTCAGCATTTTTTTGGGTCTCCTTTAGCAGGGTATTTACCCGTTTTTCATGCTTTTCTTGCATCTCTCTCATTTCTCTTCCCGGTTTTTCCTCCACCTGTCTAACTTGCTTTTCAAAATCCTTTTTGAGCTCTTCCAAGGCTTGAGCCCACCTGACATCCCCCTGGGATGTCTGGGGTACCGAGGCCCCGCCCTCCACGTCTTTCCCTGATGGCAAGAATATGTCCTCGTCATCAGATCCAAAAGTCGCGATCATTTGCATCTGTTCAAAAAAGCTCTCTATAGTCTTATTTTTCTTCCCTTTTCTAGGCATTTTCCCAGCCAGTTACTTGACTTCTGAGATTCCTGTCCACCCCCCCCCCCCGCCTAGATCCGCCCAGCTAGTGCTTGGGGTCTGAGATTCAAATGGACTTTCTGCGGCAGGCGCGGCTGCTGTTCAATGTGAGCTTTAGTTCTGGTGCTGGGGTGGGGGCAGGGCCACCTCCCATGCTCAGCTCCCTCAGGTGGTTTATGCAGAGACTTTCAGTAATGAAGATCCTGCCTGCTGCTGGGGGAGTCCCGGGCTGCCGCGTCCGCCTCTGCCTCCGCCGCTTCCTGCCCCTGCTTCTGCCTCCGCCGCTACCTCCCGAGGGGGGCTGAGCCACGGAGATACCCTGCTCCCCTCTCGGTCAGGCGAGGCGTGTCTCTCACTGACCTGTAGAGTCTGTGGGTGGAGGGACCTTCCAGGCCGCCGGAGTTTCCGTCCCTGAAGCCTGCTCGGATCAGCTTCTCTGGGGCCGCAGCCAGGGTAGCGCTGGGGTGGGGTCCGCTTTCTGGGGCACGACGGACCCTGGGGACGGCTCTCCAGGGCTCTCTGGAACGGAAATCTCTTCCACTATGTTTCTGCACACCCTGCAGTGATCCAGAACTTCTGGGGAGCTCTTCTTACATTAAATCTATGGGCTGTGGGTTCGGAGCTCGTATACATGCGTCTTTCTACTCCGCCATCTTGACTCCGCCCCAAAAAGCTCTAGCAATCTTTTTGAGTCTAAATATACACTATTTTAGCTCCTACTTTGTGCTGATTTTGTGTGTTCCTTTGAAGGCTTGAAGTCTCTTCACCTTTTAGCTTCACACTGTTTTAGTTGACATATATCATCCAAGAGAACAGAGAAAAGAATTTTTCAGGAAAGATCTCTTAGTTTTTATTTTTATCAAGGACTAGCTGATGTAGAATGAATCCCATTTGGCCCTTTGGAGAATTACAGTTCTGTCATTGCGTATGCGCTTATTTTCAGTTTTGATTATGTGATAGAATAAGTGGATCTCAGTTTTGCTCTGCCCTGCCTGGGGCATGACCGTGATGAGCTAGTGGGTAGCCATAACAAGTAATCAATCACATGCAGTTTCTTCCCATTAACCTGGAATTCTTCTAAGTACCAGGGAAAGTAGCAGCTGACCTTGTTTACTTTATCAATCTAAGTTTACTCATGTTTCAGCAAAACAAGCTGTCTTCAGTGTCACTTGTATAACATTTGTAGTAAATTCATAAGATAGTTAAAAACAAAGTTTTTTTTAAAATCTAAATAAGCACATGATTTTTAAACCCTGAAAATAGAGACTCCGATATACTGACCCCAAAGATGCTGTAGTGGTTGTGACTTCCATTCTCAACCCTCTATCATTAGAGGAAAAGAAAGGAAGAATATAAGGCTAATGGCTTCTGCTGCTAACTGAACTTGGAAAGGAGGCTTCATTGATTTAATATTTCCTCTCTTAACCCTCCTAAGATAATATCCCTTGTGGTCCTCTTGGCATACAGATAGTCATATTCTTTCTTACCTCCATAAGATTCTGTATTACATCTCCTTGGTGTATGGAGGAAGGTACAAAATGTACCTTGCCACCTGCCACTACTTCTTTTTCCTAATTTGGAAGCTGTATAGATAAAGAAGAGAATTTTCCTAAGGAGATGGACAGTTAATAACTAGTGGTCCATGGCACCTCTTGTGAGGATTTGCTGAAAAGAATTTCAGGGCTACTTACTCACCTTTGGTATCCACCTGCCCCCTGCCTCTCACCTGTGGCTCCAAGAAGTTGCCCGTGTGCAGTAGTCACAGATGGGCGAAATCAGTTTGAGGGTAACCACTGTTGGTAAGTTAGGAGTCTATCCCAAACATGTGGAGACTCCCCTGGTGGAATAGAAGGGTGTGAACATTTTGTTTCAATGGGACATGAACGTGGCAGAAGTCAGTGTTGTCAAATCACCAAGAACGGAGACGTTGAAGACGCCTAGGTCATCTACCACATCCTGGGTCATCGCCAGTCATCTTGACTTTTGTCTTGCTGCTGGACTTGGATGACTCAGGAAGAGAGAGTGAGGCTGATGACTTCATGCAACTCTGCCTTATTGAATCGAGTTTACACAGGAGTCAAAAGGTCTGTCCACAGCCTTGTTACTGATGCTAGTAATGAATGCATGGCAGACCCCTTCTAAGCATGAATACAACTTCATTTAAATTCTTTAATTCAGTTAGGTTCAACAAACATTTATAAAGTACTTGTTAACATTTAAGGCACTGTGCTAGGTGTTGGTGATATAAATTAAAAAAAAAAATTAATCCCTGTAGCCAAGATATCTAAAGAATTAGCATGTAGTCAAGTGGATCCCAGGGTTCTACAATCAGAGAAACTTAGAATGTTGGGAGGGATCTCAGAGATCATCTAATGCAGACCAGTATATTTCAGCAATCCTTTTTTTAAAAAATTTAATTAATTTATTTGTTTTCAGTTTTCAACAATCACTTCTATAAGTCTTAAATTTTCTCCCCCTCCCTTTCCTCTCCCTCCCTGAGATGGCATGCAATCTTATATGGGTTCTACACATACATTCTTATTAGACACATTTTCACATTAGTCATGTTGCATAGAAGAATTAAAACAAATGGGAGAAACCATGAGAAAAAACAAGAGAAACATAACACAAGAGAAAATAAAATAGTCTGCTTCATTCTGTGTTCCAGTTCCATAGTTCTTCCTCTCGATGTGAATGGCATTTTGCCTCAAGAGTCCTTTGGGGATGTTTTTATGCCCTTGCATTGCTGTGAATGGTTTAGTCTGTCAGAAACAGTCCTCACACACTGTGGCTGTTACCGTGTACAGTGTTCTCCTGGTTCTGCTCATTTCACTCAGCATCAGTTCATGTCTTTCCAGGCCTCTGTGAAGTCTTTTTGTTTGTCGTTTCCTGTAGCACAATAGTATTCCATTACATTCATATACCACAACTTGTTCTGCCATTCCCCAATTGATGGACATTCCCTCAATTTCCAGTTATTGGCAACCACAAAAAGAGCTGATATAAATATTTTTGTACATGTGGGACCTTTTCCCATTTTTATGGTCTCTTTGGGATACAGCCCTAGAAGCAATATGTGTGCATGCAGGGTCAAAGGGTATGCACATTTTTGTAGCCCTTTGGCATAGTTCCGATTGCTCTCCAGAATGGTTGGATGCAGGAATCCTTTTTACAGTGTCTTTGACATAGGGTCACTCATCTTCTATCAGAATGCTTCCAGAGAGACTTGCTTGTTTCATTGTCTACTATTCACAGTCTAATGGTTAGAAAGTTCTTCCATTAAGCTAAGTGCAGTCTGAATCCCTGCCGTTTCTACCCATTCATTTCTTCTAGTTTTGTCTTGTAGAATATTAATGGATAGTTTTCTCTTCTCCATGATAGGTAGCCTTTTAAATATTTGAACATAGCTTTCATATTACTCCTTGCTAATCTCTTCTCCAGGATCAACAATCCTTTATCCCCTCAGCTGCTCCCTTTATGGTATAATTTCTAGACCCTTGAGTACTGTCTTTTGGAAGCACAAATTGCTTATCTTTCAGTCCTGAACTTTGATGTGAACTGTGTGACTTTGGACTCAGTGCTTTAACCTCTCTCTCACTTGCCTCATCTTTTCAAGAGTTGCGACTAGGTTTAGAGGCTCCTTTAGCTATCACACTGATTATTCCACCTTCCCCCATTCCCCTGCACCTTGTACTCCTTTTCAAATTTAAGATCTCTTCTAGCTCTAGTGTTGATTATTCCCCTTCTCCCTTTCACTCTTCTTCCTTGAATGATCTTTTCTCAATTCTGGGATAGCAAACATGTGGCCTTCTACTGAGAGATCTATTTTCCCCTCTTTCTTTACCTTTCAGCATTTGGAATATCTTAAGAAGAGTGGGGCTGGGATCTCGCATCTTCTTAAAGACCTAGTAGTTCATAATCTTGTATTATATTCTCTTCATTGTCCTCTTTAGTTATAAATCTTTGTTCTTATAGGAGTGGATTTGATTTTTTTGCTTCATTAATTTTATGGAACTGTGATTTCATTTATAGAAGTACCCCCTTCAATGATGGAGATTGCAACTCATCCATCAATCTGTGAATAAATACTTAATTAAGTTCCTACTATATCCTAAACCATGTGCTATACATTAGAGATATCTTAAAACTGTGAATCATTCCCTTTCCCTCAAGGTGTTTATATTCTGTAGTGAGAAGCAATATGTGCACATACTTAAGTAAATACAAAATATATACTAAGAAATTTCCATAGGAAAGTACCAGCAGCTGGGGAACTAGGATAGGCCTCCTGAAGAAACTGAGCTTTGAAGAAAGCAAGGGATTCTTACAGATCTTGCAGAATCAAGGAGAGAGAGCATTCCAGGCCTGGAGGACAGAAACCCTATGCAAAGACACAGGGCAGGGAGTGTTATGCACAAGAAGCAGTACTAAGTTAGTATGGCCAGATTTTAGAGTATATAAACGAGAACAATATGTGGTAACCCTAGAAATAGTAGGTTGGAGCCAGCTTGTGAATGGCTTTGAATGCCAGGATTTGTATTTTATCCTAGAAGGAACAGAAAACCCTTGGAGTTTCTGGAGCCATAGGGAAATGACATGGTTAGACCTATGCTTTAAGAATATCTCTTGGCATCGGTATAGAGCAGGGCTTCTTAAACTTTTTCTACTCATGACTCCTTTTTGCCCAAGAAATTTTTATGTGACCCTGGGTATATAGGTACATAAAATAGGTATACAAATCAAACATTCACTGATTACAAACCATAAAGAAATTTATTTTAAAGCAATTCCTTGGTATCCATATAATTTTAACATTTATTAAAGACAAAAGCAAATTTGCATGGTAATGACATGGATGTGCTTGTTTATTTTTACGTAAAAAAATTCAAATCTTGGTAGAATATATTATACTTCAGGACATAGAACATCTCTAACATTTTTTAGAGTTGATCAATATTTTAATTTTTATAATCATCAATGGTATGTTCAGAACCAAGACTGCAATCAAGTCACACGATGCAACATGGGCAGGCATTGCCAGAAGCACCTCAGATTCATTATGTGTTTGATTTTGAATTCATTTTTGGTTATTGCCCATTCAGAAATCTTTTACTGTTGCCAAGTTTTTCGTGACTCCTGTTCAGTTATGTGACCCTGTATGGGGTCGTGACCCACAGTGTGAAAAGCACTAGTGTAGAGACTAGATACAAAGTAACCAATTAGGAGGCCTCAGCGAGAGGCAGTGAGAGCCTGGACTAGAGTGAGTGCCATGTCGAGGAAGGAGAGGTGGATGGACAGGGAAGTGTTCTAGAAGCAAAATCTACAAAACTCGGCAAGTCAACAAGGACTAAGATAGACATTCTTGGCAGGAATTGGAAAGTTAGGGAGAGGAGAGGACTGCAGGGGAAAAGATAATCCATTCTGTTTTGAAATACTTTATGTTTGAGCTTTCTATGAGATATACCTGTGGGCGGTTAGTGATGTAAGAACTCAGGAAGATACTAGAGATATAGATCTGGGAGTCGTCTGCTCAACAATAATGATTGAATCCCTGGGAATTGATGAGACCTGAGAGAGAGAGGACGTAGAAGGAGAGAAAGGGCGCCTCAAAAGCTAGTGCGTTGGATGTGGATGATAATCAAACGGAGAAGACTCTAGAAAAAGAAATGAGAGCCGTGTCAGAAAAACCCAGAGATGATCCAGAAGAAGTAGCTAGTTTACAATGTTATATTCTGTAGAGGTCAAGCAGGAAGGCTGAGAAGCGAGAAAAGGCCGTATTTTGCAATTAAGAGGTAATCAGTAACTTTTGATTGAGGGAGCTACTGAAAAGTAAATGGGAAGTGGAAGCAAGAGTGTAGGCAGCTTGTTCTTGGAGTTTGACGTGCAAGGGCTTAAAAGAGGGGGACTATAATTTGAGATGAGGGAGGGTCAAGTAAAAGACTTTTAAGGAAGAAGAAATCCAGGGCACGTTGGAAGTCATATCTCTCTCTGATTTTTGTCCCTGGTTTCCTCCAATAAACCCTTCACAGGGCGTCTACTCAAAGCGCTCGTGGCCTTCCTATAGATGTCTTGATATTACATAGATACCTGTGGATCATGTGAGCCGTTTGTCCACCCTCTGTTCTTGCTGTGTGACTGGCCTGTCATTTTTCCCATATAGATAGGTAGATATATCTGTGTCCATATAATATGTATCTCACATGCAGACGTTCTGCTCGCCAGGCCCCTCTGTGTTGTTCTTTGAGTGACCTTTAACTTTAATTCTTCAGAGTCTGTGGCAGTCCATGACTTGTAGCTGAACAGCATCCCAAGAAGAATGTTGTTGTTAAAAGTTATGATTTATTACAAGAAGAAGGTTAGGGTCGTTAAAAGTGCTGCTCATTTTCCCAAAGGTAATTCAGCCTGCTTCTCTCCTCATGTTCAGCTGGTGAGCCTAGATCATTGTTCATATCCAGTGGCTATCCCACATTATGTACTTAGGGACCATCTCCATGGATTGTTCATCCAACTGCATTTCATAGCATGGACAATAGAAGTTTTTCAGTCGCTTGGTTTTTCCTGTGTGGGTCATCAAGCCAATGTGTCGCTAGTGATTTTGGATTAGGAAGCTCAGCAGTGTTTGGGGCGTCATACTGTTTATACAGTGACAATATCGTTAAAGAAACAAGAAACATCTAGAGGATCTCACCTTCTGTAGGGAATCCCTCGTTGATTTAGTCTTTGTGTCAGATAGCCTCCAAAACGGTGGCAAATACCTTTGGCAAGCATATGTCTCCCAGTTTTACCAGAAATCATTTGAAACCAAGCCAGGTGAAAAAAAAAAGTAGGCAGTTAAGCCTGGGCTTGTGTAGTATACTGGAAGGGATATTGTCAAGGAATCAGAAGGCCTGAAGTCTAGTCCTGGCTCTGTCACTCCCTAGGGACTTTAAATGAGTCTCAGAGCTCTGAGTCCCTTAATTTATAGAACAGTAACAATCCCCTCCTATCTGTAATAACCTACCTTAGAGTGTGAAGGGCACTTTAGATGTTACTTTGAAAACATGAGAAAATATTTGAGAAATTAATGTACCATCTAAGTTACTGTAGTTGTTGTAACTCCTCACCTTTCCTGCCATGCTACCTTTCTTCCAGGGGAAATCTAAAAGCTTTTTCTTTGTCCTGTTACAGAAAAGGCTACAGATGGATCCCTCCAGAGTGAGGATTGGACATTGAATATGGAGATCTGTGATATCATCAATGAGACAGAAGAGGGGTATGTCCAAATTTTCATAATCATTAGAAAGCGTCTACTAAGTGTCATCCAACATGTAGTGTGCGCCATGCTGGGAAGACCTTAAGTTCCTCCCATCTACCCTATTTTGTGGGCACTCATTTTCGTGTTCTCCCTCGTTAGATTGTTAGCTCCTTGAGGGCATTTTCTGCTTTTTCTTTGTGTCCCCGGCACCTAGCACAGTGGTTGATGCATAGTGAGTAAGCCTTTAATAAATGCTCGTTGCTTGGTTGGTTAAGGAATTTTTTTTTTTTTTTTGTGGTATACAGGTATACCTCAGAGATATTGCACAATAAAGTGAGTCACTAATTTTTTTTTTGGTTTCCCAATGCATATAAAAGTCATGTTTACACTATACTGCAGTCTATTCAGTGTGCCATGGTATTATGTCTAAGAATACCAATGTATTTACCTTGCGTACAAAATATTTCATTGCTAAAAAATGCTAACCATCTTTTAAACTTTTGCCAAGTTGTAATCTTTTAGCTGGTGGAGGGACTTGCCTTGATGTTGGTGACTTCTAACTGATCAGAGTGGTGGTTGCTGAAGGTTGGGATGGCTGTGGCAATTTCTTAAAATAAGATAACAGTGAAGTTTAACTTATCATTTGACTCTTCCTTTTACTTGAATGCTTAGAGGCCATTGTAGGGTTATTAATTGGCTAATTTCAATATTGTTGTGCCTCAAGGAATAGGGAAACCTAAAAGAGAGGGAGAGAGACAAGGGAATGGGAACAGTAGATTAGTGGCGCAGTGAAAATACATACATTTATTCATTAGGTTCACTGTCTTATATGTGCCATCTAGGCCAATCCATGCTTGAATAAGAAAACCTTGGTTAATGAGCACCATAAGCCTACTCTTTGGTGAAAGGAGTTTTTTCTTTTTACTTGTTATAAATCCCCCCTTTTAATATTTCAAAGGATCAAGTGATAGAAATAGTTCTATAACATTAGAATATTGTGAAGTCCATGTTGATCCTTCATGATTTTATAACTCTAAATCATATTACTTTCCAGCCTTTCTCTTCCCAGGCTAAAGCATTCTTATATAGCAGCTGCCACCACCCTCATCCATTAAATCATTTTTGTTTCTTTTTCTGGACCCATTCCTGTTGCGTTTTGTTTTTCTTCAGGTCTCTTTCTGATATAGTATCCTCCTGTTCCTTTTTTCAACTCCCTGACCTACCCTTTTACCGTGCTGCTCCTTCCTATGTTCTCATTTCCTACTACTGCCTCTGCTAACTAATGCACTAGTCCCTTCTTGAGAATTTACTATTTCCCACAAATTTCCTTATGATCATCTGTTACTAAAGTTTTTCTCTTAGGGAGAAAAATAACCAAAGTGATCCCACACTCATCCAGGTTTCTCTGCCTTTCCAGTTTGTACATTTTTAAGATGAATAGTCAGTTGAATTTTAAAACAATAGATATATACTTTCTCTCACAAGTGAGAGAATTTTGAGCTTAATAGTACTTCCAAATGGTAAATAATCATAGCCAATGGATTGTTTTTAGTTTCTTTGCTTCACAGGTGGGTAGAATAGAATAACAAGTTGGGATACAGAATGACTGGAAAATGAGGTTACAGCTATCCAGATCAGAATTGGGGTGTTAGAGGTGAAGCATAGAACTTCAGATTTAGAAGGGACCTGAGAAGCCATATAATTTAGTCCCTACTCGAATAACAGTCCTCTTAACAATGTGCCTTTTCTTAATGACCTCTATCTAGTGCAGAGTATCCCCCACCTCCCTAGACAGCCTTTTCCACTTCTGGATAGCTCTCATTGTTAGGAAGTGTTGTTTCAATATATCAACCATAAATTTTCCTCTCTACCACTTCTGTCCATTGCTTCTGGCTCTGTCCTCAAGGGCAGAACAAATCAAATCCCTTGTCCATGTGATGACCTTCCAAATGCTTGGAGATGGCTGTCATGCTTCCTCCTTGCTAAATCTCTTCTCACTTCCTTCAAATGATCCTCATGTGGTGTTCTGAGCCAGGCTTGACTTAGATGAGTCTAATAATTCAGACTCAGAATCGGAATGAAATAAGGCACTTATAGACAAAGTGTACAGGTTTTTCAACAAAAAAGAAATGTATTTAGCAATAGCATGGAAAGCATACTTCTCCTTTGTCTCCAAATGGAACTATCACCTCACATCAGATGGGTGTGTTGATTAACAGGATAACTGAACATCTGTCATGTCTTGGGAGAACCTCATGGTCCTAGTTAGCCTTTGTATGCCCTTGGTGATTGGGAAACCATGTTAACAACTCAAACCCTAGTACGCTGATCCAGTTAAATTTTAAGGACAGCTTCCTTCCATTTTAGGGGAAAACTAACCCAACCTACTTGGCAGGGACCTAAGCAATTGTTATTTCTACCACATCCCACCCCTTGGAATGATCCTATAGGTCTTCTAGAATATCTTCTACTACTTAAGTAACCACAGGGACCTTAATGGACCATCCTGACCTCAAGGATATGAGAACCCTTGGATAGGCCATCCTGGAGGAGCAGTTTAGTGCCCATAAAAGAAAAGCGGAAACAGAGAGCCAAAAAAAAAGTGAGAAATGTGTGATTTCCCTAAAGGAACATAGTATCAATATGCCCAAATATGAAGGCTAGAAATAGCGAGCATTGCCTCTTCCCTTTGGAAAGACTGAATTCTGAGTTTTGCATGTGATTGATAGTATTGCATGTGATTGATAGTATTGGTGGAAATAGAAGTTCACAGTATGTCTCTGGATAGAAAATTATGAGGGTGAACAGAAGCTCACCTAGGAACAGCATGACCACTGCACAGATGATTGTGCTTCCACCACAGTTACACACTGGGGTCATCTGTAGTAAGGTAGCTAAGAGGTCATATCCCAGAGTCTGAGTTGATACCATAATTCACACTATCCCACCACTTACTCCACAGGTTACCAGCCAGAACCTTCCCATACTTAGAAGACCCCTCAGGGGGACAACAGCAAATATTTGCTCCTTTAGAAGCCTTTGTTCAGGGGGTGCTCCTGTCTTCTTCAGGGGCTAGGCAAGGATTTTCCTTTACCCAATGACTTAGAGTTGGTACCAAGATATTTAAGGAAGCCCCAATCTTTCAAATAAATTCATACTCATAATAGTTAATGCCGAGATAGCTATGTCACTAGAAAGCCAGGTGTACCCCAACAATGATGTCCCTCAAATCCTTTCTGGGAAAGAGTTGTACAAATCATTTGAAGGAAAAAGAGACCTGCTTATTAAGAGGATCCTGAGCTGTTTCCCCAGGGTGTATGGAGACCATTTAGGAAACAGATCTTAAGGCCCAGGCAGCTCTTTGCAGTGAATTGAATAGAGAAGGACTGAAGAGAGTCAGTCAAGACTATCTAAAAGCAATCTGGCCTTGTCAGGTAAATCTTCCAGGAGAATGGATCCAAGAACACACTAGACTTGAGAGCTCTCCCTCTTCCCAGGATGACTTTATGGAGGTGAGCTATCCAATGCTGATAGAGTTGTTTCAAGCACCCATTCCATAGTTCAGCAGTGTCAGCCTAAAGGTGGTGTGGGAGGTAGAAAACCCATCAGATGTGACGGTGGCAGGCTAATCTTGGTCCTCCTTCATAGTGAATTGGATGCCTCGATCAGAGATACTGGTGTAGGGATGCTCATAAAGAAGAAGAATTTGTTCTGAGAGGGTTTTGATGGTGGATATATCAGTTTCCCAGTTGGAGGCAGGTCAGGAACTTTTGGGACTATGCCTTACTCATATTTATGATTGGCACCAGGGGTGACTCTGTGCAGAAGTAGCTGTTTTGTTTTCAGTAAGGGGACCTGTCACAACACGGCCCTCATGTCCAGATTGGTGATGGATTCATTCCTTCACTTCTCCTGTCCTCTTAATGTTGTCACCCTGGTTGTTGAGTTTAGAATAGGGCATATGATGTCTCTCATGGGCACCAATGTCCTTCTCACAAATAACTGAATGTAGAGGGAGGTACCACTAAAGTTTCTCCATTGATCCTGACCCCCAAAGGGATCAAAAGACTTTGATTGTGTAGCCTTGGTTTTCCCAGGTCTCAGATGAGTTAGTCAGACTCATGACCCTTACTCAGGAAAAGATCTCATCTATCCTCTCCCTTAAGACAACTACTTTTCAAAAGTTGTATAGTGATTAGTTGCTTTGGGGAACTTGTGGCTCCAGAAACCCAATAGTTGTTTGACCTGGCCACTCCTTGCATACCTGCCAAAAACTTGACTCAACTTGATATTTATGGACCGAGACCTACAAAACCTTGGATCTTGCAGAGTCAGAAAACCTGGAGGATGAGACTGCTGGATGGCCCTCTCTAGATCTTCCAGGTCTATAGCTTGTTCTGGGGCCCTATTCAAAAGAGGCAGTCTTGTGAATGACTTGGTTATTGGGGGCCATCAGAATCAACAGGAAGAAAGTGCAGCTTCTCCAAAATCCAAACTGTCCAATAAATTATTGGACTATAGAGAAGCAAGTGTCAGTACTTTGCTCCAAACCATGTCCGGAGTTATCTAAATTTACTCTATTTACTAAAAACTAGACCTTAGATTTTCTTAGAGTTAACTTCCCATTCTTTGACCCTCATATGGGCTACTATCTAATATAGGGCCTCTGCTACCATGATCTCATAAGACCTGGTAAACTTATCATCAAAGTAGTTGTGGCCATCAATGTCTTCAGAATAGTGGGGGTCTCTTTCTGATGGAGAGTTCAGGTAACCCTGGGAAGAGATGGTGGATTCCTTCCCTGCTCTTGAGTAGTCTGTCATAGGAAAAGAGGAAAAAAACATTAGTGAGTTTACTAACACCATACCACTCACCCTAGCCTGTTCTGATCACCATTTCCCTTTTTAAATGTTCATAAACCATGCTTTTAAAGAAAATATATTTTAGAGTTTTTCCAGGAGTTCAAGTGAGGCTCACCACCTTAGAATCTCCAGATGTTACCTTCTTCCCTTTTGTTATTTGCCCTTTTCAGGTCCTGTGATACCTGTTCTAGTCTCCACATTTTTCAGTGTTTCTTTACTTACTCCATGTGTGTCTATGTAAGTGTCTCTGGGTCAGATGTCAGAAATCAGCTCTTTCCTTCTTCGCAGAATTACCACATGTACCTTAGGGGCATAGTGAATGATTTTGTATTTTCAAATTTAACCTGTGGAATCTTTAAGGGTTTTAAACATATATTTTGTTTTAGTCCCAAGGATGCCATACGGGCCCTCAGGAAAAGGCTCAATGGGAACCGAAACTACCGAGAAGTGATGTTGGCATTAACGGTGAGTAGTGTTCTCCAGAGTTACATGAAATCTGCCTTTGATGAAAGGAGCGGAGATTCACAGTTTCATGTGCTGTTCTCTTTTTGTTGTTGTTCTTTGTGTATCTGGACATTTGTATTTATTGATAATTAAATTCATAATTAAAAAATATATTGCTGTGTTTCTAAAAAGAACCATCTTATTTCCTTTGCCTCATATCCAAGTTATTTCTCTGTCTCACATACACTCTCTTTCTCTCTCTGACTGTTCAATACCATATGCAAATGGAATTCATAAGAAATAGAAATTGAAGTAGCTATAAAGGAACTACAGAAGGAAAAAAACCCAGATCCTGAAAGATTTTTATGCAAATTCTATCAAACTTTTAAAAAACATTGACCAATTTGGGTTTATAGCAGGATACAAAGATGATTCAGCATTAGAAAAGTAATTAACATAATTATATTAAAAATAAAAAATATCTAGCCCCACATAATTTTAACAATGGATGCAGAAAAAGCCTTTGACAAAGTGCAACACTCATTTATTCTAAAAACAGTACAAAGCATAGCCAGGATCTTTTTTTACAAAAATGATTAAAAATATTTAAAAGTAAAAGCATTATTTCCAGTGGTTGGGATTACACTAGAAACCAATATGCTACTGACAGTAAAAAGGAAAAAGAAAGAGACTAAAGAATTAAGATAGACAAAGAGGGAACAGAATTATCCCAATTTACTGGTGACATGATGGTGTACGTAGAAAATCCTAGAGAATCAACAAAGAAACTGCTTGAGATAATAGCTTTGGTAATGTAGCAGAAAATGAAATAAGCCTACAGAAATAACGGTCTTGACTGCATAGTGTTTGTGTCTCTCGCATTCCATGAAGTCAAGGTTTCCTGGGTTTGGGTCCTTACTATGTAACTCATGACATGCTCTTCAAGTTCTCCATGGTCTAGATTCCTTCTCTGAAATGTGAGGTTAATACTTGTTTGTAAAGTGAGAAATGGAAATATTCTGGTTTCATGAGAAGAGCCCAAAGCTGAGAATCCGAAAACTTAGCTTCTAGTGACTAGAATCTGGCTGGAACGTAGCTGCCAACCAGCTCTGTGACCTCAGGCAAGTCCCTTAACCTACTCTAGGCCTTCATGTCTTCTTTGTAAAATAAGGGAGAATAATACGTGCCCTGTTTGCTGTGCAAGATGAAGTGAGATAGTAGATGTGAAAATTTCTGTGGAAAAAAAAACTTTTACAAATATAAAACATGGTATGTATAATTCAAAGCGTTATTTCTCTTGCCTAACCCTACCTTTCTTGTAGGTACTTTTAGGAAGCAATAGATTGAATTATGCTTTCCCCAAAGCAGTAATTATTTAAATGAGAGGCCTGGAAACCATGTTTTTGAGATGCCATTGCTACCTGCAAGAACCACCAGTCTTCAAACATATATAGAAATCTCAGTCATAGGCAATTTATGTAATAAACCAGGATAAATCAGCATATAGGTTTGAGATAGCAGGTCATTTACCCTATTTTATTTTAAAGTGTTACCTTTATAGTCTAAGAAACTTTTCCCTTGACCTGAAGTGAAAAACTAGGCCTTTGTGTATTTCTGTCAGAAGTAGATTGAGATTTTAATGATGTTGGACAAGAAGTTGGGAGTAGAAAATCCTTCCTTTTAAATTTCAGCCAGGGTATGTGTGACATTCACTGAAACAAATGAGCCCATTCTGAATTATTCCATTACAGTAACATTCTGTTTATCTGAAGACATCAGGAAATAAGCTATTCCATACAATTGGAAAATTTTCTGGTTCTCAGATATATTACAAATGGTTATGGTTGCCAGATCAGTGTCTTCCAATGAAGTATTGCTGTACTTGATTTGTTGTTCTCGCACTTAAATAAGCCCACTCTTACCTAATAAGACTTGGTTTGGGCTTCCTATTGTGAGGACATCAGGGTAGGTGTGTAATCAGAAAGGATCTTGTTCTTCTAGTGTTTGCCAACTCAGAGAGGCTTCCTAGATAGATAGACAGACAGACAGGACAGATAGATAATATTAAATATTTAAAAATATTTTTATGTGCCAGGTGCCATGTTAAGCACTGGGTATACAAATACAGGGAAAACTTTCTCTTAATCTCTCTCAGGGATAGCAGCAAATCTGGTTTACCCTATAGCACTCAACATTAAATTTCAAATTGAATTAGCTTGGAATTTTGGGAACTGAACTTGTGTCTGTGATCCAAACAGACTTTGTCGAATTGACTTTGAAACTTTATGGCCTAGAAAACAGAGTAGTTGTGTTCCTTGCATCAACTCCTAGTGTGAGGTCTCCAAGTATGAGAAATTTGTCAGGCATAACTGAAACAAATTATGGAAATATGCCCACCTTAAAACTGGAGATATTGATTGATTTTCAGTCATTTTCAGTTAAGCAAATTAACTGACTAGAGAAAGCCAATGGCTTCCAGCCTTTTTCAGTAACCCTTTGAAGATAAGAGGTCTAAGGCAACTAAAACCCTCAGAATCTTCCTCAGCAGACTCCACAAAACAAATTTTTCAGGTTCTGAGTAAAGAGCTAGAAGAGTAGGATTGTAGAATTTAAAGCTGTGCTGCATTAAAAGGAAACTTGGTTCTAAATAACCTACATATACCATGAATAATAGCCATGGACACCAGGAAGCACCTGAGGTAGGATAAGCTGAGAAACCAGGCTTGTGTCATGCTAATGTGCTTATGTGTGAAATTAGTATTAGTAGCATCCTTACTGAAAACACTACTGGTTCTACATCAAGACCCTGTCACATAGGGCAGAATGGGAAATTTATTAGGGTGTTTTATTGACTTATTTATATAAGGCATTAGGCTATTAGGTTAAAACTAAACTGTTTTAAGGCAAAACAAAAAACCCTACAGCATAAAATGTAATAAAATATTGTACAGCAAAAAAGTGATGTATATGAAGAATTAATATAAATCTTCCCATGTTGCTCTGAATTGAAGCAAAGGGGAAAAAAATCAGAACCAAGAGAATAATGTATGCAGTGACTAAGGCAGTATAAATGAAAAGATACCTAAAAAGAAGTCCAACGCGAAGTAAATTTTAAAAAGCCAATTCCCAGAGAATAAAAAATAAAACTTATTTCCTTTCCCTAGTACTCCACCCCACTCACCATGTCAGAGAAGAAAGAGACCGCTAGAACAGAATATCGTATGTGTTATCAGATGTGGTCAATGTTTTGGATGTTTTTGCGATACTGTTTTTCTTTGTCATAAAGAAAGGTTCAGTCCAGGATGGAGAAGGGTTGAAATCTCTGATATGAAAACAAAAGATACCAATAAAATGATTTAAAGTTTAAAAAAAAAGATAAAGTATAGTAATTAATTTATGTAAGGTCCCTCTAACTTTACCTAGTTTCCAAAATGGAGGAGCCCTCTTAGTATATAGAGAGCACTTCAGGGGACCTAGTTTTTCCTCCCTTCCCAAGTGAAGAGTGAGGCATATTTGAGAGCCTTTCAGAACTGTCCCATGCCAGGATCTACTAATATCAGTGCTTAGTTTAAACCTCAAGTTTAGGAAAAAAAGAAGTAGACAGTCTTGGGAATATCTTGTAACTTAATGCTGGCTGTCAATGCCTTCTAAAAAATAGTTTGTCTAAGGCAAACAGTGTATATTTACAGTTTTAGTTTCTGGAAACAGTAAGGGGAATTGATATCAGAAAAACCTGGGAAGATTTATATGAACTGTTGCAAAGTAAAGTGAGCAAAACCAGGAGTACATTGCATATATTAAGAGCAACATTGTAACAATAGTTAACTGTAAAAGACTTATACATTGATCTGAGATAATCCCAGAGGACTCAAGGTGAGAAATGCGCCTCCAGAGAGAGAACCGAGGAACTCAGAGCGCAGATTGAAGCACGTTGTTTTCACTTTTCTTTTTCTTCCCCAGCGTGGCTAATACAGAAATACGTGTTATGTGACACCACATGTATAATATGTACATTACTGTTTGCCTTATCAGTGGGCAGGAGAGGGAGGGAGAGAATTTGGAACTCAACATTTTTAAAAAGGTTAAAAAGTTTTAAAAATTAAGAAAAAGAAGTTTGAGCTCCTGTTGCCTTTTTGTGTGTATATGCTCTCTCTCACCTACAAGAGTTAATGCAGACTGTCCCAGAACCCTTTCCTTGTGACAGAGCTGGTGTCTTATTGGCTAAAACTAGAGAGGAGTTAATACGCTCGTTTTTCAAGGGGAAGTTAGTCATTTTGATCTTATTAAAATACTAACTCCCTGTCATGTAAAACTGGTATTTAAATTACCAAGTAATTTCCTCATTTGTGGGGTCATAGTGTCCCACATATTTGCTCCAACAGTGGTGGCCTCTTTTCTTTTCTCAATTAGGTGCTGGAGACTTGTGTCAAGAACTGTGGCCATCGATTTCACATCCTTGTGGCAAATCGTGACTTCATCGATGGTGTCCTGGTGAAAATCATCTCCCCTAAGAACAGCCCTCCTACTATCGTCCAGGACAAAGTACTGGCTTTGATTCAGGTAGGCTGCGCTCAATTTCTATTTTAGGTTTGTCCACTTCTGGATGAGCAAGGTAAAGTGGGACCAGTTGTGAAGTGCTTGTCATATTTTTTCCATTATCTACAGGAAGAAAATGCCTTCAGGTTTCTAGATTTTGTTTTGTTTTTTTAATTTCTTACAAAAGTATATACTTGCACACTGATCCTATTAAATTCTAAATGGTTTCTGAACCAGTAGATCAAGATGTAGTCATAGGTTCAAAGCCTCAACTAGTAAAATACTAATCTAATTGTTGCCGAGCCCTCCTCAAACCCCTTCCATCTGTCTCTACCTGTCATCTATATCTCTGATGTAGTGATAGATTTCCTATGAAGTAATAGATTTCAGGGAGAAGGGTTTCTGCTCTCCTGCTCTGTTGAAGGAATTGTGTCCTCTAAAAATAGTACTGTTGTCACCCTGTGGGTCTCAAGGCTTAAAGAAAATTTAAAGTATCTTTTCCTCAAAAAAAAAAAAGGGGGGGGGGCAAGCCCTGCTCTAAGCCCTTACTATGAAAATTGCCATGCAGGTGAGACCATATTCAGCCCCATACATAGCTTTCTCTGAAATGAGACCAGAGAGCAGCAGTACCCTAGGTTTGTTAACCTTGCTTTTGTAAATGTTGTCTTTGTCACAGGGGTAGGAATAAGTATTAAGAAGAAATTACAAATACATATTATAAGATTTGTACCATAGTATACTGGACCAAGACACAGAAGACTTGGATTCTAAATCCAGCTTTGCTGCTCATACACCTGTGACTTTGAGAAAATCAGTCAGTCAGCAGGCATTTATTAAGCACCTGCTCTGTTGAGTTGGGTAACCATTAAGTACCTACTATGTGCCAGGCACTCTGCTAAGTGCTAAGGGATACAAATAGGAAAAAGAAAAGATAGATATTGCCATCAAGGAGCTTACAATCTCATGTTGAGAAGACAACACACAAAAGGAAGTGGAAAAGTGAAAGGGATGAGACAGGTCAAAGAAGGTGCCAGGTGCAGGGGCATGAAGATAGTGGAGTTGAATCCAAGGAATGTAGGTGGTGGGAAATGGCTAGATGGCATCCCCTCTTTAAACTGAGGCTTTGGAAGCCTTTTTTTTTTTTTTTTTGCTCAGCCCTCCAATCACAGAGGTAGAGAGGTGCTGATGAGGTGTGAATACCAAAGCTCATACAATCTCCTGGATGATGAGCCTTTCCTGGGAGCACCACGACGATGATGTTGATGATGATGGAGTCAAATCCAAGGAGTAGAGCTGTGGGAGGATCTGTACTGAGAAGGCAAAGAAAGACAAGACAATCTCTACTCTCAAGGACTCCCATCATAATGGGGGAGACAGCTTGCAGACAACTGTGTATAAACAAGGCAGATACGGGATAAATTGGAGATAATCTCAGAGAGAAGATACTAAGATTAAAGAGAACTGGGAAAAGCTTCTTGTGGACAGTGAGACGTTATCTGGGATTTGAAGGAAGTCAGAGAAGCCAAGAGACAGAAATAAGGAGGAAAAAAGTTCTAGGCATGGGAAGGGGGAAGCAGTGGGAAGGGCTGCCAGTGAAAATTGCTGGAGTTAATGGAGGGTCGTGTTCAAGGAACAATAACATTTCATTATATTCACCTCCCGTAATTTACTCAGCCATTCCCTGATTGATGGATATATTTAGCTTTTTTCTGGTTTTTGCTGTTAAAAAACGTGTCCTTGGGAATATTTTTTAATCAGCGGGTCTTTTCTTTTCAATAACCTTCTTAGGACAGTGCTGGGTTAAACAGGATGCACGTTATTGTAGCATTTATTGTATAATTCCACATTCCTTTCCAAAAGTAATTTCCAAAAATTTTATGATTTTTCGTTATCTTCACCAATTTGGTAAAATTAAGGTGAAGATCTGAGATATTTTACTTTATATTTCTCTAATTATTAGAAATTTGGAAAAGTCCTTGTGGTTGTTGATAGTACATTCATTTTAAGAATTGCCCGTTCATATCTTTTGTTGTTTTATCAGTTGGAGAATGTCTTACACTTTGTTAAATCTCAATTACTTATAAACTTCTCATGTCAGACTTTTATCGGCAGTGTTTGATGCAAAGATTTTTTTTTCCAGTTTGTTTTCGACTTTGGTTCTCTCTTCTTTATGGCAGCCCTTTAAATATGTTTTCCCCGTTCTCAGAATTAATTTCTGTAGTTCCTTCAGCTATTATTTAGAAGTCATGGTTGTGACATCTAAATACTGTGAATTTGCCAGGATCTCTGTTAAAGGATTCCTTCCAGAGAAAAACACAACACAGTAAGACATAATCTTCATACTGGGGACTTTTCTCATACTAGAAATTCTTCCCAATATATCCGTAGAGAGTCAAAAAGTATGTGACCTGTTTCTTGTTAGTATATAGATGCAAAGGGTAAGACAGAGCACAGTAGAGTAGAACAGAGATAGATGATTGTTAGAAAAGGTAAGACCTGGTTGAGCTTTTCTTGGGAGCTTTCATCCTAGGGTACAACAGAGGTTACTAATACAGTCTCATCTGATATCAGGTCAGTATTGATATGATATCTATAGCAAAATTGTCCTTCCGGTGGCTTATATTGCTTGTGATGAGAAATACGAACTGAGTTTGTTTCAGAAAAAGCAGAGATTACTAAGTATAGTTTTCTAATCTTACTCTCAAACTAAATGGCACAGTGCCTGAGGAGTTTAAGGAGTAATGAATTTTACTTCCATGAGTGACTAAGATGATTAAAACAATGAAGTGACTTCCTTGAAGATAGACTCAAAAAGACTGGGCTTTTCCTTTCTGTAAAGACTGAGACTCATAGGGGACCTCATGGACGTCTGTTTCCCCAGTGAGCTTCTAGAGAAAGGGACCCTTTTTTGTTTCATTTCAGCCTTTACTCAATCACTCAGTAGTTTGTGGCAATTTGGGCAATTTCATTCCCAGCTTTGATATTCCCCTCCCAGGCCTCAGTTTCCCCATCTGTTAAATGAACAGATTGGATAGACTTTTGTCCAGGATCCTGTCTTACTCTGAGATCCTATGACCTTAGGATATGTAGTAGTGTGCCACTTGCATTTGCATATTATAGCACAAGTAAACATTTGTTGGATAAATGAATCCTAAAATTCTGAAGGAAATGGCTAAGGTGAACGTAGACCTGTTCACAGATCTGTCCTCTCCCATCATTTTGAAACTTGAAGGAAATATATTTGAAACTCTCCCACAAGGGCCCTATAACTTTAAACAGTGGGCAGGAAACATCTCCTGCTATAGAGGTTGCTGATATTGCTAGGTTCAGAAAACTCATAAATGCTTGAGCCAAAGCAATTATTTATCATCATCTTGATTGTGTACTGTGAGTGCTTACCACATGGAGGACATAGTATGAGGGGCCACTATGACCAACTGTGGGAGAGATGATCTCTGATGTCAGGCCCTTAGAGGTGTTCTGAGGAGACAGAACAGAGATGTTAAAAAATGTCACCATGCAAGGTAGCATTGCTGAGTGCCACCCTAGTGATACAAACAACAATTGCTCTCTGGCCTTGGAAAGATTTTGTGTGGGAGACCGTACTGTAGCTGAGTTCCGAAGACATTTCAGGACACATTTCTGACCTTTGGTGGTTGAAGGGCATTATGGAGAGTTATTGCCCTGCTCCCCCTCCAGTGAAACCCTTCTGGGGCCCCAATCAGAGGTCAAATAAGGAGGCAACAAGTATTTATTAAGCACGTATACGTGTATACAGGATAGTGGCATAGAAACACAAAGCAATTAAAAGCACCCGTACATGGAGAAATCAGGAACGGCTTCTAGGAGGAAAGAACTGAGGAGGGTTATGCGGGTCGCTGATGTGTATATAGGACCCATCCACAGGGTCTGATCCAACAAAGGGTTTATTATCTGCAACATGCCCAAAATTATAAAACACTATTGTTTTCTTTTAAAATGTATTCTCTTCTGTTTTTATATTATCTGTGTTTCCCAGTGTATCTCTCTCCTCCCCTTCCAAAGATTGATTCCTATACAAAGAATAAAATAAAAAAAGAGGAGGGGAACAGTACAGCAAAATCAACGAAAACAAAAATGTCTGACACGTACCTCATTCCACATTCTTGGTCCTTCATCTCCATAAGGAAAGAGTAGGCTTAGGTGTCTCATGTCTTGATTGGGGCCACACTTCATTATTTGCAACATACATTTCAATCATTTTATTATATAATATAATATTATTTATTATTATTATTAATTGGGTTGCATGTAGTATTATTCTATATGCTGTTTTCCTATGTCTTCCCACAATTCTCTAGAATTATCCTATTCCTCATTTCTTAAAGCACAATAGTATTCTGTTGTATTAATATATCACAACTTGTTTAGCCATTCAGAAGTCACAGGCATCTATTTTGTTCCCAGTTTTTTGCTACTCTAAAGCATTTTATTTTAGGACTCTTTCTGTCACTGATGGGCTTGGGATTTCTGGGTCAGAGGGGAAGGACACGTTAATTTCTTTCTTCCCCTGGTTCCAAAGCTTTGGAACCATCCCTTCGCATAATTTTTAATTGTTTGCCATTCTTTTGAGACCTGCATGTTCATTTCCTTTAAGATGTATTTGTTAATGAACCTACCTGGACTGCAGCGAGTTACAACCTCCATCTAGCAAACTGACACTGGGGCGTGTCCTTGCCCAGTTTACATATGAGAGGTGGCTCTTTGTCCTTGTCAGCTCTAACTCCTCTATTCGTTCCCTTGGTCCTGTCCTTTCCTGTCTTTTCCAGGGGCTCACCCTTCCTGTGTCTCTTTCCACATGTCCATGTCTGTCTCTTTGTGTCTGTGTCACTTTCTGTGTCAGAATCCTCCTTGCTCCCCATTGGCACTTCGGCCCTCATTCAACAACTTCTCTACTATCACTATCCGAATTTATCACCCAGTCTGTATCCTTCCAACCTACCAACCTCCAGAACCTTTCTGAAGGAGTTCAAGCTTGGCCCTCAACTCCTGACCTCATACTGGTGGACCTCTATATATAGATGCTAAGCCCTAAAGCAGCTAGGTAGTGTGGTGACTAGAGTGCTGGACCTGGAGTCAGGAAGACTCAAGAGTTGGACATCATGAAATGACCTAATAACGAGACTTACTCAAGAAAACTTCAAATCGTTTCATGAGGCAGTAGGGGATAATGGAATGAGCACTATCTTGGGAACTGGGAGGCTTGGGTTCTAATTCCTTAAATCATCCCTTTTTTCTACTCCTACAGCTACTACTGTAGTTGAGGCTCTCATCACTTCTAGCCTTGAATACTAGCCTGCGTGCCCCAAGTCTCTTCCAACTCCAATCCGTCCTCCATACAGCTGCCAAAATGATTTTCCTGGTCTGATCATGTCACTTCTGCACTCAGTAAACTCCAGAGGATCCTATTACCTCTAGGATCAAATGTAAACTCCTCTGTTTGGCATTTAAAACTCTTTAACATCCTGTCTCCTTCCTACCCTTCCAGTCTTTTCCACGTTACTGCCCTCCACACATTCTGTGATTTAGCCATACGAATCAGTTTACACACAACTCTGTTCTATTTCCAGTATCTGTGTCTTTGTACTGACTGTCCCCATGCCTTAAATGCTCTCTTCTTGTCTCTGCCTCTTAGAAAACCTGACTCAGCTCAAGAATCACCTTCAGGAGGCCTTTCCTAGTCCCTTTACCTACTAGTGTCTTCTCTAAGTTAATGCATTTATTACTTTGTATGTATCTTGCTTATCCCTATAAATGTGCAAGTTACATATAACCCCATTATGTGTTACATATAATGTATCCATCAGAATGTAAGCTTCTTGAGGACAGGAATTTTGTGTGTGTGTGTGTGTCCTCAGCATTTAACACAGTGCCTGGACGGTGCCTGTGCCTCTGGATTTTTGTCTCTTTCCCTTGGCTTCTCCCAGAGCTCTTGGTGTAGCCAGCACAATGCTTCCCATTGGTGTCTTGGTCCTGTAGAGGGGGACATAGAGAGGAGGATCAGATCAATAGTTCAGAAGCTTCAAGCACATATTTGGACATATGTGGTGGCAGGATGGCCCTGGTGCCAGGGGCAGAGCCCATGGCAAATACAGGAGACTTTTCAGTACACTGTTGACTCACCTCCATGCAGAATATAAAGAGTGTCCCTGCCTGGCCATTGAGAATGCATGATGGGGAGTAACACAGGTTCTTCTAGAGCAGAGGCTCTAACGAGACTTTTTTGTGTCATGAACCCTTTGGGTACTTTGATGAAACACTACTGTGGTTTCCCATGTTCATAACCGAAAGAAATGCTAAATTTCATTTAAAGGTTAGTGAAAATAAAAATGTAATTTTTTCCTATCCAAAGTAATGGGCATCTTTAAATTTCTTCATGGAGTTCTTTGGGGTCCACAGACCCAGGTTAAGACCTCCTGTTCAAGAGAAATGTGAGTTCAAGAAAATGTGCGTCCTGTCTGATGACCCTGTAGTTCACATATGCAAGTCAGTTTGCATTAATGAACATCTGGAATCCGGTGGGAGTCACTTCCCTGTTTCAGTAGATAGAGGAGAGTAGAATTAAGTTACAATGGCCCACAAAATGAAATTTCTCATCAGATCTAAAGGAAGGGTTAATAAATTAACCGTATGAGCTGTCTACCACTTAACTCAGTTTCTCTTGAGAGATTTATTGTGCACTGTTGTCTTGGTGACTCATCTTTCTGGAGACACAGGGACCTTTTCTAACTAGATCAATGCTTTACCAAATGTGTCCACCCAGCCTCGGTTTAGGGCCCAGGAAAATGAAGCAGTAATACTCTGGGTACATTGAGAAGGTGACATTGGGAAGTGGGGCAGTGTATGCAAAAAAGATTTTCGGAAAAGGGGGGGAAATAATTTCTCCTGAAGGAAACTTAGGATCTGATTTCTCATTTTGGCATGGGATACCAAAGACATAGACAGAAAATCACTAAGCACACCCCACCATGGGGAGTTTCAGAGACCTCCAGGCTAGTTTGCCACTTATACCACCCAGACCCCTACACTTAGATCTCTAGGATGTTAAGCATGAATTCTTACAAGAGGAGTGGTCACAGGGTCACTTGGGAACAAAAGGTTATATGTACAGGGTGGTAGTAAATTGGAATCAAAGAGGAGAATAAGTGTTCTGGGTCCTATATGGTATGAGCTCCCAAGTCACCAAAATACCTAAGTTGGGGAACCTAAGTTGGGAAAAAAAGGAAAACCTATTAATTTATAAGGGTCAGCACTTAGATCAGAGTAGGACAGCATCCCCTGATACACATCTCAGTGGTCTTTGTTTCACAGCCATATATACGATAGTCATAAACACACTGAAGCACTGGGAAACTGTGCTGTTGTGACTCATTGGGGCACCCATGGATTATACTAGTGGCTGGACAAGATGAAAACTTTTGGAGCTGCCCCAGCAACCTCGGGTCACCAGTATTGAACAATAATAGTCTGCTGGGGGATGAGAGAAATATCTGCCCAAATCTCAGAAATATGAGACTGGTATTCTGATCTGTGCTTAACAGCCCTGTGGAGCTAGTATGGAAGACCACTGGAACTTGGAGGCCAGTGAACTGCTTGTTACTTTGCAAGTAACTAACAGCCTATCTCTGAACTTTCCAGATGTCACACAGAGGGTGGAGGGCATATCACAGGCAGCCAGGGGATGGTACGGAGTGACCAACTTAAAGAAGACATTCTTCTTCTTAATATTTGTTATAGCAAAACAGTTAAGGTCAGTAGCCTTTTACCTGGGAAGGGATATGGTATTGTTATTTGAACTCCCCCGTATATTTCCAGTGTAGGTGCATGAGAAAGGGTTAACATTGTAACATTGGCTTCCCACTGCTACGTAGATGATGAGTGTGAATCCCCACAGTTGAGACTGAGACCTGTAAATGATATACCAGCTCACTATTTACATTTGCACATGAGAGCCCAAAGAGCTGGCAACAAACCTCACCTCAGTGGAATGCAGCTATTGACACCCTTATCTGACTCATCCCTGCCTTTTTTCCCACAAAGAACACCATGAACATACAACCAGGTTACAGTAGAAGTGGCTCACATTATAGATGACCCAGGAACACATTTCCCTGAAAAGGCAGAGCATATAGTCCTGGAAAATGGACTGTCTTATGTATCTCCTTCCCACTAGGGAAAGAAATACGTTCCTCCTCAGGATGTGGAACTGCTGTGCTCCTATTGAGTACAACAGCGGCTACTGTCAACAGAGCCTTAACAAAAAAGGTCAGACTCCCATTTGGGTGCTCTGAAATTATTGCCTCCAACCAATACATCTGCTTCCTAGCTGAGGAAATACAAGATTGCTGAGAGTCATACATCACTTGGAAATTTCACTTTCCCCCATCATCCCAAGGTGCCGGACTCATCTAACTAACCTTGGAATGAGCTGCATAAGTGCCAGCTTCACCTCTCATTTCCAGGATTGGACTGAACACCTGACAGACTCAGTTACAGTCCTAAGCAGTTGGAACATAGCCCCAACTGGATTGTTTCCATTTCACCAGGTGCTTAGTAATGTTGTCCCATATGAGAGTGGGAAAGGGATTCATAATAGGAATTACATCTTATGACGATACTTTTTCATTCTGGGAACTTTCACAATGGAGGCTACTGAAATGAATGTGGCAGCCCTGAAATTCATCAAATATTGCTCAGCTTAAAGTTGACCTATCCATGATGGTGTCTGGACTCTTCACATCTCAGAATTAGCTTCCTAAAAATTAGTAGTGGAAGAGCTGACAGAGGTGGGCTGGTATGGCCAGCCAAGGGGGAAATATGCATTGGAAACAGGGGAGGGCCTTGTATAGCTGTTAGTCATGACAAGCCCTTGGACAAGAGTGAGGGAATAGCATGTTGTGACTCCTGCTATGATGCAAAGGCCTGCCCTCTGACCCTCCAGGGCCTCACTACCATAGTCACAAGACTTCAGCTACCAGGATGCCAGCAGGCCAAGATGGTGCCCTAGAGTGAACCAGATTGACTGCTAGGTATGTATGTAGACAGAGGAGCTGACAGAGGTGGGCTGGTGTGGCCTTCTAGCCTCGGGACTCCTGTGTGTCTGCAGACTGTGGGAAGCCACAAGTTAGAAAGATAAACTACTTTTGTTGCAATGTTTCCAGACAGAATGGTGGGGCCAGGTGGAGCAGTGAGACATGGAAGCGCTCATAGGATTGTTTGGAAAAACTGCCTCATGATGTCATACCTGCACTGCCTTACTAGCCTGCATCCTATACAGGGGTTGTCACTTCTGTTCTGTTAAGAGCCACCAAAATTATCGTGAATCTCTCTCACTGGTACCAAACAGTCAGCAGGAGTGGGAGTGGATTGTGGAGGGCACTACTCTGTACCCACCAGAATTAAGCCTGGCTTGTAGAAGACAAAGCAGAACCAGGAAGGCAGGCAAATGAAAATGTCAGTCAATAAGCATTAATCATTAATTAATTAGGTCCTACTGTGTGCCAGACACTGTGCTACACTGATGAGAAAGAATACATTACTACTCTACAGGAATATACCAGGGTGGCTTCCCTTACCTGATGGAATCTGAGCTCCATATGGGCTGCTTCCACACAGAGATCATGAGGGTATCTAGGGAACAAAGGGGACGAAAAACTGCACCCTCCCACTGTGTCTCTTTTCGACTTGTTTCTCTTGTATCCTTAATTAATCATGTGAAATTCTTCAGCTCCAAGTCCTCATCACTGTGGATCACTGGGTCTCATCACAGACACTCTCTTTCTCTGTATTTCTGTTTATCTTTGTATCTTTTTCTGTCTCTGTGTTTACCTCTGAGCCTGTTTCCTTTTGTCTCTGTCGTGTCTGTCTGTCTCCATCTTCTGGCTCTTACTGCTTACAAGTTCAGGTCTCTTTTATCTTTAGAAATTTTCCCTTGAGACTTCTGTCACCTGTTGTCCTATATCTCTTTTCCCTTTCCTCATTAGACTTCTAAAAAGAGTCTTATGTATTCCCTGCCTTTACTTCATTACCACCCATTCACTTCTCAGCCTTTTGCAGTATGACTTCTGATACTACTTCTTTCCTGAAACTGCTCTCTGAAAGATTGCTAATGAACACCGTTAAATACAATTATCTTTTAGAAATTCATTTTTGCTTGATTTTTAGTTCCGAATTATCTCCCTTCCTCCTCCTTTTCCCCCACCCACTGAGAAGGCAAGAAAAGCAAAATCCATTACAAATATGTATAGCCACGCAGAACAAATTTCTGCATTAGTCATGTCTGGAAGAAAAGAAAAGAAGGAAAAGAAAATATGCTTCAGTCTGCACTCTTGAGTCCATCGGCTCTCTAGCTCTCTGTCTGGAAGTGGAGAGCGTGTTTTACCACGAGTCTTGGAGTGGTGATTGGTCGTTGTGATGATGAGAGTTCCTAAGTCTTTCAGTAATACAGTGATTATCTTTACGATAGTTATTGTTCTCCTGGTTCTGCTTGTTTCACTTTACATCAGTTCATATATATTTTCCCAGGTTTTTCTGGAACTGCTCCCTTAATCCATCCTTAATCCATAACAGTGTTCCATCACATTCACATACCCTAACTTGTTCAGCCATTCTCCAATTGATGAATATTCCCTCAATTTCCAATTTTTTGCCACTACGACAAGAGCTGCTCCAAATATCTTTTTTTGTACATGTGAGTCCTTTTCTCTTTCTTTGATCTCTTTGGGATATAGACCTATTAGCAGTGTCACTGGGGCAAAGGTTTGCACAGTTTAATGGCTTTTTGGGCATAGTTCCAAATTGCTTTCTGGAATGGTAGAACCATCCACAGCTCCATCAGCAGTGCATTAAAGTACCTATTTTCCCACAGTCCCTCCAGCACTTACTTTTCCTTTTTTTGTCAGCTTTGCCAATCTGATGAGTATGAGGTGATACTTCAAGGTTGTTTTAATTCACATCCTCTAATTATTAGGATTTAAAACATTTTTTCATGACTTGATAATCTGGATTTCTTCCTCTGAAAACTGCCTATTCATGTCCTTTGGCCATTTATTAATAATACAATGGTCTTTTCTCATTCCTCATCTTCCTTGATGATATTTGACACTGTTGTGTCAAATATGCTTCTGTTGATTCTGAGATATTTCTTTCTACTAATTCTTCTATCTGTCTGACTGATCTTTATCAGTTTCCTTAACTGGTTAATCTTCTTCCTTCTCCCCTTTAATAACAGGTGTGTTCCCCAACTGTTTGAATTATCTCAGACCTTCTTAGGTTCTCCTTCTGTACTCTCTCCTTTGGCAATTTCATTTGATCCCATGCATTCAGTTTTTTAAAATTAGTTTTTAAAAAAATTAACAAAAATCTACCTTCTTTCTCTTCTGCTGCTTTGCTGAGAAAGTAAGGAAAACAAAACTCCGTTTTCAAACATGAGTAGTCAAGAAAAACAAATTTCCTTATTGACCATACCAAAAAATCGTCTCATTTTGTTCTGAGTCCTTCACCTTTCTGTCTAAAGGTCGGTAGCATTTTTCATCATTTTTTCTCTGGAATAGTAATTAGTCACGACGATGATCAGAGTTCCTGAATGTTTCCAAGTTATTTGTCTTGACAGAACTGTTGTCATTGTGTGAATTGTTCTCCTTGTTCTGCTCACTTCAGTTTACTTCAGTTCATACAAGTCTTCTCAGGTTTCCCTGCATCCCTCCCCTTCCACATTACTGCTAGCACTGTAGTACTCCATCACGTTTGTCTTGCTAAGCCATTCCCTAGGTGATGGACACACCACAAAAAGAGATGCAAATATTTTGTGTGTCTTCAGTTACAGCTTGTTTTGCTAGTGACTAATCCTTCCCTTAACTTCTTTTCATGTCATTTGCCCATTCCCTTCTATTTTGCTGTGGAATGAAGTGTATGGCTGCACAGGACTGTATGTGCATGTATTCTTCTCCGTTGACCAGTACAGATGAGAGTTCATCTGTTAGCTACTACCCACCCCCTTCCTCCTTGTTTTTATATATCTCGATTATGTGAGATAATTTCCCTACCCTTCCATCTCCACCTCCACCCCCAGTGTTTTTCTCTTCCCCTCCCTTTCTATTCTTCTTTCAATATTATCAAGATATAACAGAATCACTGCTAGGCCTTTTGTATAATTAGATTTGCTTTCTGATCTCTGATGATGATAAGGTTCAGAAGGGACACATGTATAACTTCTCCATGTTAGAATTAAGTAGTCTTTCCTTGCTGAGTCCCTTAGGGTTGTCCATTCATGTTTACCTTTTTATGTTTTTCTTAACTCTTGTGTTTGAACTTCAAAGTTTCAATGCAACTCTGACTTTTTCATCAGGAAGAACTAGAAGTCCTCTCTTTTATTAAAGGTCTAGTGATTGCCCTGTAGAATTATACTCAGACAACTAGGTAACACAGAGCCAGACTTGGAGTCAGGAAGACTTATCTTCCTGAGCTCAAATCTGGCCTCAGACACTTACTAGCTGTTTGACCCTGGGCAAGTCACTTAACCCTTTTCGCCTCAGCTCCCTCATCTGTGAAATGAGCTGAAGAAGGAAATGGCAAACCACCCCAATATCTTCAAAAAAAACTCCAGAGGGGGTCACAAACACTCAGAAAATGAGTGATCAACAAAAAAAATTATATTCAGTTTTACTGAGAAAATTTCTTGACTATAAGCCCATCTATATATTTTGCCTTTTGGAAAGATACTATATTCTAAATTTATATTCCTTTATAGTGGTAACTACTAAATTGTGTACGATCCTGACTTTGATTCCTCAGTCCTTGAATTCTTTCTTTCCGGCTGCTTGCAGTACTTTTTCCTTTTGACCTGAAAGCCCTGGATGTTGGTTATAGTGTTCTTGGAGTTTTCATTTTAGGGTTTCTTTCAGGAGGTGACTAGTGGATTCTTTCAGTTTCTGTTATGGCTCTGAGAAATCTGGGCAAGTATGTGAGAGTCTTTTCTGGTACACTTGTATCTTCATAGCAATGCAAGGACTTAAAAAAATTCCCAATGATCTTCTAAGGCAAAACGCCTTCCACATCCAGAGAAAGAACTATGGAATTCAATCACAGAATGTAGCAGATCATTTTTTGTGTGTGTATTTAATGTTTTGGTTTGTTATATGATTTCTCCCATTTACATTTCTTCTACACAGCATGACTATAGTGAAAATGTATTCAATAGGAATGCATGTGTAGATCATATATAGAATTGTATGCTGTCTTGGGGAAAGAGGGGGGTTGTGGCGGGTAGGTAGAGGGAAAAAAAATCAAGTTTTATCGTAGTGATTGTAGAACACTAAAAATAAATAAAATTAATATTAAAAAAAGAAATTTGGGCAGTTTTCTTCTTAGATCTTTAAATATAATGTATAGGTTCTTTTAATAGTCGTGGCTTTCAGGCAGTCTAGTGCTTCTTTCCTTGATAATTTCATGAAAGATGATGTCTGGGCTCTTTTTTTTTTTTTTTTTTTTTTTTGATCATGACTTTCAGTTAGTCCCATAATTTTTTTAAATGGCTCTCCTGGAGCTATTTTCCAGGTCAGTTGTTTTCCCAATGAGATATTTCACATTATCTTCTATTTTTTCATTCTTTTGGTTTTGTTTTGTAATTTCTTGGTTTCTCATAAAGTCATTAGCTTCCATCTGTTCCATTCTAATTTTTTAAAGAACTATTTTCTTTCATGAGCTTTTGAACTTCCTTTTCCATTTGGCTAATTCTGCTCCTTGAGCAGCTAGGTGGTGCAGTAGATAGAACACTAGTGCAGGAGTCAGGAGGACCTGAGTTCAAATCTCACCTCAGACACTTGACACTCACTAGTTGTGTGACCTTGAGCAAATCACTTACTCCCAATTGCCTCATTCTGGGTCATCTTCAGTCATCCTGATGATTGGATTCACTGAATGGTCAATGGATTCAGATAACTCTGGAGGAGAAGTGAGACTGGTGGCCTGCACAGCCCTCCCTCACTCAAAACAAAGTCAAGTGCAAGTTATGTCATTATTCCTCTGATGGCATTCCTCTTTTTCGGCAATGAAGGACGAACAGACACACACACACACACGCACGCACGCACAATTCTGCTCTTTAAAGCATTCTCCTCATTGGCTTTTTGGACCTCTTTTGCCATTTGAGTTAGTCTATTTTTTAAGGTATTAATTTCTTCAGCATTTTTTTGGATCTCCTTTAGCAAGCTGTTGACTTGCTTTTCATGGTTTTCTTGTATCACTCTCATTTCCCTTGCTAATTTTTCCTCCACCTCTCTTACTTGATTTTCAAAATAGTTTTTGAGCTCCTCCATGGCCTGAAACCATTGTTTATTTATTTTGGAGGCTTTGCATGCAGAAGCCTTGACTTTTAGGTCTTACTCTGAAGACCTAAACTGTTCCTTCTCATCTGAAAGAATGGAGGAAAATGCCTGCTCTCCAAGACAGTAACCTTCTATTGTCTTATTCTTTTTCCCTTTTTTGGGCATTTTCCCAGCCAGTTACTTGACTTTTGAGTTCTTTGTCAGGTGGAGCTGAGGGCTGAGATTCTGATCAGCTGCTCAATTCCCACAGGGCCTAGGGGAGGTGGGGTGCTCCAAAAATGGAAACTGCTGCTGCCAGGCTCCAGATTGCACTCCTCTCTCCTGGGTGGGGAGCCCTCCCACTGACCTTTGAAGCTGTCTGTGGCATTTGTGGGTTGAGCAATCTGGGAATTGCTGCTGTCCGTAGCTCCCTGAAGTCTGTTTAAGGTCCTGTCCCCACCACATCGGGCTATGCTGGTGATTTCTGGGCTGTGCTGTGTGTGCTCCGCCCAAGCCAGGGCTTCTTAAATTTTCTGTCTTTGACCTTTTTTTCCAGGTCAGTTTATGATATATCTTAGATTTTCTATTTTTTTTCAATCTTTTTTACTTAATTTTAGTATTTCTTGTCTCTAGGAGATGTTGATTTCTGTTTGGTCCATTCTAATTTTGAAGAAGTTTGTTGTTTAGGCAAGGTTTTATACTTCTTTTGTCAAGCTGCTAATCCCCTTTCCAGCTCTTTCTTCCATAGCTCTTGATTTTTTTTCTTCCTTTTTTTCTTTCTAGGAATGCTTTCATTTCATTTACAAAATACCTTAAAACTCTTGCTTTATCTCTTCCAGGAATTCTAGTGAATTTGTGCCCAAGCTGCGTTTTTCTTTGAGATTTTGCTTATGATGTTTTGTAGTCTTTTCTGGGTTTGTATCTTGAAGAGTGTGTACCAATAATAGCTTTCTGTGGTGGGATTTTTTGTGTTTATTCATTCTTCTAAATTACTTTCTGACATGGGCCTTATGTTAGAGCTAAGTTCTGCTCACTTGTGGAGGAAAAGTTTCACCTGGTCCTGCTGCTGCTTTTCTTAGAGTGAGCCTGTATTATCCTATTCTCTCAAAAACAGCTCAGGCTGGGAGACCTGCAAGCTTTCAGTACTACCACAGTGGTCTTATCCAGAGAAAAGTGTGATGCTGCCCCTCTGGTCTGAGCAGATTCCTCATCTCAGTTTGGATCTAAGTGACATGCCCAGGGGCCTGCCCATTCTGAAGTTTTAGTTATCTGCATTTGGACTCAGCCATTATCAACCACCTGGAGCTCTGCTGTTTCAAAGTAACACAACTGTAGGCTTCCCTTTGGGAAGGGATTCCTTCCCTGGTTATTCTTCTGCAGGTGTTGGAATGCTTTAGAAGCTGGAAATGAGACACACTTACCCACCCCCCACCCCACTCTTGGGGTCCAAGCCACACAATAGCTGCTTGCTTCTAAACTTGCTTCGTTTGGTACTCAGTCTAGGGATCGTGACCCCAAGACACAGGTCCCTCCTCATTTTTCCTCTGGATCTTGGTAGTGAATGATAGAGCTGCCAGTTGACCCCTGTTGCTGCACCTTACAGAAGTTGAGGCCCCACTGTGATGGATCTGGGGCATCTTCTTGCCCTGATATATAACCTGGTATATAACACATTGCTTCCTATGTGTGCTCTTGGCCAGATCCTATCCCCAGTGTTCACAGACCTGTTTATCTTCCTCCTTATGCCAACTTCAGCTGGAAAAATTACTCACTGACCTTTTCTTGGATTTCCTGAAGAAATAGGGAATCTTTCTTGAGGGAGATGGTGACAGTTTATTCCTCTTCCTGTTATTCTGACATCTGGCCTACTACCACCTACCCATGTTTTCACTTTTGACCTTTATGCCATTTATTCTCAAATCTATGTATGTAACCTGACTCTCTCCTAATCTCCAGGCCTATTGTGTATTTCCACATGAATATCCCATGAGAACTTCATAATCAACATATCCAAGACTGAACTTATTTCACCCCCAGACCTGCCCATTATTCCAACTTAACTGTTTCTTGCTGTAGTTTGGCACCTCCATCTTACTAAAGCTTGAAACCTTAAGACTCATCTTTAACTTTTCCTCTGCCCCTTTCTCTTATTCAGTTGCTTGTCAAGTCTTGTTCATTTAACCTCCACATCTCCTGCATCTCTTACCTTGTCCCTGCTCACATAACCTGCTTTAGGTCCTCATCACCTCTTGCCTAAACTATTTTTAGTAGGATCCTAACTCATTTCCCAACTTCTATCTTTATTCTTTCCAACTTTCAAACATCTTCCAGAATAATCTTCTTAATGCATAGGTCAGTCCATGCCATTCCCTGGCTCAGAAATAGTCCGTATTGTGTTTGGATAAAATATAAACCTCACCTGGCATATCAGCTCCTCTACAGTTGTGCTTCCACCTGTCTTTTCAGCCTTTTTTCACAATATTCACATTCTCACATTCATTGTTCCATCCAATCTAGACTATTAGTTCCATCTCCATAAGTTTTCCTATAGTACACTATCTAGCATATCTTCCCACCAACACATGCATGTACTACATACTCATCCTCTTTAATATCATGACCCCTCCAGTTGAAGGGAAACTCTTTGAGAGCAATTTTTACTTGTTTCCCAATGCCTACCATAGTTTGGTGGATAGAAGGATTTGTTTAATGATTGAATACATTTACCTTTTTTTTTCTTCTTAGATATTTTGTCTTCCAATTCTTTCAGTTCTGTTACTACTTGTGGAAGAAAAAAGGAACATTGTATGCAAGAACCTAGAGGAATTTACTGAGGCTTCCAGGCTCCCAACATAAACAGAATGAGATGGCCCTGAGTTGCTGCTTGGTTCATACCACAATGACTTTCACTGTCCTAAATAACGTAGTCATTAGGGAGGGCTGGCTGCCAAAGCCATCTCTGACATTTCCTAGGGGTTTGTACTTAGAATGCTGAAATATGACCTGTTTCTCTAAGTGTAAGAATCATTCAACAAGCCCTTACTAAGCACCAAGTTTATACCAGGAACTCTGTTGCCTTCTTGTGATACAAAACCTAAAACTGTTGGTTACATTGTATTGAGGAGACAAGGTAGGGAGGGAGGTAGATAGATAGACTGGTAGGTAGATAGGTAGGTAGCTAGAATAAATAGTTTAGGGAAAGAGGATGCTAGAAATTGAGGGGATTATGAAAGTCTTTCTATATAAAGTAGTTCTTGAACTGAGTCTTGAAATAAGAGCGTCACTAAGAGAGTCCTTAAGTGTCCCACGGTGTCACTAAGGGAGTGCCTTCCAGGCATAGAGGGATGGCTAGTACAAAGTCACAGTGGGAGATGTAGTGCTGTGTGTGAAAAATCACAAGGATAATTTGCCTATACTGTAGCATTTAGGAAGCAGAGTAACGTATAATGAAGCTGAAAAGGTAGGGAATGATTTGGTCATAGCTACACTGAAGAAAAATCATTTTGGCAGCTGTGCAGAGGGTGGATTCAAGTGGAGGCAGACATGTGAGTAGGAGAGCAGTTAGGCCATTGCAGTTACTCTAGATAAGAGGAACATGAGGGCCTGAACGAAAATGATTGCTGTGTCAGTATTGTGAAAGGAATAGATTGAAGAAATATTATCGAGGCAGAAATGGAAAAGTTTGAACACTCCGTTATTTCACTTTGAATACTTGGCAGCAGGCACTAAAAACTGAGGGGACTAGGAAAGGCCTCCTGCACAGCTGAGTGTTGAAGGAAACCAGGGCCTCCAAAAGGAAGGAGGGAGGAGAGGAAAGTCCTGGATGTTCAGAACTGTTGGGAAATTGATCTTGACATTGTCCCAAGGAAACGCTGCATAAATATCATTTCTGGATTTCTTCCAGTTGTGTATTTCTGTACCCTATCCCAATTTTAATCTTACCCCATGCTACCACAGCTTTCCAGTTCAGCCTTCTTCCTGCCAGTCGGTTAGGGAAGAAGAAAGGCTTTACAGTTCTTTGAACTGATAGGCCGTACTGTGATCAGTCCACAGTCCACAGTATTCAACTTGCCAGAGAAATGTGCACCTGGCAAATGGAATCAGGATCTAACTTCAGGTGTGAGGAAAAGAGAACTAAAATTATCCTCTCACTCCTCCCCCATCCTCATTGCTCCCATGTCTGATCTAACTGCAGCTTTGACCTTTAGTGACACGGAGAAGAGGAGGTTGGAAGAGGTCCTGTGTCCACCTCACAATGATTGGGGACAGGGGAGAGGTGGAGGTAATGGGCAGGGTTTGTAATAAATCCCAGAGGATCTCCTCTTCCCATACCTGTAACTAGATGGGATGTCAGGATGGAGCTGACTGGTCCTTAAAGAATTTTTATCCTAGAGGGAGTAACATTTACCTAGTTGGATACATGTTTATGTGATCTCCCCTGTTAGAATGTAAATTTCTTGAGCATGGCTTGTATCTGGATTGATTGATTGATTGGTTCAGTAGTTAGGTGAAAGAAGGTAGGCTGGTTTTGCTTGTGAAGTGAGGGTGTCTTAGCCACTACCCTCCTAAAAATGTTATTAAAGCAGCCTTTCTGATATTATAAAAGCCTTCATGGTAAACAAGGACAGATCCCCTTCAATCCTCAACAAAGACTAAAAATAATAACTAGCACTGTGCAGTCCCCATGGCGTGCCAGGTACAGTACTAAGTGTTTCACAAATATGGTCTTATTTCATCCTTACAACAACCCTGGAAAGGGAGATACTATTATTATTCCTATTTCACAGTTGAGAGAACTGAGGCAAACAGATTTGTCCAAGGTCACACATCTAGTAAGTAACTAAGGTCATATTTTAACTTAGCTGCCAACTACACAACTAAATAATTGCTCGAAGACCAGAATTAAACTTAGTAGTTGCTTCAATGAACAGACTTTAAGTTTCTGATTACACATATTAGTGGATCAAGTAAATGCATATTAATATTTTTTTGTAGTAAATGAGATGTTTCAGTTGTAATTAAAGAGGCTTTTTGGAAACTGACATTTTCATCCCTAATGATTCCAATATTTGGAAGTAGGGTTTCTCTTGGTGCAATAGTATTGGTTGAAATTCAGTATCTGATCCAGGGAGGCAGTTAAACAAGTCTGGCAACAATAAAGCTTACCTAAAAAGGAGAACTGGGGAGTCCATAAACTTTTCCCCAAAAAAGTTATGCCTTTTGTTTTTACATCAACCTATCAGCAAGCATTTATTAGATGCCTATGATGTGCTTGGCACTGTACTAGGCATTGGGAATATACAAAACAAAAAAAAGAAACAGCCCCTACCCTCTGGGAGCTGATAGTCTATCAAAGGAGACAACATATACATATCTGTATATATATAGATATAGATATATACGTATATATAAAATAAATATAAGGTAATTATACTCGCAACTGGACTGATCAGGAAAAGCTTCATGTAAAAGGTGACAGTTTGAAGGAAACCAGGGGTTCTTAAGACAAATGAAGAGGGGACGGAGCATTATAGGCCTGACAGCTAACTGGTACAAAAATGTGAAGGCTGGAAATAGAAACGTTGCGTGAGAACAACAAGCAGGACAATTTGAGTAGATTGTAGATGATGTGTAATGATGGAAATGATGTATGAAAAGTTTGAAAAAGTTAGTTGGAGCTAGTTTTGTGATGGGCTTTACTACCAAACAGAGGAGTTTGTGTTTGATCCTACACATAGCGGGGAGCTAAGAGTTTCATTTCAGAATATGACCCCACCCACCCAACAAGTCTTATCATGTAATAAAGAAGAAGGAAGAAAGAAAGAAAAAACTAAACTTAATAAAAACCAACTAATGCCTTAGCCGTACCTGACAACATGTGCATTAAATGGTTCACACCCATAGTCTCCCATCTCTGAGATAAAGGGAAATCAGGGCGTTTTTCTCAAATCTTCTCCAGGACTTACTTTGATCATTAGAATTCTATGGCATTTGGTTTTGCTTTTTTTTTTTACTTTACCTTGTTGTAGTCATTGCATATATTTTCCTGGTTCTGCTCACTTCATTTTGCTGATTTTCCCATTTCTCAAAATTATTCATATTTATATTTATGACCTATGATAGCACAATGGTAAATAGCCATTGTATTCTTGTACTACAGTTTGTTTAGCTATTTTCCAATCAGTGAGCACATACATTGTTTCTTTTTTTGCTTCCAAAGAAATTGCTGCAAATTTTATTTTGGTATATATTGGACTTTTCTATCTATCTTTAACTACCTTGAAGTAATATATGCCTAGCAGTAGAATCTCTGGGTCTAAGGTGATGAATATTTTAGTCACTTTAGCATAATTCCAAATTGCTTTTCAGAATGGTTCGATAGTTCACAGTACCCCAGTGTGCTTGTTTTTCCACAGTTTCCCCCACATTGACTTTTTCTTTCTGTTTTGGTTTTTGGCAGTTCTCTTGATATAAGATGAAACTTCTGAATTCTTTTAATTTGCATTTCTCTTAATGATTCTGAACAATCTTTCCATATGATTGTTAATAATTTGCAATTCTTCTGGGTCTGTAGATTTTTAACTTTGACAGGACTTTTAAAGTAAACTGTCATGAAAGACTTCTTGTTTCATTTTTCTTAGGCTTGGGCTGATGCATTTCGGAGTAGCCCTGATCTCACTGGAGTGGTTCATATTTATGAAGAACTGAAAAGAAAAGGGATTGAATTTCCCATGGCAGACTTAGACGCCCTGTCTCCAATACATACGCCACAGCGGGTAAGCAACAGCGCAGCATTTTCCAGGAAGACCCAGTAAAGAATTGGATAACCTTCTGCTACTCCTTCTTAATTATTGAACTTCAGAACACACTTTTGCAAAATTTGTAGGGCATTTATTTTTTTTTAAGAACAATAGGGATGTATAAAGGAATCGCCCTCTCCTTCAGAAGATTTTAATACCAAGCCTAGAAAGATCCAATTGATGGATTATTTTAAGGTTAAGTTCTCATGAAAATGTCTGCTTACTTAGTATCTACCTTTGAGAAACTTGATTAGTCTATTGTAGAGATTCAATTATCTCTCCCTCTGAAAGTCATCTTCCTGCTTGGGGGACACAGAGGTCACTGAAGAGCTTGCAGAGTGGCAAAGAGATAGATCTTTTCCCACCACTGCAAATCAAGTGACTCATGCTTTTTTTTTTTTTGAGCAACAATATTGAGAGTGAATTCAGGCAAACCATTCATTCCAATCAGCTTTGGGAACCACAACTTTAAAACATATAGTTCAAGGAAATGAAAACTTAGAGTTCTCCCTCAGAAAGTTTTTATAAAGCTAGCAGTTATGATCATGATGCTGTGCTTGGAGGAGCTGAAAGCATATAGATTTCTTTATTCATTTTATTAAAGAAATTTGAGGTTGGAACATCGCATATTCTTCTTGTTTTACAGAAAGAAAAAGGAGTAAAGGTTAAGGGATTTGTTTGAGAACACACAAAAAATGAATCTTGAGACTAGAACTCATGTCCCAACCCCTAATCTGAAATGGTCTACTGGATCAATAAGATGTGATTGCATGGAGTGGAATCAAGTCTTTGTTTTGTCCCTACCCATATTACACCAGCCCTTTGACCTCTATCTATGAAGTACTGTGCTGGTAGCAGCAGTGTGATAGAGTTGATATCCTGGGCCAGAAATCAGAAGACTTGGGTTCAGATGCAGCCTCACATCCTAATAGCTACATGTAACTTAACTTCTTAGAATCCCAGCTTCCTCATCTACAAAATAAAGATAATACTGTTAGTATATACTTCACAGGATTGTTATTAAGAAAACACTCTGCTAGTCTCAAAATGTGATATAAATTTTTGTCATAAGAATGGAGGTCTTAATGTACAAGAAGTGTCTTGAAATGCTCAAAGAGTTAAACTTTTCAAAACATCGTACTCATTAGGATTGAGATTTATATTATACAAACTACTTTCTGTGCTTTGTAGTTTAAGCATAACTGCTTTACTCTTCTAATAAAGACGCAAAGCAGTGTTGTTTGTGCCAGTGGTTACAAAGAATATTTTGTAATCATATAATTACTATTTATATTATTCTCCTTGTAAAGGCCAAAATATAATAAGTAATCATATTGTATAACGATCCATGATTAATGAAACTAAATGCTCTGAAAAAATCATGACTGAAAAGAGATGAGGAGGTGCTTTCCCCCATTCTTTGCAAAGTTGGGGAAATATGGGTATAGGACAATACATATCATGTTCTAGCTCTTTTTAATATGTTATTTTTGATGAGCATTTTTTTTTTTAAAAAATTCTTGCTTATAAGGTAAAATCCTCTGGGACAGGGCAGAGCAGAGATACCTTGGCAAATCAAGGCAATATAAAAAGAAAAGATTATAATAAATATCTTTAAAGTCTATGATTGATAACACTTAGTATCACTAGCCTCCGATCTAAAATGCTAGACATTCATTATAACCACAGTCATAACTCCCCTGAAGAGCCTGAAGTGTCTCCAGGGCTGTCATTTCATTTCTTCTCACTACGAAGTCAGCAGTCAGACTGAAGCCAGAACCATAGCGGTTGGATTGCCAGTCTTTTGTCCCTGCCCAGGTGTCTAGGGTGTTGTTCAGGATATGTATCATCTAAACAAGTTAAATGCATGGAGGATTTTGTTGTTGGTGTGGCAGAGCATCCCTGAAGTGGATCCAGCAGCGACCATGCATAGGTCTCAATCACAGCCAAGAATGAACTCTGCATCCTCTTCTGCGCCTTCTCCTACTCCCTACGCAGCTCCTCAGGCCCCGTCTTTGAGTGTGACTGGGCCAATCACCGCCAACTCAGAACAGGTATCTTTTAAGTTGAAGTCTATTAGCAAGCTAGTTTACTTTGCCACACTTTTTGAACAGTTCAATCTGGTAATGACCTAAACCAGGGTTTGTCAGAAAAGTTTAGGAGAATATCTTTAAAAAAAAAATTGGAGGATTTACAATGATGTTTAAGTATTTGAGAATTGAATTAGAGTACAAATTGATGACCCTATCTAAACTTTTGTTTTTTAAAAAATTATCCTTTCAAAACTTTATCTTCATCTTACGAACTTGTACAGGAAAACTCCAAAAACTAGAATCCTAGAGAAAGAAGTTTTCTCATCGTATAAGTAGTTAACTTAGGGTTAATTTGAAGCTCATTTGGGTTTCAACCCTTCTTACAAGAACGCTTTTTTCAAATATATTTAAAGCTTTTCTCCCTTACTAAATATAATGATTATTATTTAAACTTGGTTTAAGAATCTTGCAAGGACTAATGCTTATCATTCTGAAAATCAGTTCTTATTGTTTAGGACTGTAGATTTAGTTATAAAGCTTAGATTGAACGTGGAATGATCCATGAGCATACCTTGGAACTTGTTTCAACAACAGTATCCTTGAGGTCAGTTTGTTATTTTGTGACTCTCCTGTTTCTCCTTAAAACAAGAGGCAGAAAAAATTCAATGCAGGCTAACATTGCATTAGCTTCTTTTGATAGCCATAGCAAACTGTTGACACACTGGGTTTTGCAGGCTACTCCCAGATCTTTTTGACACCTGTCTAGCCAAGTTTCTAACATTGCATGAACTTTATTTTCTGAACCTATGTGTAAAACCTTATATTTATCCCTATCACTTTTCTGTTAAAATTATGAATTATTGCTATCCTTTGAAAGGAATTACAGATGGAGACTTTGGAAAACCTAAAAAATAAAATTTAATTTCCTTTGAGTGCGGTTTCAATATAATTCTGCTTAAGGTACTGGCAGAAAATAGATTATCCCTCAAGATTCCTTCCAGAACTAAGATTTTATGCTGCATATACTGAGCAATTGAGCTCATGAACTACTTGAAGCAAATGAACTACTATGTTCAAGATGCTGCAGTAGAGGCAGATAGAAAAGTACATAACAGGCAGTCCCTGCCCTCAGATAACAAGCAGGCAAACATGTTAAGTACCAATACTAAAATAAGCTCAGAGAAGGAAGAGATCAGCGTGGGCTTGGGTGATCAGGGGAGCTTAATGCAAGAAGGACGACTGACCAAACATGTCTTCCACTCTTCACCCACAGTTATTTTCATTCCCAGCTTTGGTAGTGTGATGCAACACGCTACGAAGGAACATGGGGTACCAAAAGATACGCAGGACTTCGAGTCAGGAAGGCTTGTGTTTTCACTGCACCTTGGACACTTAGTTGACTCTGAGCAAATGATTTAACTTCTCTGAGTGTCGGTTTTCTTCTCTGAAAGGGGTATATAATATCTGTAGTATCAATCTCACAGGTTTGTTTTGAAGTTCCAACTGAGATAATAGTTGGAAAATATTTTGAAAACTTTAAGGTCTTACATACATTTAGATATTATTACTTAATATTTCACAAGCTACTGTCCTAGAATCCCTTGCCTTTCTTAACTTGAACCCTTCACAGCCTTTGAATCTTCACCCCAGTAACCTGCCCCATCCGATTCCTTTGTGCCTATTCTGGGGCTACTGAACATTAATGGATAAATTCACCAAATTACACTTGCTTCACCCACTTCAGATTTTCTGTTGCACAACCTTAGCTATTTCCTGGATTCTCCTTGCCAGGTACTCTTCCCTACCTTTATTAATCACCTTTCTTTTCCCGTTCAGCGTCGCTATTCCTTCTCTTTTTCCTATTTCTCCATTTATACCCAATTCCTGCCTTCCTACTTTATACTACGTTAAGAACCTGTCCAGTGCAAGTTCCTTCAGCTTCTTTCCTCATTCTTCAAATGATCTCAGCAGCAGCATCTATTTTTTTCCTTCCCTCTGATCACATGGATAATTCTTCTACTGATTTCATGTATCTCATTCTCTTCTAGCTCTTCCAGAGCTTTCCTTCAAGAGTCATCTCCTCTCTCTTGTTCATCTTTATTCTCTCCCTTGTCACTGGTTGTTTTTGTCTCCCCAGCCCCATAAAATCTCCTCCTTACCTCTTCTAGGCCATTTAGGCCCCATCTCATCCGTGTCATCCCTTTCACAGCCAAGCTCCTTGGGAAAAGTTGTCTTTATCCATTCCTCTGTGTCTAACCCATCTGCCTCCTGTTTCCACCCCTCTACCAGAACGATTGTTCTCACGAGTCATTAATGACCTCTTTACTGCCAAATCCAGTGTCCTTTTTCAGACTTTTTCTTCCTTGACCTCTGCAGCTTTTGATACATTTGTTCACTGCTCTCACCACTTTCTCTTTTGGCTTCAGAGACACCCCCCACTGTTAGCACTCCTCTTTCTTCTCCAACTGCTCCTTCACTGGTCCTTCAAAGAGCTTCCTGACTCCTCATTGCAGGCATTTCTTTCCATAGGGCCTGCCCTTGTCCATCTTCTCACAGGATGCCTTTCCCCTGCAGTCTCTCTCACTGCCACTGCTTCAGTTATTGCCTTTCAGTACTAGAATTCACACTGATTTCCCGGTCAGGGATATCTTATCAGCAGACATTGCTTTGGAAATGAATGATGGCCTAGCTTATTGTGGTGGCCCATAATAATTTATTATGTGATGTAGTCCATCAGTCAACTTATATGGAGTGGAGGGCAGTCTTTGTTTCTCTTGTATAATTTAGGTTCTAGATTTTCTACTATCTATTTTAAATTATTCGGCTTCCCACCTAAGTAGTTTGTGGCAGGGAAATGCCCTTCAGCATTTTTCTTCTGTCATTAGGAATCATTTTTTCTATGTGATGAATACCTAAACAAGCTCCTTTATGTTGCAAATTGTGGAATTATGGAAGTCTTCTGTGGCCTTCACATGTGTCAGAAAGATTTTGGAGAGGGGTAAGTGGAGAGTTGCCAGATCATTAGAGGACTAAGACATTGAATTGTGATACAAAACACAGAGGAGAAAAATTTTGCAGCAATACTGTCTTTAGTAACAGGAAAAGTTAAGACATTTATTTCAGTTCTCAGGTTTTTATGAGCAGGTTTTGATCACTTTTACATAGCTGGCTGAGCAAATTCCAAGGATTTCTTTCCACAAGGTGGTTTCCAGGGCTAGCAGGGTACTGCTATCCTACCCTTCCTTCCTTCTCTTTCTCTCCCTCCCTCTCCTCTTCCCTCTCACTTTTCCCCTCTCTCTCCCTCTTTCCTTTTTTCTTCCTCTCTCTCCCCTTTTCTTCTTCCTCTCCTTCCCTACCTGCTCCCTTTCCTTTGTTTTCTAGCTCTGTCTTTCTCTTCTTCTCCCTCCGTCTCCCTCTACCCCCATTCCTCTCCTCCCCTGGAAGAGTGCTAAAAGGGCTTATTACCTTATTAAATAAACGCCCTCTTGGTTTTTCTTCCTATGAGTTTGTAATCTGTGTCCCTAACACAGTACTACATGCAAATAGGCATTTTAAATGTTGTTTGAAAAGCCTTTTCTGAAGTAGTCCTGCCTCATTAGTGACACCTTTGTGTCTCACTAAACTGCCAAAGATGCCACCTCTAATTACATACATGCATTCTAGCATAGGAGAAAAAAATAGAGCACAGTTTACAGTGACTCCAACAGTGTCAATGAAAAGGGCAGTAAAACAGACCCAAGCACTGCATCATTATAATGACCAAACTTTGCCTTGAAAATTATTGAGAAAAACTTTCCTTTCATCGCAGAGGTTGGGGACTTGGAGGATGGAATGTTGCATATATCATCAGATACAGTTGATGTATTGGCTGGTTTTGTTGAGTTCTTTTTAAATTTTTATTTCAAGGGAAGACTCACTGGTAGGTGAGAAGGGAAGGGAGATATTCAGAAACAAATGTAATATTTTTAAAAGGTATTGAGAAAAAAATTATTTTAAGATAATTGCTAATTTCTGTCTCTTCCTCACCCCTGCCTTTGGCTTATAACAGATTGCCAGGCTGCGGAGTGAGCTTGATGTTGTCCGAGGAAACACAAAAGTCATGTCTGAGATGTTGACAGAGATGGTTCCTGGACAAGAAGACTCCTCCGACCTCGAGCTGCTGCAGGTAAGAGACTCGCTCCTCCGTGTGGCATGTCCGAATTCTGATACAGGCAATTCTGTGGTATGCCTTGTGTACGGTAAGCGCTTAATAAGAACTGAATTGAATTGAAAATCCAACTGGACTGCTGACTGAAAAGATATCTTCTGACAGATTATTAAATGTTTCTTTTGTGGATAGCAGTTGGGAGTTTTAGTGAATGCTTTTAGATGGGCTTCAATTTGATTTAGTGTGACTCCACAGTTTCTGATTTTCTCAAATAGAGTCTTGCTTATATGCAGACTTGGTGTCCCAGACGTAGATTAAACCTTTAAGAAAGGAGATGATGGCAGCAATGGCAGTATCTGCTGTGGTCCCCAACCTTTTTGTGAAGAGGGCTTCTCATTTCTTTCTTTTAAATTGGTTTGATTTATTTTATTAAATATTTCCCAATTATATGACAACAGTTTTTTAACAATCATTTTTTAAAATTTTGAGTTCCGAGTTCTCTTCCTCCTTTCCCTCCCTGCCCCCTCCTTGAGAAAGAAAGCAATTTGATTTCATCATGCAAAACATATTCCCATATTAGCCATGTTGCAAAAGGAAACACAAACCAAATTTAAAAATACACAGAAAATTCTTAAAAGTATGCTTCAGTCTGCATTGAGTTCATCAGTTCTCTCTGGAGAAAGGTAACATCTTTCCTCATGGGTCCAGGCTTCTGATTTTTTCTGAATTCCTTGAGATGACTAGGGATAGGGGCTAATCATGTGACCTTGAATTGACCAATACTGCACTCTCTGCCATGTTAGTGATTTCCTGAAGCAAAAGAGGTCCATGCCAGAGCAGGCCCCTGGGAGATCTGCTGATTAAGAGCTTTCATGTTTTTGTCACACTTCATTATTTTTTCTAGAACAGCCAGCATCAGATCCGGATCCATTGAGTTAGGGAAACTCCAGGATTTGTTGGGAAAAGACCTACCCTTAGTCCATTTCCTTGTTCACACCCAGGTTAGGATCTTATTAATGATAGTAAAGAGAACACAAGAAAAAGTCGAGGCAGCTAGGTGGCACGGTGAATCGAGCACTGGAAATGGACTCATAAAGACCTGAATTCGGATCCCACTCTCAGATACTTTCTGGCTGTGTGCCCTTGGGCAAGTCACTTGATTTTACCTCAGGTTCCTCTTCTGTAAAATGAGGGTAATAGTTACACCTACCTCCCACAGTTGTGGTGAGAATAAATGAGACAATATTTGTAAAGTGCCTTGCAAAACTCAAAGCACTATATAAATGCTGGCTAGTTATTTGTAAAAAGAAAATGTCAGTGATTTTGGTTGATGGATAGTCGGTTTAAACAAATGGCAGTGAAAAAGAAGGATGAAACAGCTGATGAAATAGTGTGAGAACCTCGCACCCTAACTGTGGCTGCTGCTACTTTTGCCAGACACACAGAGGTCTAATATTTTACAGCTTCAGTTCTTCTCTTAGGGCACTTGTGGACAAGTGACCATAGCCCATGCCAAAGGCTCTTATCTGAGAGAGAACCCTTCCAAACCGGAGCTCAGTCCTTTCCCAGAAAACCTTGTCAGCAAAGTTCCCTTGTGTAAGTAAGGATCAACCTTCTCCTGGAATAAGCAGGGAAGAGGAAGCAATGGCTCTTGTCATCAGAGAGTTTTCTCTGGGGGGAAAAAGTGCAAACAGACCTCCCCAGACCCTAGCCCTTTCTCACTCGGCCCCTGCAGGGAGACCAGACTTGCTTCATAGTGAAATATCCGGCAGTCTGTGTGCCAGAGGCCATCCCTGCTGCATTTCTTCAGTGGCAATCTCTTCTGCACAAGATGGTTATCTTCTGTCATCCCCACTTAGCAAGTGAAGTTTCTTTAGACATTTCTAGTAAAACGTATTAGAATGTGAGGTCAGTTCAGAAACCAAGTACACTTCTCATGGCAACTTGAGTTTTCTCAATCCTGGCATTCTTATTGACAAAAGGAGATTTTTCAGTGAATGGCACGATTACAGGCAGCCTGGGTTGAGATGAATGATGCTTCCTTATGATTTTAGTGAACAAGGGTGTCTGTGTGCGTGTGTGCGCACTCGTGTGTATGTGTGTGTGCATGTGTATAGTTATTTTAAACATGTCCACTGACCAGGTTCAACAGGATATAATCTCCTTGCATTGGTTTCTGGTTTTTAAAAAAGATTGCTTCCTGTGACGTTTTTCATTTTAACATTCTGTTCCAGCTCTGGTTTTACCAGGCCTGCTCGATTCCATATAAATCAGACAGAAGAGGAGCTATTCTGAGTAACAGTGGGTGGTTATCCTTTCAGCAGAGAAAATGTAAAAGTTAGGCAGTCCTGTGTGAAACAGATGTGACTCTTCTGTGTGGCTGACTTGTGTCCTCACTCTTCAATTGTTCTGACATTCTGCCTGCCCTTCCTCCTAGTGAAATAGAAACACATTTCACAGCCAAATCTAAGCTGAGTAGAACAGTGTAGCTGGCCTTCCAGTCATGAAAATGTCATAATCTGGTTTGAAAGAGGGGGATCAAAATCAAATCATGTGGATCCCCTCCCTCAGGCTGCTAGCACAGCTAGATTTCTCCAGGTAGAATTTATCTAGAGCTCAGAATGTTGGCCCAGACAGTGAAAATAAACACATTTGTCACCAGCCCAAATGTTCATTCCTGATTTGAGTGTAAATTGCTGAAGAAAGAGGAGGGATAAAGCAGAAAAGAGATAATTGGAGATGTCAACATTGGAACTCACCAAGTAGCAAAAGGTAGTTTACCCAGTTGAATCAAGGAGTACCAAGGATAGGTCCTTCTTCATCATTATCACTATTTATGTTGTTTAGTCATTTTAGTTGTGTCCAACTTTTCATTTCCCCATTTGGGATTTTCTTGGCAAAGATGCTAGAGTGGTCTGCCATTTCCTTCTCCAGTTCATTTTACAGATGAGGGAACTGAGGCAGACAAGGTGAAGTGACTTGCTCAGGGTCATGCAGCCAGAGTTGAACTCAGGTCTAACACATTCTCCACTGTGCCCACTAGCTCCCCAGTTATCACTATTACTACTCTACTACCACCTTGCCTTAATCCTCATTTTTGTTCTACCTACCTTTCACAGCCAGACTTGCGGAGTTGTCTACTTGGTGATTACGTTTCTTTGCTGCTTAGCTGCTTCTTAGTCCCTTGCAATCTAGCTTTCAGCCTTGCTCTGCTGAAACTCTTCTTTCACAGATTAGCAGCAGTCCCCTAACAACTCTGTCCAGAGCTTTCTCTTCTTTCTCTGTACTGTATCAATCGTCAATCAACAATCAATCAAACAACTCATCACCTTCCGTAGATTCAGTTGTTCCTCCAGACAGATGATGCTCGTCTGTTTCTCTGGCCCTAAGCTCTCTGCTGACTGCAGCTATGGGACATCTCACACTGAATGCGTCCCAAAAGAAATTCAGTCTGTTACCACCTCTTCTCTTCCTAACTTCTATATTATTCTTGAGAATACCACCTCCTCCCAGTCCCTCAGGTTCACATCCTAGATGTAATCCTCAATTCCTCTTACTCACCCCCGCCGTCCTCACATATAGTCTGTGGCCAAGGCCTGACACCTCTCTTATACTCCCTTTACTCCTCTGACACTGCCATGACCCTGTTGGAGGCCCTCATCACCTCATGCCAGGACCATTGCATTAGCCTACTGCCTGGTTGCCCTGACACAAGTCTCTCCTCATTCCAGTCCATTTTCCACTTAGCTGTCAGCGTTATCATCCTAAAGCTTCCTAAATCTAACCATGTGACTCTCCCTCTCACCCCTCTCAGTAAACTCTGCTAGCTTCTAGTACCTCCATAATCAAATATAAAATCCTCTGTTTGGCATGCAAAGCCTTTCATAGCCTGCCCCCCTACCTTTCTAGTCTTCTTACACCTTACACTCTCCAACATACTCTTTGACCCAGTGACACCTGCCTCCTTGCTGTTCCTTGAACAAGAAACTCCATGTCTGGACTCTGGGCATTTTTACTTACTGTCCCCTATGCCTAGAATTCTCTTCTTCTTCCCTCTGCCACCTGGCTTCCCTATCTTCTCTTAAATCCCAGCTAAAAGCTACCTTCTACAGGAAGCTTTTCCCAGTCCCCTGAATTCTAATGCCTTGCCCTCAGTTATTTCCAGTTTCTCCTGCACGTAGACACTGCTAAACAGCAACAGAAGTTTGTGTCTAGTTGTTCACATGTTGTCTCCCCTATTAGATTGTAGGTTCTTTGAGAGTAAGGACCTTCTTTTTGCCTTTCCTTGTAGGCTTTTCTTTGGTTTTATCAGGGTGTAGAAGCATTCTTAGCAGTTACAACTCATGAGACACATTATATGTCACTTATGGAAAAGAGAATCCCAGGACTAAATAAAAAACAACTTCTTGGGCTATTTATGCTTTTTTTTAAAAAAAGGAAATTAGCCTTGGTATGCTTTTTAAGAAATTAATCACATTTGAAAATGAGAATTTCCAACATGGGGATTGCCACATGGATATATTCATCAGATGCCTAGAAGAATACTCCTTCCTTTCCTTTGGCTAAGGAATAGCTCGGAGGGAGGAGATCTGCATTTTTGTGACAAGATGGGATATAGAATTAAATTCAGTCAACATTTAATAAGTGTATAATATGTGTAAGGCACATTCCAAGGCACTGAGACTACAGAGATAAAAACTAAGTAGTCCCTTCCCTTCAGGAACTTGCTGAATTTACACATTCATGCTTTTAGGCCTAAGGCAAGAGGACTAGAGACTGTCTGCAGTAACAGAAAATCAAAAACCAAAGTGATGATGAATTAAAGAGAGAATGGACTGGAAGATCAGAATGGGATGTATTTTCAGACATGGCCCATGTGTCAGTATGTTTTGTTTGATTATACTTTTCTGTTATAGGGGATGATTTGGAAAGGATATATTAGGTAGTGATAGAGATGTAGGGGAAGGAAAGAAAAGATAATAATACATTTTAAAATATACAGATTTACAAAAATTAACCATGTATTGGGCATTAAAAATCTCACAAATGCTTCAAAGCAGAAATATCAAAAATGTCCTTTGCTAGCTATAATACAGAAATATATATTCAATAAAGAGTCTTTGAAGAAAGGATTAAAAATTAATTTGAAACTAACAATTCTGAAGAACTGATAGGTCAAAGAACAAATCATAGAAACAATAGAAAACTTCATCAAAGATATAATAACATTAAGACAGCAAACCAAAATTTTTAGGATGCAGCTAATGCGGTCCTTATGGGAAATTTTATATCTCTAAACAGTTTGATCAAGAAGAGAGGCAGAACAGAATTGAGCATGCAACTTAAAAAATAATAGAAAAGTGACACATCAAAAAACTCTAATTAAGCACAAGATTGGAAATTCTTAAACTCAAAGAAAAGCTTAACAAAAATGAAAGCAAAAAAATAATAACTAAAATCAAGAAATTTTTTTTAAAAATAGTAAAATGGATAAACACTTAGTGTAATTAACAAAGAGAGAAAGAAAAATCAAATAAAAAGAATTCCACAACAGTTGAAGAGGAAATAAAGGAAATTACCTGAAAATAAAAAATACTCAGAATAACAAAAGAAGTAGAAGGCTGCTTAAATATCCCAATAACGGGGGAAAACCTGGTTGAGCAATTCATAAAAAAAAACTCCCTAGGACCAGATGAATTTAAAGATAAATTCTATCATATTTAAAAAGCAATTCCATTACTATATAAACTCTTTGTAAATATGGGAAAAGAAGGTATGTTTCCAAACTTTTGTTAAGATATTAATGTGATGTTGGTACCTAAACCAGGGAGAGATGAAGCAAAGAAAGAAAATTATAGACTGATCTGCCTAATGAATGTTGAAATAAAAATATTAACTAAAATATTAGCAAAGAAGCTATGACAGTGTTTTAAAAAAAAAGATTATATACCAGGTTGGATTTATGCTAGTAGTGCAGAGTTGGATCAATATAAAGAAAACTATAAACATATCATAGATGGTTTTAGTAATAAAAACATTTTTTAAAAAACATGATTATGTCAGTAGATGATGAAAATGTTTTTGACAGAATCCAACACCTACTTCTATTAAAAACACTTGAAAGCATAGGAGTAAATAGACTTTCCCTTAAAATGGCAATATCTATTTTTAAAACTAGAGCCATTGTTAATGTAATGGAGAAAGAGTAGAAGCCTTTATAATAAGATCCAGGGATAAAGAAAGGATGCCTATTGTTACCACTGATTTGATATAGTCCTAGAGATACTAACTTTAGCAATAAGACAAGAAAAGGAGCTTGAGGAATAAACATAGCCAAAGAGGAAACAAAAACCATCAGTTTTTGCAGATGATCTGATGATTATTCTTGACAATGCAAAAAAAATAAATAAAGATTAATTGGCAGTCATGAAGATTATTTGGTACTGGCTAAGAAACAGAGTGGTTTATCAGTGGAATAGGTTAGGTACACAAAACACAGCAGTCAATGACTATAGTAATCTACTTTTTTATAAACCCAAAGACTCCAGCTTCTGGAATGAGAATTTATTATTTGACAAAAATTTCTGGGAAAACTGGAAAATAGTATGGCAGAAACTAGGCATAGATCAACGTCATATATACCATATGCCAAGATAAAGTAAAAATGCGTACACAATTTAGACATAAAGGGTGATATAATTAATTAGGAGAGCTATGGAGAAAGGAAGAATTTATGACCAAATAAGAGATAGGGAACATTATAAAATGCAAAATGGATTAATTAAATTTAAAAGGTTTTTCACAGACAAAGCCAATGCAACCAAGATTAGAAAGGAAACAGAAAACTGGGAAACAATTTTTACAACCAGTCTTTCTGATAAAGGCCTCATTTCCAAAAATATATAGAGAACTTAAACATTTATAAGAATACAAATAATTCCTCAGTTGATAAATCATCAAAGGATATGAACAGGAAGGTTTCAGATGGAGAAACTAAAGCCATCTATAGTCATGTGAAAAAATGTTCTAAATCACTATTGATTAGAGAAATGCAAATTAAAACTCTGAGGTACCTATCAGATTGGCTGACATGACGAAACAGGAAAATGATAAATATGGAGAAGATGAAGAAAAATTGGAACACCAGTGCATTATGTTTGGAGTTGTCAATCAATCCAACCATTCTGAAGAGCAATTTGGAACTATGCCCAAAGGGCTACAAAACTGTACGTACCCTTTCACCCAGCAATACCATTTCTAGGTCTGTATCCTAAAGACATAACAAAAATGGAAAAAGACCCACATGTACAAAAATATAACATCTCTTTTTGTGGTGGCCAAGAATTGGAAATTGAGGGAATGCCCATCAACTGGGCAGTGGCTGAACAAATTATGGTATATGAATGTAACAGAGTACTATTGTGCTGTAAGAAATGATGAGCAGGCAGGCTTCAGAAAAACCTGGAGAGACTTGCACGAACGGATGCTGAGTGGAGTGAGCAGAACCATGAAAACATCGTACACAGTAACAGCAGCATTGTGTGATGATCACCTTTGATAGACGTAGCTCTTCTCAGCAATGCAGTGATCAAGACAGTCCCAAAAAAACTCATGTCCACGTCCAGAGAAAGAACTACGCAGTTTGAATGCAGACCGAAGCGTATTATTTTTGTCCCTCTCTTTTGGGGAGGGCGGAGTTTTCTTTCTCATGGTTTTTTTCCCCTTTGATTCTAATTCCTATTTACAGCATGACTAATGTAGAAATACATTTAATATGATTGTACATGTATAGCCTATATCAGATTGCATTCTGTCTTGGGGAGGGGAGAGAAGGAGGGGGAGTAAATTTAAAATTCAAAATCTTATAAAAGTAAATGTTTTACACTAAAAATAAATAAATATTTAAAAGAAAAAAATGATTGAAGTAGTTAATAATGTCAAAAAAAGTTTCAGGATATAAAAGAAATCTGTGTCATCAGTATTTCTACCTATTACCTGTAAAACCCAACAGAAAGAGATAGAGATGTTCTATTCGAATAACTAAAGAATGTTATGTATCTGGCAGTCTTACCAAGACATAAATTGGAACTATGTGAATACCGCTACAAAAATACACAGAGCAAAACACAAAAGTCCAGAAGGGGATGTAAGCAGGGCAATTTTTCTTAAGTTCACAATTTAAAAATACCTGAAAATTAAGAGAGGTGGGTTCTAATTCCATCGCTGCCACTAACTTGACTGAAATCTTTCTGTCTCCGTTTCCTCATCTGTCAAATTAGATGTTTAGATTCCATGTGAATGATCTCCAAGGTGTCTTCTACCTACCACATAATAGAATTCTTGGATCGTTACAAAGAATACTTTCATCCAGCTGCATATTTTATATTTAGTTTGCCATTAAATAGTGGGTGGCTTGCCCCCTTTTTCTTATTCTAGTTTTATCACAAATAAAATTACCAAAAACATTTTTCAAAAGAAATCTGTGATTTTGCACTGCTTAGTTGCATTGTCCTAGAGTCTTTTCAACAAAGGATGTTTTTTCTTCTTCAGCTTAGCTACACCTAAAAGAAATTCCCAGTAGCCAGTTGTATATACTTTTAGGATTTAGAAGCTGGCCACAAAGTTGATTAAAAGAGTGACAATTCTTTTCATGAAAAAAAGGGATAAAGGAATTGGGATAAATCAGCTCATAAAAGAGAAAACTTTGGGGAAATTTTTGAGACTTTAAACTATATGAAGTATTATTATGACTGGCTGTTGCCCTTCATTCCTGACATTTATATAGAGCTTTAAAGTTTGGAAAGTACTTTATACATTATCTCGTTTGAGCCTCCCAGCAGCCCTGTAAAGTAGGTACCACAGGAGTCCCCATTTTGCAGAAAACCGAAGAGAAAATGAGTTAAAGCTAACTCCTGAGGCATTTACCTTATGAATCTAAGAAAAGAAATACATGAGAGAATTATTGGAGCCTAGAATGGTTGACCAAAGACTACTATAGAATCTCCTTTGATGAAAATCTTAAAAATAGAGGAGAAATGAGATCATTCAAGGTCTTCTCTAGCTTGAGTGTGCCACGATTTGGGGTAGAATCCTCCTTTTGTGTTGTGACTAATGCAGAGTGACCAAGCAAGTACCTTTTAGCGCTAACCCTTTTAATTCTTGGGCTTTATCTCGAGACAGTGGTGTGATTGACAGGTTTTTTGTTGTATGAAAAAATGCATTTAACATTCAACCTTTTTATAGTATTTTCCTGGAGAAAAGAACTTGCCATGCTGATATGAGGAGAGACTACAATGTGGAGAGATCTCAGTATATTATAAAACCAGGCCAAGGACCTTCAGTTCTGTCATTAGGGCTCGCAGTTAAAAATTAATATCTAGACTATGTTTTAAGAATGAAGCCATCCTTAGCTGTAATGACACAAAACTAGGAACAACAGCTAATGGCCTGGATGGCAAAGTCAGGCTTCCAAAGAGTTTTGACAGATTGGGGCACTGGGCTGAATCTGATAAAATGAATAAATTTAAAGTCTTAAATATGATTTTTCAGACCCATGTACAAGATAGAGGAGATGTGGTTAGTCTGGAAAAGTTCTATGGAAAGAATCTGGGGGTTTTAGTGCATTGCAGGCTCAATACGATTGAGACAATAGTGTGATAGGAGATCCACAAGAGCTAGTGTAGTCTTCAACTTCATGAGAAGAGTGTAGCCATCGAGAACAAAGAGACAGTAGTCCCTTGTACCCTGCCCTGGTCAGGCTGCAGCGGGAGCGTTGTGCACCACAGTTCAGTAAAGACAATGACAAGCTGGAAAACAGCCAGAGATGTTGACCAAGATGGTGCAAGTCCATGTCATATGAAGATTGCTTATACACCTGGAGATATCTGAGGTGGAACAGAGAAGGAAAGACTTGAGGGATACAAAATAGCTGCCTGCACATATTTAGGAAGTTGTCATGTGGCAGAAGAATTTGATTGGTTCTGCTTGAACCCTGTGGACCAAACCAAAATCATGAGCAGATGTGAAAGAGGTAAATTTAAGCTTCATGTCTGGGAAGGTTTCCTCACAATTAGAACTGTCCAAAAATGGAGTGGACTGCCTCAAGGGGTGAGAAGTTTCCTTCTCCTTGAAGGCCTTCAAACAGAGATTGGGTGATCACTTTCTGGGGATGAAGATTCCTTTTAGGATATCTAGTGTTAGAGTAGCTGGACATCAAGGTCCCTTCCAACTAAGAAAATTCTACAACTCTTTAATTGTGAAGGGTTAGGAGGGGATGTGAGGCAGGAGCTGTCTTACATGCTTTTTTATGCATATGTGAGAAGGAAGAAGATGCAGTAACTGAAATGGTTAGAAAGTGTATAAGCACCAAGTTAAAAGGCCCCACCTCAGTTACCACCTCACACCCCTCAGATTTTCTAAACTGACAAAAATGAAAATGAAAAATATTGAAGGTACTAACTGGTCCAATCGGTACAGAAAGAAACCATGCCCAAAAGTCATTAAACTGTGCATATGTTTTTACCCAGAGATGCTATTCCTAGGTCTTTACCCCAAAATGATCAAAGGAAAAGGACTCATATGTGCAAAAACATTTATTTCAGCTTTTTGTGATGCCAAAGAATTGGAAACTGAGGGGATGCCCATCAGTTGGGGAATGGCTGAAAAAGTTATGTTCAGACAAGTTAAGAATACTATAGTGCTATAAAAAAAGGATGAAGGGGTAGTTTTGGGAAAACTTACATGAATTGTAGCAAAGTGAAGTGAATAGAACCAGGAGAACATTTTATACAATTATGACAACATTGTAAAGATAATCAGCTTTGAAAGACTTAGGAATTCTTATAGATACAGTGACCAACCATAGTTCCTAACGACTCATGATAAATGTTGTCCACCTCCAGATAGAGAGCTGATGGACTCAGAGTAAATTTTTCTTTCTTTTTTTTTGTTTTTTGGATATACCTAATGTGGGCATTTGGTTTGCATGACTTTACATATTTGTAATGGATTTTGTTTTTCTTGCCTTCTCAATGGATGGGGGAGGGGAAGAGGAAAAAGGGATGAAGAGAATTAAGGAACTAAAAATAAAATGAAATTGAATTTTAAAAAAGGTACTTTGGAGACCACATAGCTCAATCCATACCTGAACAGAAATCTCTGCAGCATCACTCACAAGTGATTACATTTAGGCCTTGGTTGAAAGAGAATCCACAACCTCTCAAGACAACCCATTCCACCATGGAACAACTCTGACTCTTAGGAAGCTTCCCTTTATATTGGGCCATGAAGAGCTGCCTCTCTGCAACTTATGGCTGGTAGTGAGAGGTCTGACTTCTGAAGCCAAGAAAGCCAAATGCAGTCCCTCTTCCACGTGACAGCTCTTCAAAATGTTGTTCATCCTTCGTACTTAAAGAGGGCCGGTAGCATCATGGTGTTGGGGTCGAGGTACAGTGTGTTCGGCTATGTCTGGTTCAGTATGAGGTTGGAAGGCTCTACTGCAGGACAGGCATAAAGAGTGTGTTTGAACATTTGAGATGGAGATGTCTCTAGAGTTGTGCATCTGAGGTTTCATTTCTGTTACTTCCATTCTGCTTTGTTCATAGAGCACAGTGCCTTCTTTGATGTGGGCATGTCATGTTGGGTGGGTAATCCTGTGCCAGCATCTCCCATGTCTCAGGCAGTACTAAAGTTCTTCAGAGAGACCTTGAGATTGTCCTTGTATCATGTCTTCTGACCTCCATGTGAACACTTACCTCATGCATATTCTCCATAAAATAATCTTTTAGGTAAATATGCATTTGGCATCCAGGCTGTGTGGCTAGCCCATCAGAATTGCACTCTCTGCAATAGAGTTTGATTGCTTGGAAGTTCACCTTGAAATAGTACCTCATTGTCCAGTATCTTATCTTGCCAAGTAATCTTCAGACTCTTCCTAAAACAATTCAAGTGGAAGTGGCTTGACTTTCTGACGTGGTGCAGGTAGTCTGTCCAGCTCTCACAAGCATACAACAATGAAGTCAGCACAATGGCTCTTTAAACCATCAGTTTGGCATGTAGCCTAATAACTCCTCTCTCTCACATTTTCTTTTGGAGCCTCCCATATGCTGAGCTAACTCTGGCAGCACATGCGTCAACCTCATCATCTACGTGGACATTCCTAAAAGACGGCTGTTTCTCGCTATACCTTGCTGCTGCCCCAATCTTCTCTTCTTTAAACATAACAACCCTGGTTCCTTTAACTGAGTTTCATTTTGGGCATGATCTCTAGCTCCCTCATTATCCTAGTCACCTGTCTGAACATGTAAAAATTTATCAGTGTAATTCTACTAGTGGGACTCAAACTCCAAGAAGGTTATTGTGGGCAAAAATTTTCATAGCAACATTATTTGTGATGATAAAGATCTGGATACAAACTATGCTCCCAATGACTGAGAAATGGCTGAATAACTATGATATATTTATGTAATAGAATTGTATGCCATAATTAATGATAAGTCTGAAAAAGTTAAAACATGGCAAGGTGTATATGAAGTGATTCAGAAAGAAAGCGGTCCACAGAACAGTATACACAATTGTTACAGCAATGTAAATAAAACCAGCACTAAGAAAGACAACAGAACTTGGGTCAGTACTGTCGTCAGTGTTGATATAATACTGTCACAGTTAAAGGACACCTTGGACGCCGGAGTCAGGAAGACCCAGGTTCATGTCATTGCTTTGACCCTCCTTGTGTGACTTTGGGCAAGTCATTGGACCTCCTTACCTGTCAAATGAAGTGAATTAGACTAGACAGGCTCAGAGAGCCTTTTCAGTTCTAGTTCTATGATCCCGTCATCCTGTGGTCCTTTCTTAATAAAGAGATCACACAGGAAATTTCTGGGGGTTGGAACTAAGATGGCAAAATAGAGAAAGTCCTCAACTGAGCCCTTCCAGCATCCTCCAGACAACTGTAAAATAATGCCTCAAAGAGAAATCTGGAGTGGTAGAGTCAACAGAAATTCAGAGTGAGATATCTTCCAGCCCAGAACAGTGTAGGAGTCTGGGAAGAGAGATCTGTGAGAGGGATGGAGGCTGGCCTGGAGTCCACGCGGATGAGACACCAGTGGTGGAGAGAAGCCGCAGCAATTGGATCTCCCAAGCCTGAGACAGTAAGGGGACCTGGCAACTGGTCAGAAAGATTTTACAGAGGATCCCTGTGGTAGCACTGGACACAGATCCAGACACTTTTTTGGTAACTGCATTGCCTAAACCCACTTCTGAGTCATAGCTTCAAGACAGGGAGGAACATTTTGGGTCTAGAGAGATGAAAGCCCTGAAGGGCAACAGTTTCCCCACTCCATTGTCTTTACCCATTTCTGAGTTATAGTTCAAGGGCAGGGAGAAGCACTTTCAGTCCAGAGGGAATATAAATCCTGAGGGGCAGTATCAGTCACAATTCCAAGGGATCAGGAGTCCTTCCTGGGTAAGGACCAGAGAACAGACCAGGAAAGCAAGGACCACCTCTCTCCCCAGATGACACCACCTTGGAAGCACCAAAAACTTTCACCTATACCTCCTCTCCCCTGAATTACTTCTGAAAATATCAGTTTAAAAAAGTCTGAAGCTTGAGACAGTGCCCCTTCACCCTCAACACTGGAAACAGAGTCCAACATTAACATAAAATTTCTCATCAAGAAATGGGGGTGGGAGGAATTGAGCAACAACACTAACAAAGAACCTGACTGTAAAAAGGTACTATGGTGATGAGAAAGACCAAAATATGAACTCAGAAGAAGACAGTGAAAACAAAACCTGCTACAAGCAAAGCCTTAAAAAAAAAAAAAATAAATTGAACACAAGCACAACAAGAATTTCTGGAAGAGATCAAAAAGGATTTTCAGAATAAAAAAACGTGGTTTGCCATTTCCTTCTCCAATGGATCCTATTGTCAGGCATCAGATGTTAAGTGACTCGTCCAGGGTCACACAGCTAGGAAGTATATGAGGCTGGATTTTAATTCACATCTTCCCAACTCCAGGCCCAGAGCTCCATCCACAGAGCCACAAGCTACCTCACTAGAATTGCTAGCTATATCAATAACACAAGAAAAAAAGGAACAAAGATAGGCAATGAGGAAACAAAACTGTTGCTCTTTGCAGGTGATATGATGGTGTACTTAGAAAACTCTAGAGTGTCAACTGAAAAAACTATGTGAAACAAATGTAACAACTTCAGCAAAGTTGTAGTGTTATGGTCTAGGGGTGCTGGGAGCCTGAAATTCAAGGGCAAACAATGCAGGTCCTGCCTAGAAAGAATTCGACCCAAGCCTTCTTTAAGTTAGAGACTGGGTTTACTAAAACACTAGTTGGGGTGGGCATCATTTTAAGAATTCTCACCGTTGGCCAGACGCTTAAGGAATCCGAGCCTTTGTGATGCTTTCTTTTATTGATAAGCTGGCCAGATTGAATCTGAGTGATTTAATGGGGGCAAGACCCACTGTGGGTCTAGATGGAATCCAGGGAGGGAAGAGACCAAGAGCAGTCTGGAGGTAACAATGAAGGGCTGGGCTAGGTTAGAGGTAACAGAATTAGAGATTGGGCATGGGCCTACAATGAAAGGTCATTTGAAAGGATTACTGCTGCATGTTATCAGTAGCATGATCAATATGCTTTCTGTGCCTTCATCCAAGTTATTGATTAAAATTTTGAACAGTGTATATAGTCAAGGACAGATCATGGGGCACTTCATTTAAGGACCTCCTTCCAAGTTGACATCATCATTATTCTTTAGATCTAGTCATTCACTGTTTCTAAATCTCTCTAGTCCATACCTTGTATCTGATCTGTACCTCTTCATCTTACAGTTGATAATACTGAAACTCAGAAAAATAAAGTGACTTGCTTGAGGTTAAAAAGCTAGTTTAGCATATGGTTAATTAGAGTTGGGCCCAGGCAGCATTCAAGAAGGCACCTGAAGAAAGAACTAGGTGAGCTTCTGGGAGAGCTGATACCATGAGAAAAAATACCAGCAGTATGCCCCAACTTCCATCTTGACCCTCATGAAAATTCTTTTATTTATGGCACTAATATTTTAGGCCCATTTTCCATTCACCTCCAAGGATCTGAACCTTGTTATAACCTGGAACAATTATTGTCTCTATACGGGCATCATTTAGTATTTAGAAACTTGCCCTTGGAGCAAAATCAATCATCAGTGAACATCTATTCAGTGCCTGCTATGTCCCAGGCACTGTGGCAAGTGTTGGGGATACAAAGAAAGGCAAAAGGCAGTCCCTGCTCTCAAGGAGCTCATAGTCTAGTGGATGAAATAACAACTATGTACAAACAAGATATGTAGAGGATAATTTGGAGATAATCACAGAGGGAAAGCATTGGGGTGAATCAGGAAAGGCTTCTTGCAGATGAGATTTTAGCTAGGACTTAAAGGTAGCCAGGGAGACCATGGCAATAGATGAGGAGGGAAGAGTAATGTGTAAGAAAACTAGAAAGGCAGGAAGCATAAGCAGTTCCCAATTTACAAGTGACTTGTGTTTAAAAAGTTTATTTTATAAGTCCTTTAACGTTGTTTATAACTCAAAACTTCCTGTTTCTGTGAAGAGTGTTATTTAGTAAATAAAACTTTAGGTTTCTAGACTAAAACCTATCTAATTCATAACATTGCTGAAATGTGTCGTAATACATAAAAGGTAGCCATAAACCACACAAGTTATTTGATGTGCACCTGAACTTCAGCTGATACAGAGACTAAAAGTACAAACAGAATGCATCTGTGAGGAGGAAGTGTTTGGCCATCCCCATTTTTACAGTGTGCCCAGATGCTATTAGGGCTGACTGAGATCCCATGGACGGCTGCTTTCTCTTTTTTGTTCTTCAGATTCTTCATCTATCACTTCTGGGAGCCAAAATGGCAGAGTGATGGGTAAATGCTCTCTCCCCTTCCCCTTGTTGACCTTGAAAGAACCATAAAATAAATCCCCAGAAAAACCCTGAAACAGTGGGTTTAGCAGAAGGGGCAAACAGTCTCTTAGCATGTGAGGCTAGGAAAATCGCTAAGGAGGGGGCCTCTTGCTGTGACTGTAGGGGATCTGTACAGGACTAGAGCTCTCCTAGACAGCCCTACCTCAGCAAACTGGGAGGAGGTCCGGAGCTCCATGGAGGTGGAGCTCCACAACCACCAACACCAGGATCCCAAGCCTGCCTCAGCAGTTCAGGGGAATCTGAAAGACACTAGGGCAACTGGAATCACCAACTGCTGAGCTTGCCTATGCTCTTGATCAGCAGAGGAGACTTCCTGTGGCCAGATCACCCTTCCCCCACACTTAACAAGCTAGGCCCAGAGTAAATCCGGGGAAACACAAAAAGATTTCCCCTGGCCTCTGCTTTCTCACACCAGCCAGCTCAGCACCAGGTAAACTGCAGCTTTTTAGCTTCTAGCCGAAAGAATAAGAGGCCACAACACACAAAGCCTCAAGTTCAAGGCACAAGAACGGTGGCCCTAGAAGCAGAGATCTACTTTAAAAGTCAGGAAAAGGGTGACTATCATCATCATGAGTAAGAAGCAAAGCAGGGAAGAAAAGACCATAGAATCTTTCTGTGGGGACAAGGACCACAACATGAATACCAAAGAGGTCAGCATTGATATACTCCCACCTGAAACTTCAGAAGGGATTATGAACTGGTCGCAAGTACCAAGAGCACTCTTGGAAGAGCTGCAGGTTCTTCATCTGTGAAATGAGGGGGTTGGACTAGGTGATCTCTGAGGTCCCTTACAGCCCTGAAATCCCCTCCTGTCCATTTCAGAAAAGCTCAGGTTCACTAGTAAACTGAAAGACCCATCTTATGTAGAGACAACTTTTGTATAGTAGAAAATTAATTTTAAAAATTGCATTAAATAAAATATTCTAAGATCATTTTGATGTGAAGGAGAAATGAATGGGGGAAAGAATTCCTTTGTCTTTCCAACTAATAAAGTTTTAATTTTGGATAATTTTTTTGATCACCTCTTTCTCGTGCCACACTCCCACACCCCCCACCCCCACCCCTCCACACATACACACCCTGAGCAGGGTTGCAGGTACACTGAATTTTCAGAGACCTGTGGCTGTAGCATTCCCATGTATGTAAATGGGTCCACTAGTGGACTAAGGTCAAGTAAAGCAAATCTACAGCTCCCTGACCTATGCCATGAACTATAATTCCATCAGATTTCCACCTAGATTGATAGCAGCCTCTGAAGTACTCTTTGAAATGGTGCTCAAGTCCAGTAGGTGGCACCCTGAGGCAGTCCCCAGCCCTCTCTTCATTAATACTAGTTGGGAGACATAGCCAGGAATTTAGATGTACTAAATGTGTTGCAGAGCCAGAAAGGCAGTGAGGTGAAACTGGTATTTAGGCCCTGCTTTCTGCGGCCTCAAGTTTGACTCCAAAACAGTGGATCCTTCTTTCTACCTCCATTTGCAAACTGGTGGCATTTTCTGGCAAACTGACCGCCCCTTGACCACTGTGTAGATCAGCAGGCTTCCCTGATTCCAGAAGCTAGGAGGAGGGACAGAATGCAGAAGAATGAGTAAAGGGACTTTGGCTTGGGGAGCGGTCATTTTAGATTTACAGTTATGCATTTAGGGACCAAATAAACTACAGATTTATATGCACTCCAGTTTCTGTGTTTATGTGTATGTGTTGGGAGGGAGGCTGGGAAGGGAACATGGCGGGAGACCTCATTAAAACACATTCCAAGCTTTGTGGATCCTTTTACTGTACTGAAGTATAACTACATAAATTATAAACTATATCCAGGAATAAACAAGGTGTGGGGTGGAGCTTGAGAAGCTTTTTCCTGTACAAGCATACCCAACCTAAGATCATTAATTTTTTCAACCTAGCAGTGACATTGCAGGGATGCCAGTGGAACACCAGCAGGGGTTTCCTGGCATGGGGTTGGATTATAAAGTATTAATGATATTACTTTGAAACAGTGGGAGAGAGGAGAGGACAACCTCATGTGTGATGATCTTTTACAAAGTATTTTTTTTATAACTAGATCTTGCCCGTATGTGACACGTGTTGTAGGCATTGATCAACAAAGAGCTGATATCTAATATTAGCTTGAGGTGCTGACTAGTGTTTAATACATTGGAATTCATCCAGTTGAGTCATGGGCACACTTGCATTTTCATCTTTCTCTCTCCTGATTGGCTTGGTCAGTTAAATTGCTCACACCTGAAGGGGGTTAGTTGAATTTTGCCGCATTTCACTTTTTGTCGAATATTGGAAATTTAACCAGATTGTCAGGATAATATTGGATTTTTATTCCTTTTTGAACACTAACTAAAACATAATGATCACTAAGGAAAGTCATAAAAGTGCCAGAGAGACAAAAATTGGATACTGGATGCGCATGTTTAAATGCTTCCTCATTGCATTCACATTTTCATTTATCCTTTGTTGCAGAAGAGTTGGCTTGGTTTGTATACTGCTAATCAACGAAAGAGTTAAAAAATGCAGTCATTAGTGAAAGCTAAAGTCACAGGGTAAAGTCGTGGGGCTCAGCTAAATAACTGATGCCAGACAATTTGGATCCTAGGTGTTCTGGTGGGGTGTGTTGGAAAGAGCTGTGGTTTGGAGTCCCGGTTTAAATGTGTATTAGCTTGATGACTCTGGGAAAATTATTTAACCTTTCTGTGCCTTGCTTTTCATGACTCTGGGAAAATTATTTAACCTTTCTGTGCCTTGCTTTTCTCATTTGTGAAATGAAATAATATCGACATTACTTCCCTTTTAGGATTGTTGTGAGCAAAGTACTTTGTAAATCTTAAAGAATTATATAAATATAAACTTGTTATTACTGTTAGCATTAGCACAAGTGGCAAGCCTGTGGAGGAGGAGTAGACAGTAAACAGAGTTTAACTAGGATGGAAGGACCAGAGCTTTTATCCAAAGTGCTTGGCAACCAGGAATCTGTTTTTCCACTGGCAGTCCTGCCTCAGCTCCATACCATTTTCCTTCCTCCAAGCCCTCTTCTCCTCCTCCAGTCTGTGGCCAGCTGCCTCTGCTTCCTTGCTAAGCCCTTCTAGGCACTACTCTCCGGTCACTGGTCGTGAGGCTGCTGACCCCCACCCAGGTGCTCAGCTACAATAACATATTTGCTTCCTCTGAAGTCTAGGAGACAGTCCCTGCCTTCTGTACTTCCTGGGGTTTGCTAAGAGCCAGGGATAGTCTGTGCTACATCCCCAAGCCAGGGGTTCTTATGGATCCCAGGTTAAGAGCCCCTGTACCAAACTCTCTTGGGAAACAGGTTTTCCCTCCCCCATTGTACCTGCACTAAACTGAATGATTTGGATAAAGTCATGACACAGTGAAGATGAAAGCTGGTATATCGGCTGACATAGCATCCCGAAACCTTCCTGCACATGAGCTCCTCCCCTGCCTTGCCAGGCTCTGTGTCCTCCTCTAGCAGCAGCCGCCCTGACCGGATTCTGATTGGGGTCTCTGTTTCTCTGCTACGGGGCCTGTCCTGGGATCTGTCCCCTCTCAGGGGATTTTAGTTCTCTTATTCCAGGAGCCAAAATTGATAACTACAGCCTTGCCAGTGAAAGGAGGATAAAATTTGGATAACAGGTTAGCAAAGAGAAAAACTTAGGAGTGAGAGTCTCAGAGTGGCAGTTGTATTCTCTTGGATCCATCCTGAGGTTATAGTTGGAGAGATCTCTAATCTCTCATCCCCAATCCAGGTGGGTAGAGCTAGCCACAGGGATAGTGGTTGCCTTGAGCCATTAAAAAAGCTATCTGAGGGCCTCCTACACCTCCAGTCATCATTGGAGAGGGGTAAACCCACGATAGTGTACTAATCCCCATTTGCTGCTTACTTGGGCAGGTCATTTAACTTCCTTTGCTTCAGTTTCATCAGCTTTAAAAATGAGGGAGCATTTAAATTGCTAAATTCCAGTCTAAAGACTGAGTCTTTGAGCTCTTGGTCTTTGCCCTCAGCTTCCCCAAACTCTCTTAACCTAACATTGAACACATCCCTCCCCAAAAAACCACTCTGATGGTCATACTTGAGAGTCCCTTTGGCCCAAAGATTTTCTCTTGTTCTCCGCTTTCAGATCTTCAACCCCAAATAATCTGCTTCGTTTGATTTCCCTTCTCTTCTTCCATGACTACAAATAACTGGTGGAGAAAATAACAAAATCAAGCTGATGTCTTGTTTTACACATCTGTGGCACATAAGCTCAGCCAGTCCCTCAGTACTGCCAGTTATTCTTCAGTCATATCTGACTTTTTGTGATCCCATGGATCATACTGAATGTGGCTGATTTGGTTTAGGGCTTTTTTTTTTTTCAAAGATACTAGAGTGGTTTTCCATTTACTTCTCCCAGTGGATTAAGGCAAACAGAGGTTAAATCACTTGCCCAGGATCACACAGCTTATAAGTGTCTAAGATCTAAATTGAACCCAGGTCTTTTTGACTTCAGGCCCAGCAGTCTTATTACACCACCAACTGTTAGACAATGCTTCTATTCTGCCATATTAACTGTTACCAAATTTACCATAGTAGCCATTCTAAATCTTTTTTTTTCTCCCTTTCCACTGCTAACTATCCCTAGACCACCCCTCCAACCTTCCCCACAACATACACACACACATACTTAAAATAAATGACCTAGCCTTTATCCTCTACTGTGAGGACTGAAGCCATCCAGCATGATCTCCCTCAACTCCTTCTTTCCTTGAAACTATTTAGCGACCTGCATCGACTCTCCCTTCCTCCTGGTCATCAAAAAAAATAATTATACATGGTCTTATTCCTCCCCAAGGCTAATTCCATGACTTGAACCCTTGATATCATTCCCTCCCTCCTTTTGGGAGATGTTACTTAGCAGTCATTCTCTCTCTTGTAGATCTCTAGGCTCTCTTGCCACTGACTCATAGAATTTAAGAGTTTCAAGGAAGCAGAATTTGGAACGCAAAAAAAAATTTTTTTTTAAATGTTAAAAAATTTTATATGTAATTGGAAAAAATAAAATATTTTTTAAAAGAGTTGTAAGGCACATGAATAGCATGGAAAAAATCCCCACAACAACATAAGTGACAAGTGATTGTCCAGTTTCTGCTTAAAAACCTCCAAGGAAAAATTAGCTTCTCCATAACTTCTCCCCATGGCTCTGAGTTCAGAAGCTCTTTGGAGCCAAACAGAACTCTAATTCCTCCTCTCCGTGAGGGCTCTTCCAGTATTTGATGGTTCTTTCCCTTCCCTATCCTTATCCCTTCTTTAGACCACACGTGTTCAATTCCTTCTCGTGTGACAGGGACTACTACATATTCCTCAGCTTACCAATATCCTTCTTAAACCATGGTGCCTGATACTGAATACAGCACTTTAAATGAGACTTGATGGAACTATCACCTTTCTATTCCTGGAAGTTATACCCTTCTTAAGCCCAGGATCTTATTAATTTTTTTGAATGCTACATCGAACTGCTGCTTTATATTTAGTTTGTGATCCACTAAAACACTCAGATCTTTTTCAAAATAGCTTCTAACTAATGCCTCCCTTATTTTATAAAGTTAATTTGTTTGTTCCTAAGTGCAAAACTTTGTTTATCCCCATTGAAATTAAGCTTATTACTAATAGTTTACCCCAGTCAAGATTTTTGGATCCTGACTCAGTCACCCAGTTTATTAGCGCTGCCTCCAAATTCTGTGTCATCTGCAGATTTTATGAACCTAATACTGATGCTTTTTTCCATGTCATTCATAAAAATGTTAAACAATACAGGACCATAGAATATAGGTCCCTGGGGCATTCCCTTGGAGACCTCCTGCCATGTTGACATTGAATCATTAACAACTCCTCTTTCTGTCTGTCCATCCAACCACTTCTCCATCTATCCGATTATATTATCATTTAATTCATATCTCTCTATCTTCTCCACAAGAACAATTTAATATACTTTATCGAAGCTTTGCTAAAATACAGGTACTGTATATTCACAGTATTATCTAGTAGTTTATTCATCCTGTCAAGAAAGGAAATGACTTGTTCTTGATGAATCTCTGACTCTTTGTAACCACTGCCTCCCTTTTTCAGTGTTCTACAGCCATCTCTTTAATGATCCGTTATGAAATTTGCATAGGAATTGAAGTCAAGCTTACTGGCCTATGGTTTGCCGATCCTGTTCTCTTCCTTTCCTTAAAAAAATGGGGACATTTGCCTGTCTCCCATCTTGTGGTACCTCTTTCACTTTACATGGTCTTTCATATATTGTTGATAGTGGCTTAGTAATCACATCTGCCAGTTCTTTCAGCTACACGATGTATCTTTTCTCTGAACCAGGTGACTTGAATTAGTCAAGGACAACTAGATGCTGTCTTACCCTTTCCTTTCTTGTCTTGGGAATCAGTTGGTTGTAAAGTGCCCTCCTTTGAAGAGAAAATAAAGTGTAGCTAGGGACCTGAAATCCACCTATTTGACTACTGCTCGTCTCCCCAGTCCTAAAAAAAGTATCTCTTTTATGTGGAGCGGTAATAAACATAGTGTAGTAGATAGAGTTCTTCACCTAGAGTTAGGAAAACCCAAGTCTGGATCCTACCTCAGACAGTCACTATCTGTGTGACCTTAAGCAAGTTGCTGAATCTCTCTGGGCCTCAGTTTCTCCATCTTTAAAGAGGAGGTAATAATAGTATCAATCCCATAGAGTTGTTGTGAAGATCGAGCTATGTAAAGTCCTAAAGCATCACGTAAGTGTGAATTGTTATCCTAGCTTACCCAGTGAATCCGTTATCTCTATCTCTTGTCTCTCCCTCCCTCCCCTTCTCTCTCACTCTCCTAAACTCTTTCAGTCATATCTGTTTCCTTATTACCTCATCTCTCCTTAAACCCTTGCAGTCTGACCTCTATCACTGCTACCATACCAAAACTGCCCTCTCTGAATTCACTGGTAACCTCCTGATTGCTAGATCCAGTGGCCTTTCTTTCAGACCTCATCCACCTAAACCTTTGACACTATTGATCCACCCCTTTTTGTTTTCTCCTCACTCGGCTTCAGAGATTATACTCTTGGGGTTCTCCTTTTACCTCTCTAATTGTTCTTTTTTTTCTATCCTTTACGGATTCCTCATCCCCAGTATGTGTGTTTTCCAGGAGTACATCCGGTCTTCTGATCTCTCTGTACTGATTCCCCTTTGGCGATCTCATTCACTCCGTCTCTCAACTATTATAATAGCTTCCCAAAAGGTCTTGCCACCTTCATTCTTTCCTGCCTCTAATTTATCCTTCATGCCATTGTTGGGACAATCTTTCTTATCTGTTGATCTAATTCTGTCACTTCTTAAAAATTCTGCCGCTGGTGTCTCTGTTGAGTCAGGACCGTTGTGAGATGAAATGAAATGATAGATGTGGAAACAGTTGGCAAAGTAGCAAATATTCAATTCAGATATCTTCTAAAGCAGCTCTCCACTCAATGCAAATATCAGATACTGAGATATAAAAAACAAGGAGCCCCCAAACCTCTTGAGGGGTGATTGAAGCAAAATCAGGAGGTCTGGTTTTGGTCTCAGAGAAAAGAAGAAGATAACGCATTTTTTCCTTTCAGTAGAGTAGCTGTCGGACTGCAGCATGAAATGATCTATAAACCATTTGACTGACAGTCAGATGTGAACCCTTTGTCAAGTGGGGGACTTGCATTCACTTTTTTTTTTTAATATAAAGAAAGATTCAATGTATTGAGGTGCTAATCTGAGGTTAAAGTAAATGAAAGTTCTTAATGGATGGGGCAGTCAGGAAGCAAACATTTATAAAACAACTTACTATGTGCCAGGTACTACACTAAACACTAGGGATACCAAAAAAGAAAAAAAAAAAGGCAAAAATAACCCATGTACTCAAGAAACACAGATTCTAATGAAAAAGACACTTAAGTAGGTATACAAAAGTACATACATACATACACACACACACACACACACAGTAGATAGATGATAATCTAAGCGGGGAATGACACCAGCATCTGAGGAAACTGGGGAAACTTGAACTGAGTCTTGAGGAAAGCCAAGATATGAAAGTTAAGAGGTAGAACATTTCAGGCTGGGGCCCAGTCAGAGTTGAGACATGGAGGAGAAAGGTAGAAGGTCATTTGTGAGGAACTGTAAGTAGGCCAGTACAAGTGGGTCACCAGATGCACGTGGGGAGACCAGAAAGGTAACCAGAAGCCAGCTTATCAAGAGCTTGAAATGCCAAACAGAGGGATTGGTTTCATTCTACAGGTAACAAGGAGTCTCTGGAACGCATGAGCAGGGCATAATATGGTCAAACTTATGCTTTAGAAAAATCACCTTGATAGTTGTAGAGAATGAATTGGGATGGGAAAAAATGTGAGGGAAAGAGAAACCAGTGTGGAAGGTTATTCCAATGGAAGCATGCTTTTTTTTACTTTATTTACTTTATTTTTCTTGAGTTTGGTTTTGTTTTTGGTTTAATTTTGTCTGTGTTTTCTTTCCCAACATGACTATTATGGATTATGGACTACCAAAAAAAAAAAAAAGAATATTATTCCAATATAGTCCAGGCTAGAGGTGACAAAGGTCTAACCTGTGGGGTATGGCTAATGTGAGTGGAGAACAAGAGATTTATATGAAATGTTTTTAGGGTAAAAACAACAAAATTTGGCAACGTAATGTATATGTGAGATGAGTGAGAATGAGGAGTCAAGGATGAAATTGTGGTAATGGACATGGGTGACTGGGAGGATGTTCTCAACAGTACTAGGAAAGTTAGGAGGAAGGGAGAGTTTGGGGGAAAAGTTAGTGAGTTCTGTTCTGAACATGTTAAATTTGAGGGCCCATGGGACAGCCAGTTCAAAATGTCCTAGAGATGGTTGGCAATGCATGACTGTAGCTCAGGAGAGAGATTAGAATTTGAAATACAGATCTGTGAATCATTTAGATAGAGATGATCGTTGAATTCATGGAAGTTGATGAGATCACCAAGTGAGAAAGTAGAGAAAAAAAATAGAAGGGGGCCCAAGGTAGAGTTTGGGGATCACCTACTGTTGGTTAGTGGGCATGATTGCAGAGAGATCCAGAAAGATAAAGAATGAGCAAAGAACGTTGGAGATGATGACAGAGAATCATCAGAACATCTGTGGGCAGAACCAGAATAATTTGTACAGAAACATTAAGGAAAAAATAATAAAAAGAAAAACACAGGCAGAGCCAAGATGGTAGAGTAATAGCAGGAAACAGTACTTCCCAGCTTTCCCCCAAACTCCTGGACTGAATCCTAATAAGGAAATCCAAGAAAACAATCACTTGTCCATTCACTTGTCCGGCCCAGGTCAGCACAGACACAGGCTAGGATTGGGCCACGTCCAGTTCCCAGCACCCACAGAGAAGCTGTGTACCAGAGCAAGAGAAGGTTCCAGACCTATTCTAGGCACCCCCAGAACTATATTTGGGGCATTGCAATGGGAAGTTGCAGTTCTAGATCAGAGGTTAAGGGTGGACTGAGGAAAAACCTTGTATCTGCGGGGGTGGCATTCCCAAGTAGGGGAGTCCTGGGCAACATACCAGAAAAGGAGCAAGTTCTGAAGCAAGCAGTTGTTGTGTGTCTCAGATAGTAGGAGCAGAGCAGAGTCTCAGCTCCACCTTGTAGCACAGTCTAAAGCCTACAGAGGAATAACCACAGCAGAAATCTTAGAACAAAGAGAAGCCTACAGTTTTCTGACTCTGGATTAGCAGGCTTCCCAGCTAACTGATAGTGGCTGAATCTGTCAGCAGGGTTGTTAGTGCCCAGACCAAAACCAAGGTCAGTAACTTGCAGAGCCCAAAACAGAAGGGCAGCAATCAGATGTTGCTCTGGATCAAAGTGCTTCAGGAGGACTTAAAGCTTGCAGCTCCCCAGCGGAAGCTGTTTCTGCATACGTGGAATAACAACATTCAAATACAGCAGCAGAACCAGACCAGACCTTGCCTCCATGAGCACACAGAACCCAGTCCTAACATCAAGTTCAAAATCAAACTAGACTAGAAGAATGAGAAAACAGAAAAAGAACTCCACCACAAAAAGTTACGACATTGTCAAAGAATGTTCAAGACACAAACCAGAAGAAGAGAATGACTCCAAAACATACATAAGCAAAGCTTCAAAGAAAACATAACTTGGACACAAATTCTACTAAAATTCCCAGAAGAAAATAAAACAAAGTTATTGAAAAGAAACAGGAACTTTGGAAGAAAGATTCAGAAAGGGGTTAACAACTTGGTTCAAGATGTATAAAACCTTGCCCAAGCAACAAACTCCCTGAAAATTAGATTGAACCAAAGAGAAGCCAGTAACTCCATGAGACAAGAAGTATTAAAAGAAAATCAAAAGACTGAAAACTTAGAAGAAAATGTAAGATATGTCATAGCAAAAACAACTGACCTTGAAAACAAATAGAAGAAAAAAATTCAAGAATCATTGGACTGTCTGAACTCCACGATCAAAAAGAGTCTAGACATCGTATTTCAGGATATCTTAAGAGAAAACTGCCAAGATTTTCTTAGAACTAGAAGGCAAAGTAGAAGAAGAAAGAATCCATTGTCACCTCCTGAAAGAAACCCCAAAATGGAAACTCCCAGGAACACCATAGCCAAAATCCATAGCTTCCAGGTTAAAGAAAAAAAATAGTACTAGCAGCCAAAAAGAAAGAATCCAAGGACCAAGAAGTTGCAGTGAGAATTACATGCAAGTTAGCAGTTTCCATTTCAAAGGAGCCTAGGGCTTAGAACATAATATTCCAGAAGGCAAAGAATATAAGCTTCCAGCCAAGAACAATTTACTCAGGCAAATTAAATATGATACTACTGGGGGATAAAATGGACCTTTAATGAAATAGATGACTTCCAAGCATTCCTGATGAAAAGAATATAGCTGTGTAGAAACTTTGAAGTTCAAACACAGAAGTTAAAAGAAACATGAAAAGGTAAACACAAATGGACAGTGATAAAGGACTAAACAAGGCTAAATTGCTTACAGTATAACATGGGGAAGATGATATGTCCCCTCTGAACCCTGTCATTGTCATGGGTCATAGAAGGCCTGGAACTGGTTCTTTTATGTATTGATGATCTGAAAAGAAGGAAAAAGGAATATTCTAGGGGACAGGAGGGAGTGAGAAGGAAAGGGAAGTTAAGAAAAGAATTACCTCACATTATTAGGATATACAAGTAGACTATACAAACAAGGAAGGGAGGGTGCAGAGGAGTAACCAGTAATTCAAGTTCTCATCTCATCTGGTCAAAGAAGAGAAAGATATATACATACACACAGTTGGGAACAGAAAGACATTTCATTGAAGAAAATAGGTAAAGGGAGAAGAAAGAATTAAAAGGAAGCTATGTACTCAAAGAGGGATTGTTTCTAAGCAAAACGAACTTTAAAGAAGGTACAGAAATGTTTGTAGCTCCTTTTGAGGTAAACAGAATGGGAATCTGAGGGTGTGCCCATCAACTGAGGAAAGGTTGAACAAGTCATAGCAGTAAATGTGAAGAAATAAGATTGTGCTCCAAGAAATAATACTAAAAAATAATAGCTAACATTTACATAGTGCTTACTATGTGCCAGGCACTGTGCAAAGTGCTTTACAATTATTATCTCATTTGATTGTCACAGAAGCCCTGGGAGGTAGGTGTTAATGATTCCCATTTGACAGTTGAGGAAACTGAGACAGATGTGCCCAGGGTCACACAGCTCGTAAGGCTCTGAGGCCAGATATGAACTCAGGTCTTCCCAACTACAGGGGGATCTAGGTGGTACAGTGGATAGACTGCCAGGCCTGGAGTCAGCAAGGCCTGAACTCCAGTATGGCCTGAGACACTGAGTGACTGTGTGACCCTGGACAAGTCACTTCACCCTGTTTGTCTCAGTTTCCTCATCTGTAAAGTGAACTACGGAAGAAAATGGCAAAGCCCTCCAATATCGTTGCCAAGAGAACCCCCAGTGGGGTCACAGAAAGTCTAGCACAACTCAAATAACTGGATAGCAACAACTTCCTTCAGCTGCCTACTCACTGCACCCCCCGGAAAGGATAAAGGCGAAAAACCAAGCATGATTTAGGTGAACTGAGGTGAACAGACTTGAAGGAGTTAGGAATCAGTGTGATAGCACACCAGCCACCAGTCTATGAATGTTTCTTGCCCATGGCCAGTGCAGAAGTTGTTTTTGCTTAACTGTGCATGTTTGTAAAAGTGGTTTTGCTTTTCTTTCATTCTCCATTAGGAGGAGGGAGAAATTAGGGTGGGAAGGAGAGAAAACAGATTTTTGTGGATTGGTGAAAAAAATATATAGTTTTTTCAAAGATAACTGATCTTAAGACATAAGAATTATAATCTATACAGTGGACAGTTATTATAATTACAGAGAACTAATGATGAAGCATGCTACCCACTCACCTCTTGACAGAGATAATATTCTGAAAATAAAGAAGTTGTGCGAGTGTGGGAATTCACTTTGTTTTACTATGCATATTGATTGTAGAGGTTTTGTTTTTATTTTTTCTCTCCCTTGGGGCAGAATATGAGGAAGGATGGAATAGTCAAAAAGAAAGAGAGTCATTAAAAGTGTCTTTTTTAAAAATACAGAGAAGAGAGTAGAAAGAAGGCCGAAAGAATCACAGATAAATGGGGTGGCTTTGAAAGCTACAAATTTAATTCTTTATGTGTTTTAAAAAGCTAAACAAGACATACACAACAGAGATCTGTGGTTTCACATGCAGTCCTCGTCTTTTGTTCTATGTGTATAGCAATACTGCCTTTTTCATTTGGTTTTTGTTAAGTTCAGAAAAAAAATTTAAGAAAGAAAAGGTTATTGGATTTGGTCATTAAGATATCATTGTTACAGCCCAAGGAGGTCATTGAATATAAAGGCACCATATACATCAAAATATTTATAGCAGACTTTTTGTGATAGCAAAGAACCAGAAATAAATGGCCGCTGAGTGAATGATGACTAAGAAAAAAAACCTGTGGCCTACGAATGTAATAGAATATTATTGTGCTAGAAGAAATGGCAGTATTATGAGAAGCATGGAAAGACTGACATGAACTGAAAGTAATCAGAATTAAATAAGCAGAGTCAGCAAAACTATGTCCATACAGGTGTATATATACATGCTCACATATATGTAATATATGTGACAACAATACAAATGGAAAGAGCGGCAGAATAATGGAAAGTGAATGTTGCAGAATTACAGAAAACCCCCTGCCAGTGGCCGAAGGGAGGGTAATGTGGGTATGAAGCATTGCATCAGTTGTCAGGTTTTTTATATTAATGCATCAGTTTTGCTATTTTTTCTCTTCTTTTTCTTTATAAAAAAAATTGGTTATAAGGGGAAGACTTCCTCATGGTAAGGGAGGAGGAGGAGTGGTACAGGGACAACCTTGGGCAATATGAAAACCGATAATTTCCTTTTTAAAAAAAGATCATTGTTAACTGTAGTGAGGAGTAGGGGTCAGGAGAGGGACGGAAGGAGCGTGTGGCCAGTACAGGGGATAGCTGGAAGAGGAACTGAGGGGTAGAGACAGTGGGGGTCACAGTGAAAAGGAAGAGCCGGGATCAGGGATCATTGGGCCTAGGGAAGGATAGCATAGTAAAAGATGGGGATGGTTTCTGGGTGATGGAGGAGGCCTTTAACTGACGTTTGACTGGAAGCTGGTATCGTTGTCGTCCTGCCTCTTAGAGCATTCCACATGTGCACTGTGGTTGAGTATGTGTGTGAGAAGGGGGAAATAACGTTTACTTGAAGTCACAGATAATCTCCATTTCTTGCCATTTTACAACTCACTGTTTGTACTGCTGTTCAGTCGCTTTTGTTGTGTCCAGCTCTTCATGGTTTTCTCTGGCAGAGATGCTGGAGTGGTTTGCCATTTCCTTCTCCAGCTTGCGTTACAGATGAGGAAACTAAGGCAAGCAGAGCTATTAAGTGTCCAAGTACAGATTTGAACTCAGGAAGATGAGTTTTCCTGACTCCAGGCCTGGCACTCTATTCACTGTACCACCTAGCTTCCCATGTTTATCTTGGTCCCTTAATAAAGACCTTCATTTCTCACAATCTCAACCTAAATCGATCATCAGTTTTCATTCTTATGACATAAACAAAAATTGAAGACAACTGTATAAATCCAGGATATAGTGTATGTGCAATGAAATTTTTTTGCTTCCAATGGATACACTTTTAAAGTGTCTTTAGGAATGTCTTATATCTAAAAAGCATTGATAAATGAAAAGCACATTCACAATTTTTTTTTTTTGGCAGGATGGTGAATTTTTTTTAGTGTCAGAAATCTATGTAGGAAGTAGATAGGTTGCTATCAGAATGTTTTATCTGAATGCTATAATGATAATCACTAGGTATTACCCATATTCCTTAGGAACTGAACAGGACCTGTAGAGCTATGCAGCAGAGAATTGTGGAACTCATCTCCAGGGTTTCCAACGAAGAGGTCACCGAGGAATTGCTGCATGTGAATGACGACTTAAACAACGTCTTCCTCAGATATGAGAGGTGGGAAACTTTCTTTCCCTCTGAAAAGATTGTTGGCATAATATCTTAGGGATTTTCTCATAAACAAAGGGGGAGAGAGATTAGAAATGGAAAATACTCATTAGAGATGCTAATTTGTCACCAGATGACAGGTGAAATGCATCTTATTCTCCTGGGAATTGAGCCATAGGAAATTGATATGCAGAATTAGTATTTGCCCTTTATACACGCCATTAGGCTTCTGTGGATTTTTCTCCCTCTTCTTCCCTTTCCACCTGGCTCTCCTTTCTTCCCCAGCCCCCCACCCCAGATCTGGGGAGTTGGGTAGGACACAGGGCCTTTATAATTTCTAAGTCCTCTTACGTATTGAACCTTTTAAAAGCTTGAGAGGGATAAAAAAATCACTGCTAAGAAAAAGGATTGGCTTTTAAATGCAGGTTTGTCTAGAATGTCTGGACATGGAGCCACTGAGAGTAATAAAATTCTGCCTTTGGAAAAGAAAGCAGAAGGGAAGGGAAAAGAAAGGAAAGAAAAGAGAACCTAAGCCCCATCAGATGCAGGTGGTTGCTTTTGCTTAACTCTTTCTTTGTTATAAGGAAGAATTCAGTTGGGGTAGGAGGATATAGGAGGATATCAGAAAATAGTTATGATGTTAAAAAAAATACATTTATAAAAAAATTTTTTTTCTTAAAAAGAAAAGAAAGTACATACACCATTTTCTGCTTTATGCCTGCGTAACATAGCTGAATACTAGCAACAAATTAGGAATGTCCCTTTTCTCACTTAAAGGCCTCACTGGGAAAAAGTAAAAAAGCAACACCCTTATAATTCACAAACATAGGTTCAGATAGAAGATACAGTGTCAAGTACTGTTGCCTTAACCTCTCTCACTTGTCTGTAGTCTCTTAGAATCCTAAAAATTTAGGACTAGAAGAGATCTTAGCTGTCATCTAGTTCTGGGGTCCAGTGAATGTGGATAGATTTTAAGGGATCTGTAAAGTTGCGGGGGGAAATTCCGCCTTTATCTTCACTAGCCTTTGGTTTCCTTTGTAATTCTTTACACTTTCTTTGTGCATTAAAAGCATGATTCTGAGAAGGAGTCCATAGGCTTCCCCAGACTGCCGGAGGGAACCGGGGCGCAATAAAAACATTAAGAGCCCTTCTTTAGTTCCACCCATTCATTCTCCAGGTGAGGAAATCAAGACACTAGGAAGCTAAATAATATGCGTAAGGCCCTGCAGCCACCCAGTTGAGTCAAGTGCAATGGGTGCTGGATTTGGTGCTAAAGACCGTGGACTCAGATCTTACTGCCGGTGTGGCCTGTGGTTGTTGTGTCCAACTCTTAGTGACCCCATCTGGGGTTTTCTTGGTAAAGATACTGGAGTGGTTTCCCATTTTCTTTTCCAGTTCATTTGACAGAAGAGGAAGCTCAGGCTAACAGGGTTAAGTGACTTGCCCTGGGACACACAGCTAGTAGTTGTCTGAGGTCCGATTTGCACTGAGGAAGATGAGTCTTCCTGACTCCAAGTCTGGCACTCTATCCGCTGTGCCATCTAGCTGCCTACCTCTGTGACATAAGACAAGTCATTAGACTTCTCTGCGCTTCACTTTCTTTATTTTTAAAATTAACAGATTGGACTAGCAGACCTCTGAGGGCTCCTGCAGCTCTAAATCTGTGCTCTAGGAGCAGCACTCATATCTCCAGTACAATATTCTTCTCATCATACCATGTGTTCAGTACCTTATAGCCCACTAATTATCAACCAGCTGCCTTGGTGGTGTTATTACTACTAACAGCAGCAGTAGTAGTATACTACAAGCCTGACAGATGCTCAGGAAACATCCATTGATTTTGATAATTCCATACATTTACAGAAGTACCTACCTCCAAGAAGCTCAGTGAATTTTGCTAGCAGTTGTTTTTATAAATTTGCTCCCAGCATTCCATTGTATTGGTAGGGAGTGACAGAGCTTGGAGTGTGCTTTTCAGTCCCAGTTTACAGACAAAGAAATGACCACATTCAGCGTTTGAAGACCATCAGTGGTCGAACAAACCATGTGCTTAGTAGGTACTTCAAAAGGTTTGTTGATTTGAAGCAGCAGGAACAAATTCTAGGTATCAGGACTTCCCAGTCTAGATAGAAATGCTTGAGATGGCCCTCCTTGTACAAGATACTAAGTGGTTTCCTTTTCTTTATTATTTTCATGTGCATTCTAACCTATTACATCCCCCTTGTGTAACATATGACACAAGAGAGTAGTAATCTCAGAGCGTCAGTTTAAAATCTGCCTCTTTGCCTTGTTACATCTTTGTGACTCCATTAGAGTTTGAGACCACATTGCACTAAAAAAACTCTCCCACCTCGATGTTACTTTTGAAATAGTTCCTTTTTTCCTCATTAAGAGTATATAAGAATAGATACCCAGTGTGAGAAATTATCCAAACCTTGACATTCCCATTCTTTCCTGTAAAAACCCAGATTGAAAGCACAGCGTGAATTTTCTGACATCGCTAAGTGCAGGAAGAAAGCTGCTAATAACAGACCAACCTTAAGCTAAGCCACGAGGCCTCTTTCTCCCCAGCAGCAAGCCCGAAGAGCTGGGGGGGAGGAGGTGGAAAGGAAAGGAAAATCTGGTGCAGAGCTCTTAGCTGCTCAATTTCCTCTTCCTTTCTCTGTTCAGCTATAGAGTCTCTCACACACACACATGCACAATTTACGTCTATGAACAGCTTGGCATGGGAGTAGTTTGGTTGTGGATTAGAACAGGTGTGATTCTATGGCTCCTCAGAGCCCAAGCAATCCCAGGCCACTGGTCAGGAATGACAGCTTCCAGTAAGACAGCCCAGTAGCTGCTGCCCAGCTCTCATGGATCACTTCAGGAGGTAGAGGGGCCAGAAGTCTCCATCTTGTCTTTGTGGTCCCCCCTGTTTCCTCAGAGAGGTGGATGAAGTGACCTACTTATCACCAGTCAAGTAACTAAAGGCCCTTGTATTTATCCAATACCTTTCTCACTGAACCGGGGGGAGAGGGGCGGAGCGGTATATATTACAGACATTAACTAACTGTTTTGACAGGAGTCCTGTGAAATAGTGAGGGGCCAAGATTGTTCCCTTCATTTTGTAGATAGGGTGCTGAGGTACACTCAGGTCACAGGAGGGGAAGTAATGGGGACTGCCAAGCCTGGTGTGTCTGTAGTCTGATAATGTCTGTGAAGTGGTGGGTATTGCTCATGATGAGCTAATTTTACACACCACCCTCTGATACATGTACACCCAAAAATACTCTGTCTTGATGGTGTGAGATGAAAGTCAGAGAATCTGCATCTGTTTGCTCTGGATGACTCCTTACTGCCTCCCTCCCCTAACTCTGGGAAGGCTTGTGTGTGCTCGAGTTCCCTAATGAGCTCACTAAAGAGACTGGGGGCTCCTACCCTCCTCAGGTAGTGCCAGGATCCCTTCTGTCTCCCAGACAACTACGATTTCCCTCCCACCTTAACAGCTTAGCAATTTGTTGAGTTTGATCCCTCTTCCCATTTATTCTTTTATTTCTTTTCCTTACCACTACCAGGTTCGAACGGTACAGGTCAGGTCGTTCTGCTCAAAATACCAGTAACGGAGTAAGTATCGTTTCAGAATCCTGTGTGTGGAAGAGGGCTGGTTCTGCCTCCCATCATATCTTGGTGATGTCCTCCTTCTCCCTCCTCTTGGTCTCTGCTGTTTGCACTTAAAGGTGTTTTGAGTCAGTGAAGAATATAAGCCCGAGTTGCCAGTATTATTGGGGAGAATCATATTTGGAGATTTATTTAATGAATCGCAAGCGCGAAGAAATCATTTGCAAGAAGAAAGGTGATATGATGTGGGGAGGGATAACGTAGAAGGCAGAGGCAGGCTATTCCAAGATTTGAGGCTATAAGCCCATGATGCCAACAAAGTGTCATTGATAGAATACCTCTTCTTTTTACACCCACCTAGTTCAGAAGTTGGCGGCCTTTCACTAGAGATACACCCTGTTGCTTCTTTTGTGATTAGGAATGGAGAATTTCTGGTGTGTGCTGACTGCACTAAGCTGTATATGCTGATTCTCAGGGGAACAGTGAGGGGATATTAATGATGGCTACCAGCCTGGAAGCCATTAAAAATCAGAAGACTGTTGAAAATTGAAAAATAGCATGCATGCTTCAGGTTACCAACTCCTATTCTAGTTTGTAATGACCTTGTTTGTTCTGTAACTATTAACTATGAAGCAGGAAGCTCACTGTCTCTCTCATACCCTGATAGGTCCTGAATGAAGTCACTGAAGATAATTTAATAGATCTCGGTCCTGGTTCTCCAGCTGTAGTGAGTCCCATGGTGGGTAACACAGCACCACCATCTTCTCTTTCCTCACAGCTAGCAGGCCTGGGTAAGTTTTGTATTTAATGTCTTTCTCTCTGTGGATTTCCTTAGTTCCATCATACCCCATTAGAGGCCATATTCTCCACTGAACTTATATTAGGTAGAGTTCTAAATTTCCACCTATCTTTTCTTTCCAGTTAGAAGAGCATGGGAATAATTATCTTTCTGAATCCATGGTGGAGTTTGTTTTTGACAATATTTATGACCTGTCCATGTGTTCCTCACTGGTACCATAGCAGCTTTCCAAACCTTCTACTGTTTTTGTATCAGAGAATCATCTTTAAAAGTTTAATTATATTGCAGCAACCTGAAAATTTAAATAACTCACTAATCCTGTGATTTATCCATCATAAAACTGTGTGAGAATGGTTGCTATTGTTACGTATATAATGGTAAGTTATAATTGTATCAAAGGGACCATGCTTGGATTTGCCCTTCTTGGGAGGTGATATAAACCTGGTGTAGATATTTTCCTGCCTAGTTCCAGAAATCCAACACAGGGAACTTTGGGATCCAGTTTCCAGTCGTTATAATCCATAGGTTGCTACTATACGATGACATAAAGTTTTCTAATTGACTGTAGAGGCAAAAGAAGTGGCTAATCTCAAAGAAGTTGGGGCTTCATGTGTTCCTGAATACGGTGTTTGGATGAGAAATAGGGCAGCTACCTTTCCCTCACCCTAAAGCTGAAAATAGCCCTCATCCCATGAAGCCATCAAGGAAAAGAGACTGAGAGACTGGCATTTTGTACATACACTAGATTCCCATTCAAACCACATCTGCAGCCAATAAGAAGACTTTTCATCATCACACGCTACCAACCCCTGAGTCATCCTGGCTGGAGACCGGCTCCCAGGTTCCACCTGTTGGATTGAAACTAGGCAGAAAATATCCATCCATGCTCTGCAGAAATCCAACAAGGACAAATCTAAGCACACTTTCACTGTTACATCATTAATAGCAGATGAAAAGAAGGGCCTACAATCTTTTATTGCCCCATTTTCTTCACCTTTGTCACATGACCTGTTTGACATTGAACAAGTCTCATGAATTTGTGGCCCCAGTGCCTTGATCTGTAAAATGACAAGTATAGACTAGATGGCTTCTAAGATCCTTCCCAGCTTCCAGTCTGTGATCTTATGATCCTTCTTGCTGGTCTTTCCCTCCCCTTGATTCGGTTAATTGGCTCTTACTCACGGATTGGGAATTAAAATACTTTTATCTTCATCCAAACCCCATTCCCCATACCTGTAGCTTGTTCCTCACTCACACAGCATCTTAGAAGTGAAATAACAAGTACTTGAATCTGTAATATATAAAATATTCACCTGTCTTAGAGGAAAGAGGTATGTCCGTGACTGACATTTCATTATTGTCATCTTTAGACTTGGGGACAGATAGTGTCAGTGGAACCCTCAGCTCTCTCCAGCACTGTAACCCCCAAGATGACTTTGATATGTTTGCCCAGACGAGAGGAAACTCCTTGGCTGAACAGCGTAAGACGTAAGTGGGGGCTTTTTAGTAGCACTCTAAAGAAATTGGGAGCAAGAGACATTGACTCAGTCTTTGGTAAAAGCCAGCCCAAGGGAGCTTCTGTTCATGAGGACCAGCAGGACTACCCGAGAGCTTTGAAATGTGGGACTGGAGATTTGGCATCTGATGAGGATGTTGAATGGAATTCCCTTTCCCTTCGGTGGGGGAGTTGTTGGGTAGTAGTGTGTTTCCTCCTACCTGTCACAAACAGGGACTTTGCTTTCTTTTTTTTTTAACTCCTAAATCACTGTTCAGAATAAACCCCATGCCCTGCCCTTGGAGATTGGGTGGAGCAGAGTGCATCACCATATAAATTAGAAACAAGTTTCACATAGAATTATAAACTCCCCCCAACAGCAGCATAGCTGGGGTTAGAGCTTTGAGAGCTGAGATGTTGCTTCTACAACAAGCACTTCCCTGGATTCTTTCATACTTCGGGCTTTTTATTTTGCTTTGACTTTTTGTCAAGATTTATCCCAAATAGGAACACTTCCTCATGCCAGGGGCACCACTGCCCTTTGCTCATGGAGGAGCCCCTTCTTTGTCCCTTTTGACCAGAAACAAACCTGAGCAACTCAGTAGTGTGCTGGATAGAGCAATCGTAAAGTTCAAATCCTATCTTAGACAGCACCTGTGTGTCTCTTGGCAGGTCACTTGACCTTTGTCAGCCTCAGTTTCCTCATCTGTAACATGGATCTACCGCACAGTTTTTCTGAAGACCAAAGAAGATAATGCACATTACAGCACTTCAGAATCCTTAAAGCACTATAGGAATACTGACTTTGGACGTATTCCAGAGTTCTAAAGATAAAATAGTCTATCTCTGTCCTTTTGGCAGCTTCACTGAAACAAAGTGTTTGTGTATCAGAGAAAAGCAAAGTTGGGGTAGAAGAGGGGGAGGAGAAACTATCCTCCAGATTCATAAATATAATGGCTCCAGAGCCCCATTATTCATAAGCCTTTTTTCTTGCACCTGCAGCTGCAGTTTCTTTATCTTTAATAATGATTAGCATTACTTTGACTTTCCACATGAACCCAGTCTCAGCTATATTTCATAGCGCTGAATTCAGACGCTCTGTTCCTGAGCCTCTCAAGCATCCCAGTGAGATCAGGGCATGATACTTTTCAGATGAGAAAAAAACCAAGTCTCACAGGAAATTAAGACTCAAGCCACAGTTAGAACCTAACTCTCCTGATTGCTGTCAAACATCAGTGATAAGCATGATCCCTTAGCTTCTTCCCACAGAGCCAGGGGGTAGACTTTCTTGTATATTCAAGAAGGGGGCTCCATTCCAGATCGTTCAGAATAGAAAACTGATCACAGATCCCTCCATCATCAGTAGTTTGAACTAAAACTGCTGTTCTGCTTTGTTTCCAGAGTCACTTATGAGGATCCACAAGCTGTGGGAGGGCTGGCCTCTGCATTAGATGTTCGAAAACAGAGCACTGGAGTGGTAGGTTTTTAAACCTGTTTCCCCTATGTGGAAAAAAGACATTTGAAAACAAAGAACTCCAGAAGATAAGAACTATTGAGGCAATCCAGCTAGATAAAAGGGAGGCTTATCTTGGCAGTGAACAAGGGTCCTAGTGATAGGCCCTTCGCTGGACCTCAGGAAAGAGCTGTGGCCCCATGAATGGGCACAACTGTGCTTGCCCCTTAGCGCTTGGCCCCCAGCTTGGCCTCTTCTGATACTTTACCTTTTCGGGAGAGAAAAATCCAGTGATAGAGATATTTCTTTAGAAATAGTTTATTTACTTGAGGAGAGAAATGATCACAAGGAAGGGGTTTCTGTATATAATGTGTAGTTGGCACTGCTAGCCTGATTACGAAGAAGCAGTGAACTTGTCTGAGGTAGCCATCTTGAGATATTTAAGTTTTGTGAGTGCTTGGAATGAGAAAGGAAGCAGTGCTGGGTAAGTGGATAGTCATAACTGTTTACAGAAATGAGGGAAGTCATTCCCAGGAAATTAGAGTTCTAATAGAATTTGGGAAGGTTCTTGTTTGTAAGTATCACCCCCCTCCCCCACCATGTGACTTCTTACAAGAGATCAGATAATATTGAGAAAAATGAAGAGGAGTGATATTTTGTAATTCTTTGTATTGCAAGCTAGCATTGTCAGTTTTTACAGACTATTTTGATTACTAGAAGAGAAAAGTTAGAACTTTCTTCTAGGCTTTTCTGCCTATTTAGCATCCCCCTTCCACTCCTGCTCGCACTTAGGGGCTGCCATGTGGGTGGTGGGTGTGCTGGGGGTGAGGGTTACATATTGGTAGGAAACCTTCCCACAGGTCCAGTCTGACACACAACCAGCCTAGTGTAGTGTAGGTCCACTGCTTTTCAAGGAAGGATTAAAAAAGCGCACAGGATCCTTGCTTATGATAGCAGATCACCTTTTCTTAACCCTGAATTCTGTCTAAGTGAGTTCCCAGGCATACCACGCAGTAACATTCCATTCGGTTTTGCATCCTGCAGAAAAACAAAACCAGATAACAACATAGAACCCACTAGGAGAACATTTTGTGAATCAGAGCAATGTTCCTCTCAATATCTGCCACTAGGGAGCATTGAAGAGCTAGTCCAGCACCTGCCTGTAGGATCTGGGCCTGTTTCATAATAACTGGGCTTTGCTTTCCCTATAAGGTTAGTAAACAGCAGTAGCCCTAGTCAGGTCAACATTTTCAATATCACAATCCTTTTTTTTTTCTTTTTTGCTAAATGAAATATAGAAACCCAGGAATGTCCAGCTATTTTTAATTGAGCTAGTGTGGGAAAACTAATACTCAGAGTAAAAGAACCCACCCAGCTTTTGAATTGCAACTTCATTGTCCAGAAATAAATGCTTTCTTTTCTTATGGTGGTCACCTCAGTGGTTCTCAGGTTGTGTTAGTATCCTTGCTAATATCAGCAATACTAGGAGCAAGTGCTTTCTGTCATTCATGCTGGTATAAATGATCCTCTGTACCCAGAGTTTATCAGTTCAGAAGACTTGGAGCCTATGTAAGGTGGCTGGTCAAAGTATTCCCATCCAAGTAGATTTGGTGGATGTAATGAACTTTGGCTTTAGGTTACTGGCTTAGATCACCCCACTGTTTTCAAAGGTCCTAATAACTCTAGCGTCTTATCAAATGATGATGTGTTTGTTTAATTGCTTAATGTCTGTATTGCTTGATTGGAAGAAGCCAAGGTCTGTCATGTGTCAAGAGATTTGGAGATTATATAAAAACAGGTTAACGATTTAATATCATTCCAACTCAGTATTTATGATGAAGCCTTAATATTGAGAGTTTCTTCTTGGTCACTAAACCTTTTTTCTCTTTTACAGAGGGGCTAAGGGAAACATTGTAGGTTTTCATGGGTTTCTTTTAATTGAATAAATAAGTGAATATGAACAGTAACTTTCTTTTGCTGCTGGTGCACTATTAACCTTTTGTCATGAGGATTGCTGTGATTTCTTTCTTTCTGGGACCTTTCTTTTCTCCGCCCAGAGGAGAGGTAAAGGTGGGAACTCCGACATGGAGCCTATAGACAAGTGGCTAATTACACAAGGAATGGTGAGATATCACCAGCCAAAGCAAAATCCCCTATTGTCCGTCCCTCTCCCGCCTCCCCCATCCCCGCCTTTGTAATAATCATCTTCTGTTTACCTTCCCCAATCTACTGAACCTTTGTGAATCAGACAGTACAAGGTTACTTTTGAGAGCCAAATTTAATCTTCTTAAATTAGATTTTCAGGCTAGGAAAACACCTGAAGTGCTTTTCGGCTGCTATTTATGCTGTCGTTAATAATTTTTAAAATAAGCTTGGGATGGGCAATGAATCCCTTTCCTCCTTTTACTGTCTTGATAGCCATATGCAGTATCTGCTTTTGCAGGATAAACACAAGTTTTACTGGTGATTTAGTTCTGGGAGGTGATACTTTTAAAGGAACTAGCTCAAAGCAAGCCAGTCGAAAAAGAACATTCATGTTGCACATGCATTTTGAAGGCCTGGAATTGAGATGAGCTCTTTTTCCTTTTAAAGTGCCCTTGGTCCTTAGGACTAAATAGATATTGACTTGTAAAACATAAATTCTTTGCTTTCTACCCATGGCTTCCATTATATTTGACTTTTGGGTAGCCATCTTACGTCTAGTCATCAATACTTATTGAATTCCTGCTACATACAAAACACTGTCGTAGGCAAATTCGGGTGTGGAAATGGGGGAGCTTACAGAGATACTGAAAACCTAGGAAAGCATGGTCCCTCAATTCATGGGGCTGAAAGTCTTGGGGGGAAGGGGAGGAAGAAGAGGTAAAAACAGCCCCTGTGAGGACACAGAAAAAGAGTGCTAGCTCTGGTTATGAAATGTCAAAGGGACATATGACAGTTGAAGATAAATTGAGTTTAAATTATCATGATTGTCTTTACCTTTGAGGGGTTTATCCCTCTTGAATTTTGAAAAGATTATCTCTTACTCCAGTCAGTTGATTGGAACCTTTAAACTAGGCTTGGTAGTGAGTAGAGCCTTTAGAAATGGTGAAAATGCTCAGCAATAGTCTAAGAGTAGGCACATTTAGAAATCCCTAAGTGGCTAGTATTTTTTTCCAGTTGTCCTTGGAGACCCCTAAAATATAAACCAGTATAAGCTCACCATGCCATATGAGAGGAAGTTTTTGGGGTGGAACCAGAGAACCCCAAGTATATTGAAACAACCTACATACTCATTCGATCCATCCTAAGTTGAACCAGTTCTTCTACCTACCTCTCTGCCTCTCTCTCTCTCTGCCTCTCTCTCTCTGTCTCTCTGTCCCTTTCTTTGTCTGTCTGTCTCTCCCTCTCCCTCTCCCCTCTTTCTCTCTCTCTCTCTCTCTCTCTCTCTCTCTCTCTCTCTCTCTCTCTCTTTCTCTCTCTTTCTCTCTCTTTCTCTCTCTCTCTCCCTCTCTCTCCCTCTGTAGTACAAGTTAGATGGAAAGGTCAGAAATTTCCTAATCCCATGATTTCTTTGTGATTCCATCCAGCTCTCCTTTGGCTAAATTGGAAGAATCCACTCCCTTTCCCCACCTTTATCCTCACTATTTTGCCTTGTGGTCATCAATCCTGTAAAAAAGGATACTGCAGCCTTCCTGTAGACAGCTCTGCTGGCCGAGTGAACCGAAGCCAACATCTGCCTCCATAGGCTGCTTTCTTGCTGTATAAATGCAGTAGATAGAGTTCCCTAATCTCCCCACACCCCTTAAGACACAACCAAACTAACAGTTACTTTTACCCTGGTGTCTCTTCTGCCTGACTGTAGTTTTTGTTATTGTTTTTAACAACATGTATTAAATGCTTTGCCATTATTTACAATAGAATGGAAAATCCCAGTCTTTCTGAATGTCCATAGTGCAAGTTCTTTATTTGGTAACTTTTTGTACTATTGAGTGAGAACAGGAGGAAGAACTGTTACAACCCTAGCTACAGTTGGTGCTGAAGATTAGGGAGGAATTTTACTATCTCTTTTAAAATGGCACCAGAGTTATATAAATTGCAGAATTAAATGAAATCTTTTGATCTCAGAAATTGATAAATAACAGGTGAATTCCCACTCACTAGTTTCCATGTAACTTTTCCTTTGCAATTTGCTTCTCTCTCCTTCCCATTTTAGCTCTTTGTCTTTATCCAACTGGAAAAAAAAAAATTTTTTTTGAATACTCAGCTTTGTTGTGAAAGGCACTTTGGAGGAGATGGAGCTGTGAGATACAGCTCCCCATAATTGAACCTACCATCTAGTTGGGTAGATAAGACGTAAGCTTGAAAGAAAATTAAAAAGCAATTCTAGATTAAATAGCAGCTCAAGACCAACAATAGAAGGGATGTTACCAGGCTAGGCATGATTAATTGGGAAAGGAATGCTACAGACATTAGTGCTATTGGAGTCCGAAGGAAGAGAGTTCTTTGGGTCAGTGTGGTCAGGAAAGCTTCACAGAGTCAGACCTTCAAAGATATTCATCTGTCTGGTTTGTTGTGATTGTCATTGTCCCTGGGCTAGCCAAACACATGGGTAAAAAGCAGAATCTAAGCCTTTGCACGTTATTATCAGAAGTCAGTGATTTTAATGTGAGTACTCCTTCAGTTGGTGCCCAATCAAAACCTCTGTGTAATTTAGTAGATACTCTTCAAGAATTACCATGACCTAAAAAACCTCATCATCTTGCACACAGCGTAATCAGATGAGCCTCTCCAAACCTGGCTACACCCATCCTCCAACAACATATATCCAGATTAGCACTGGACCTGTACTCAGAGTCTTACCACCTTGGTACAACTTGCCTGAATTATTGTTCCACTGATGTAGACTTTGAGAGCCCAAGATCACCTTAGTGAGGCAATCAGAGTAAGACTTCAATGAAGGGGTCCTCTGGATGTTGTCTAAAATAAAGTGAATGCAATCCTGATTTTTCCTCCCTCACTTCCTAACCCATTCTAGTAATGGCAGTGTTTAGCATGAATCGGAGCACAAGATCCCAAAATTCTAGAACGGAGTTAAAAAGGACATTAGAAATCATCTAACCCAACTGCCTTTATTCTACAAATGAGGAAACTAAGCCTCAGAGAAGTGTCCTGCATCCACATGGATAGTGTAGACAGGCAAAATTAAGCCTGGAACTAGTCTCAAGGGACTCTAAGTATTCTGCTCTATTTACTGTCATCTAGTCCATGGTAATTATTTAAGTTGCTTAAGACATCAGAGCATTCACTTTAGAAAAGAAACCCTAAAAATGCTTGACCCCAGAAGGTAGCATTAGCAGCAGTGAGTGAAAAATGAAGAAAATACGTTTCTGACTCAAAGTAAGGAAAAACTTAAAATCGTAACTGTCTCCAAGTAGGGTGGGCTTCATATATAGTAATTCTTCCCTAGATGTCTTCAGCTTGAAACTAGATGACCACTTAGCAGTGAAAAAGGGATTCCTATTCTGGTACAGGTTGGATTGCAGTTGAGGAATTGTGGTGTAGTAGGTAAACTTGGAGTCAGAAAGACTTGGGTCCAGATCCCATGTCTGAAATTTACTAGCTGTGTTACTGTGGGCAAGTTACTTGGCCTCTCTGGGGCCCAGTTTCCTCATCTATAAAATGGGTTTAATAATACTTGTAGTACTTATCTCATGGAGTGGTTATGAGGTTTAAATGAGATAATTTATGTAAAATGCTTTACAAACCTTAAAACACTGTATAAATGTCAGTCATTATCATCATGACCCCTGCAATCCCTTCCAGTTCTGCTATGCAGTGTTTTCCTAACCCCTTAGTTCCTGGAGGGTAGAACTGCCTCCATTCCTCATCCTCAGTTTCCTTTGATTTAGGTTTCTACAGCTACTCACAAGGAGAGAAAAACTTCTTTCCCTTTTGAAACAGCCTCCTGTTCAGTTTTGTGTCTGACCACATGTATGTAATTAGAAGATATATAACATTATAGGAGATTGTTTATTAGAATATGGGGGTTCAAATAGCTAATCTGTACAAAATCAAACCTCTGCTGTATGTCTGTCAACAAATATTCTCCACAGAAGTTCCTGCTCTGGGGTCTTCCTCTATTAGAAGGGGAAAGTTCTTTAAGGACAGGGACTTTCTGATTTTTATCTTTGTATACCTAGCAAGTATTATTGTATTACTGTAGGCCCTTTAAAAATGCTTGTTGAATGAGTGAGTAAATGACCTTTATACATTAACTACTTCATTCCAGCAATTTCTGAATCATTTCTTTCCCGAACTAGACAACCAAAGCAGTGCAGAGTTGAGTGAATTGCCTTTTAATTACAGAATCCTAAAATGTTAGAACTAGAAGAGATCTTAGCATTCCTCTCGTCTGACCCCCTCATCTAAAAGACTGGTTATGATTTACTTCAGTTCATACAACTAATTAAGAACTAGGATCCAACTCCCCTGGGGCCAAGTCATAGATTCCACTGGATTGGAGGATTTGGAACTCTAAGGAACCTTCAGAGATCATCTAGGCCAAGGCCCTCATTTTATAGTAAAATGAACATCAAGTGCTCTTTTCATTTCATTGTGCTATTTTTCTATGACCTTATTTCAGATTTCAGTTTTAAAATACCTGCAGACATATTTAATCATTTGGATTCTGCTACAAGGTTTGGTCTTTACTTAGTTGGTAGATCAAAAAGAGAAGAAAATCTTCCCCATGCTCTAACTTTTGGAGTTTCCAGAAGTTTACCATCCTGAGAAGATTCAGTATTAAACTCATTTGTTCTTATGCCGTGCTAGTTGCTGTCCCAGAAAAAAAAAGATATAATTTCTTCCCTCTGGTAACTAATGGGGGAAGGGGGATAGTGTTGGAGGCAGCTTGTGTTGGAGCTAGCTAGGAGGTGAACTGGATAATGTGCTACACCTGGAGTCAGGAAGACTCATCTGTCTGAGTTCAAATGGGACCTCAGACAATTACTAGCTTTGTGACTCTTGTTTGCCTCAGTTTCCTCATCTATAAAATGAGCTGGAGAAGGAAATGGTGAACTACTCCAGTTTCTTTGCCAAGAAAACCCCAAATGGAGTCATGGAGAGTCAGACACAACTGAAATGACTGAACGACAAAAGGAATATTGGAGAGAAATTCACAAAAAAGTCAGGAAGGTGTGAATGCACACCTCAACTGTGGAAATAACATCTGAAAAAATGATATATTCTACCCAACAGTTTTTTATCTTGGAGAAGACACTGTTGTAAGACAGTAACAATGATCTTTGTTTCTGTAATTTTTGATGACTTTATGGGGCATCTTTCTCTGAAACAACCCTGTGAGTTGAGGGAAGGAGGGCAGACATTATTATTCCCACCATATAGATATAGTTAAATGGAGACACTAAAATACCCAGATTTGCCTGACTTACCCAGGGCCACAGAGCAAGTAAGTGATGGAACAGGGACTCAGATCTTAGGTCTTTGACCTCCAAATTCTGGGCTTTTTCTACTTTACTGTCCAGCTAAGTATGCAAAAGGTTTATAAAAATGTGATGTAGGTATACATTCATTCCTAAGCTGTCATTGTATCTGTTTTCCCATTTGAGATGATTTTACTTTCAAATCAATAGTTCTTGAGTATCAGCATTTTATAAGCTCCCAGAGGCTGAACATCCTCACTTTAAAATTTAAAAACTTAAAAAATTGGCACTATTTATATATGTGCATGTACATGTGAAAGAGAAGCACACGTTTACCAGCCATCTAGAAATGAGCATATTTTGCTTATGTTTCTGTGATTACTTTCTGCCTATTGATTGCTGCCCACATCAGGGGCCCTTGGCACATCGTACCAAGTGTTTGTGCTGGAGAGTGATGAAATTATGCTCCTGCTTTTCCATCTTTGTTCCCAGGACTAATTGTTGAGAGGTTTTTTGATCTGTTTGCATTTTGTTTGCTTTAAATTTGTTTGTTTTAAAATTTCTGGTGGGAGAGGGAGGTTTGACCATTCAATATGCTTAAGTTCTCAGACAGTTAAATAAGCCATTTGGTGGAAAATAAAAACAACAAATTTTACAGTTTTGATCTTGGATGGTTGAAAAGTTTTTAACCTTAACAAAAAGTGTTTTTGGGTGCACTTGTATAGTTGCTGCTTATTAGAATAGGCCTTTAGAGATAAAAGAGACCAAGAAGATCATCTTGCCATGACTCTTGCATTTTATAGAAAAAGAAACTGAGGTTTACAGGTGAAATGGCCTCGCCAAGGTTATACACAGCTAGCAAACAGAAAAGTGGACCTGGTTAACTTCTTAAGAGTCCAAAGATTCTACTTAATTTTTGTCAGCACCTCAGTTGGATGCTGCGTATCAGCTCTCAGGGAAATATGATTATCCTACTGTTGATTTCTAGTTACTAAGGGGTGAGAGAATCATAAATTTACAATTTTTTTTCTTTTTAAAACTAATAGGCTCCTCAAAGGGATGCCCTAACCTTAAAAGTTCTAGCCCCCATTGTCTCAAATCATCTTTTAACAGGAGATTTTTAACAGTGGAGACGTGGTTGTTAAATTAAGGTTGATAATGAGGTTTTCTTTTTTAAGGTCAAAATGGTAGTATTTAGCAAACCCTGGGACAACAACTCATTTCATTGTTTTAACTGTATCCTTTACCAACACTTTGACATGGAGATAAAAATAAATCAAAATTGGAATTTTGGAACTACCAGAAAATGGTAGATTTAAAACGGAAGCCCAGGCAGTTACCATCCAGACACTGGAGATGCCATTTGGCATGTAAGGTGGCTTATCTTTCACACCAGAACATAGCAGGTCAATTAAAGGCAATTTACTGATTCCTCCAGACTTTTAGCCAGCACTTTATTAATGTGGCTTCTTAGTGTCAGAACTTTCTTGACTTTATATCACTTTTGACAGCAGCTTAAATATTTTTAACTGAAAACTTTCTTCAAACTGACCACCCTGAGAGATATTTGGCCTGACTGGCCACGATACTGAAACATACCACACCCTAATGAGATAGATCTCAATTTTCTTAGTTATGGCAAGCTCCCTAACTCTGGCCAGTTATCTCTAAGCTACCTGTCATGTGATGCCTTTCCTTAACTTCAGAGCAACAAATTTAAATTCAAAACTAGCCCAGGAGCTCAAAAGACATTATTGTATTAAGAACTACCCTGCTTTTTAGCCCCTCTAAATGAGTACAAAGAAAAGTTAGCCTGAAGCTCAGAGATTCTTCCTCCTCCTGGACATCTCATCTCTCTTCCATGCTTCAACTTGCAGGGAAATGTGAAGCCCACTTTCTAAGAAGTATTCTAGAGTCCAGGGCAGGGCCACTATTTCCTGTCCTCAGAACCCCTTCATCTCTTCCTCCTCTTGTCGCCATCCCTGTGCATTCCTTTCATCCTTCCTAATGTCCTTCCCATCAACAAAAAGTTTCAGAATGCCTTTGCCTGGGCAGTTGAAGGGCCAGAAGCAATCTTCATTAATAAATGTTTTAAAGCCTTTCATTTCCAGCAGCTTGACCACCCAGTGTCACCCAATGTCTGCAGTACCCCTACCACTAACAGCTCTGTTGCCAGACAAGACCTCAGAGGAGTCTCAAGTCATCTCAGAGACTGGAAATTCCATCACTGGGTTCCAAACTCTAGTATTGATGGTAGCTAGTGAGAGCCAACATAGTCTGTATCCATTTACAGGTTGGTTAGTTGGTTGAAATCCTGAATTTAGCAAAATTAAAAGATTAGTGCCTGAGATTGTGGCTTTTCAACATTAAGTTTAGGTGATTCTGTTCGATGACTAAAATAAGGAGTCAAAAAGTTATCCATCTTAAGAACATGTACTGCCATCTTTTCCCTTCCCCCTTAGTGTCCCATTTGGTTGCTCCACTTTTATGATGTCTCTCCTGCCAGTCCCTGTTTGGTTTACCTGCCTATTTATGATTTACCTCACATGTTGCTCTTACATATTTGGTTGCCTTTTCAGCGCATTTTTACGTTTAAATTTATGTGCCATGTTGGTCATGTTTTGCTCAGTGTATTTTGAGTTTGGTTGGGGAGGTGGGTGGTTTTTGATTATTTAATTTTGTACCCGGTATTTTGTTTTCTTTTTGCCCTGGCTGTTTGTGGGTTTTGCCTGGCTCGGTGGCCCTCTTTGCTGCATTCCATAGATCCCTGTTGCGCAGTCCTCTGTCATGGATGACATTGAGGTGTGGCTCAGTACGGACCTGGTGAGATTTTGACTTTTATATATTTTTTCTTAACCGCCTTTCTCTGAGAACGGGAATTATGCATTTTATATACTAATGAAACCAGTAAAAAGTTTGCCTTCCATATCAGTCTGGCCCTTCCAGCTTAGCAGGGTGCTTACACCTGAAGTTCCAGTCAGTCTGTAGCATATTCCAAGTCTCACATATGATGGAAAACTCATTCACCCCTCTTCCCACTCCTGTTTATTTGTCACTTTCAGGGGTTTCTTTTAAGCCTCCATCAGACTTTTTCCCCTTGTGTCTCTGATTCATAAGAGAAGTTTCCTCCATGAGTAGTGTTGCTATCATGACAAAAGCTGTAGTTATTAAGAATATAGCAAAAGAAAAATTCACCCTCTCTACTAATTAGAAATTATATGATAGGTAAGATGATGAGGAAGACCTGATGGTGTTCTTGTTTCATGGAGAATTATTCCAATATCTGGACTGTCCTTTAACAAACAGTTCCGCCAAAGCACTATCTGCATCAACTGTCCATTCCTTGTCACATATCAGAAGGCACAATTATTTAGCCACCTTTAACTTCCTTCCACTAATGTCAGATGGATCCATGACAGAACCAGAAGGAGACCAAGACCTTTCCTTTTCAAGCTCTGCTCCCTGTGCCGTTTTCAGAGAGAATGAGACTTTTCAAAGCAATTCATTGTCAAGTAGACCAGTAACTTAAAATCTAATACAGCCCATCATTTCTTTTTCATGAAAACAAAAAATGTAGCTTTCTTACTAATCTGGGGTGCTTTTTGCTTCCCATTTACCTTGCACATTATAGTTTTCTGTGGCAGGGGAGATATATAGTATGAGAATAAGGTTCATAGGAGTTTATTAATTGCCTCTAAGCTGGTGATTTCCGCCCTGGTTTTATAACACTCTAGGGTGGGTCCGATTATATCCATGAGTGTAATGAAATTCTCAAAATGAAATCATTCTAATTAACTTTAATTAAAACTTCTAATTAAAAAATACAATAAGTATTGGAGGAGATAGTAGCATGGTAAGGTCCAGCCAACAACAGTAGTATTTCACAATTTCAAAAAGGTTGGGAAACACAGTCTTCAGGAAGGATATATTTTTTCATCTCTGGCAGCTCGCCTTTTCTTTAGAAACAAAGAGACTAGAAGAAAGAATGGGAGTTAAGTGTAGTTAGAATATTCAGTATCCATCATCGGTAGCTTCTGGGTTCTGCCACCTTATGACCTGAGAGAAACGTCACAGACCCATAACGGGGGACGTCATGTGATTCATACCATCAGGCAGGATGGTACTTGTTTTATGGAAAAAGAGAGCTGCCTACTACCTTTCCCCCTTCCACCCAGCTAAAACTGTCCTGATTGTAACATGCCAATCATGCTGTGCTTCCATGAACCAGGGAAGTCAGGGGAGAAGGTAATGTGGAAAATGAAGGGCCAGGACACTAATGCTACGTTTTCTTTGTTCCCATCACAGAAAGGTGATGAGCCAGAGGAAGGAGTCACGAGTGAAGGTAAGTTTGCAGCCCACAAAGTGACCTTTGCAGCCAAAGATTCTTTTTATCAACAGACTTAGTGAGCATTGACTCAGGTCCATTTGAGGCATTATGGGAACTATAATAAAAGAGTTAAGATATGGTTCCTCTCCTCAAGGAGTTCACAGGCTAACTGGGGAGACATAGATGAAAAGTCAGATACCAGTATGTGAGCCTGCCAGCTGCTCTGCCCCTCACCAGCCTCCTCTTGCCTAGAGCCAACCAGAGTAAGAGCCACTATGGCCCTAGAGGTGTTCTCTCCAAAGCCAGGGCACAGAAGGGCATTGAAGGGTGGTGACAGAATTACACCAGCTATCTAGGAAGAACACTCAGGTGAAGCCTTAGGGGCTGAGTGCTTACAGAAACAATAGGGCTAGGCAACATTATTTTTAATTAAAACCATTTGGAAATTGAGCTTCACTGCGCTGACTTTCCTCTCCTTCCACCTCCTCTTGCTCTTTATTCCTTCCCAGAACTTGGGTTGCTCTTTTTAGTGAAAGTTAAATTAGGTGCTTAAAAAAGTACTGTTTTCTTTTCCTCCCCCCACCCCTGCCTCAAGGAAACAGAAAACCCACTATGGAAGATTTAAAAAGCTCCCAATTAACTGTTTTTCTAAAAAGAAGCTAAATTTTCCATTGAGACCAACTTCACTTTGCCATAGAGGTGAGAGGAAGTTCTAGTAACCTGAGATTCTTACCCTTGTCCACTCTCCCCAAACCAAGTCGTAGCAGAGGGAAAACTGTGAAGCCATAGCCAGCACTTGGAGCTCCCATGCCAGCCCAGAGAGGGCATTAGAATATTGGAGAGGAAAGGAGCCTTGGAAACCCTGTCCAACCTTTTGTTCACTGAAGTCCAGGGCAGGAAGTGATTTGCCCATTGTCAAACAGCTAGTGATATCAGCCCTGGGACTGCAGCCCAGAGCTCCTGACTCAGGCCTGGTGCAGCTGCTACCAGACCACACCAAGTAGCACTTTTTAGGAGCCTGAGAGATGTAAAGCTGAAAAGATTATTTAGTGTCTAAACTTGCCTTTACCTTACCTAGTGGGAACTCTCTAAATTGAGCTGTTTAAAAGCAAAAATATATATGTACACACATATATCCCCAAAGCTTGACAGCCCTTTCCCCCTTTGAATTTAATATCTTAGTGGCATAGTAGGTGAACCAAAAGGCTCTGGTTACAGTTACATGCTTAAGACATAGCAGGGCATGTTTTAGGAGCCTGGTGCATTTTGTGGCTTTAGGTGCACCACACCTAGAGAAAGTATTAAGGAACAAGTCCCGTCTAGTTGTGTTGTCTCTGCACTCTAATTGTATGGTCCAGTGTATAAATCCTTCCCTGGCTATGCTCTTCCCTGCCTCCACCCCCCACCCCCACCCCCCCCAATCAAACCAGTGGAAAAGGAATTTGTTTTGGTAACTGATTTGCTAGGAAATAGTTTTCTATGAGTCTTGTTTTCCCAGTCTCAGCTTTTTCTCAACTCTCTAAACAATCTCTGAGTAGCCTTTCATTTTTGTCTATTTTTGTAAAAGTGGTGCATACAAGAGAGCCTCCAGCAAAGAGTAAAACACTGAGGTCTGTCTCTCCCTCCACTCTTGCCCCCCTTAACTATTATATCCTCAGCCGAGTGAAGCCCTTCTGAGCTTGATATGCATACAAGAAACTGTGCACTGAGACACAGGAGACCTGTCTAGGCTTCCCCATTGCTTCACTGTGGAACCCCCCTTTGGAACTCTGTCCCTAACTTTGGGCTTCCATGCCCTCAGTGCTTTAGTGCATTCTCTGTATCATTTTCTCCCTTTCTGCCCTTCAAGCCTCTCATAACGTCTCCTCCTCTTTTTATATGTTGGTGGTGGTGTCATGGTGTCCCCTCTCCCAGTAGATGCAGTCATGTCACCTCCAATAGTTCCTCAATTTGCTCAGGGAACCTCATTCAATGCTTTGTGGCTGTTTGTAGCTCAGCTTATTTTCCCAAAATGTCTCTGGGTCTTAAGCCATATCCTTGCTGGGATGCCACCCACCAAACCAACTTAAATTCATTAAGCAACTACTTTGTTTCTAGCACAATATTAGGCTATATGAGGGAATACAAAGTACATATATTTTGCATGTATGTATGTTTTAAAAATGACTTTGTAATACATACATTTAAGATTTTTATAACTCCTTCGTATGAGGAGTTTGCTACGTTAAGAAAATAAGATTAATACATGTCAAATAATTGCCATACAAGTTATTGTATAATGAAATTCTAGATTGTACAATACTGAGAGGAAATATGTGTATGAAATATACATACACACGCACATATATATGTGCGTGTGTATATATATATGTGTGTGTGTGTGTGTATATATATATATATATATATATATATATATATACACACGCATATGAATACACGTACACAGAGACGTACTCACTGTGTGGGTAAGCTAAGTTCTGAAGGGGTCCAGAAAAACAGGTTAGTGTGAGCTCATCGGGAAAGAAGGCTTCATCAAATAGGCATGCTGAAGAAGGAGGGAGGATGAGAATTAGTGCAGAGAAGAGATAAGAGCATTGGATGGATCGGTTTCAGGGACAGTGTGGTCAAAACTTTAAGAAGGGTTTGTATGTGATGAGGGGCCCGTGCTACAGGAGCCATGGGAAATACATTTGGAGAGTTAAGATCAAGCCAGGGTATGAAAGAAACTAAGTAGTCAGTAAATTTTCTTAAAAAAAAGAAAACAGTTTCTCTGATTCTCCAGTCACAAGTTAGTTCACAGGACTGTGAAGAATGTTAGATCTGGAAGCAATGTTAGAGGTCAGTGTATCCCTTTTACAGATTAAGACAGGTGAATTGATTTTCCTGGGTTCACTCAATTATTAAGTGTCTGAAGTAGGATTTGGACTCAGGTCTTGACTCCCAAATCCAGTACTCTTATCTCCTATGCCACACCACCTTTATGATGACTTTATGACCTTTAGAAATAGACAGTGCTGTAGAAACCAGTTGAAGTTAGGTTTCTTGTGGGAAAAAGTTGATGTTTATTCATTTATCCTGGACTTCCCTAGTAATTCTAGCTCTCAAAATGGCTTTATGTTGCAGAATTTGACAAATTTCTTGAAGAAAGAGCCAAAGCTGCTGAAATGGTCCCCAATCTACCATCTCCGCCTATGGAGGCACCAACACTACCCATAAACACATCTGGAAGAAAAAAGCCAGAGCGTTCTGAAGATGCCCTCTTCGCTCTGTGATGCGTTTTCTTGGTCTCCTTCCTTGTGCTGTGCAGAAGAACACTACTGTCTGGTCACACCATACTCTCCTCCATTGTGGCAAACACTGACCCCTCATCACCCCACCTGTATCTATCACCCTTATCCACTCCCCAGTCAGTCATGCTGCTCTCACTCACTAAAAAGGAAACTTCACCTCTCTCCTTTGAAGCCCTATTTTATTTCCTCTGAGTCTCCCACCCTTCAGTACTATCTTAACCACCTTTTCCTTTCTGGGCTGTGTGAAATTGGCTGCTGCTACTGAAACCCACCTCTTCCTCCCCCTGCTCCCACCCACCTTACCCACCTGGTACTTACTCCCCCTGAAAAATGTAAGTGCATGAGCTCACTTTTCTCATATTGGAAAACTATATCAGAAACCAGGTATGGCAGGAAGAGCTGCCCAACCTTGAGATAACTTGTCAGGGTGGTTTCCTGTGTCCCTTGCCTTGTAGCCAAATATTCAGCAGGAGACCATGGAGGATCCTTGGGCCCAGGATGGATTTGAGTAGAGGAGCATCTCATTGTTGATGTTCCCAAATATAGGTCCAGGTTATATCATTCCTGCTCTAGAATTCTGCCTTCCACCTCTTTTACTTCTCTGTACCCCAGGTTCCGGAATGGAGAGTCTAGCTGAGGAGTTCAGAAGGTATGTCATATCTCATGAGGTTTTCCATTCTTTGGTCTCTTTCTTCCACTGTGAGTGTTCCCAAGTGGGCTTCAGGAGACTAGATTGTAGACTGATGACTTCCCTCCTTTGGCTGCTCACATTAACTTGATGCAGTTAAAAGAGACCCTTGGGGTATACGGGGTTTCTAGCACTTTAAAAAGTTTTGCATTATCTCCCAGTGTTCCAGGAAACTTTTCCTGTCAATCTGTTGTGTTGTGGGTCCTTCTGGGCTTCTCTTTCCAGGTTATTTACATTGAAGGCCCCTTACTATAAGTTTTTCCTTGGTGTATTCGGCTCTACCCACTTAGCTAGACAGAGCTTGAAATCTTTGGCAAAGGGTGGCATTACCATCCTGAAGAAATTAGGCATTGCAGAGGATCCACCCTCTGGTGGAATGCAGTTTCTATGTGGCTTCCAATAAGTCTAGTTAACGAAAGGAAAATTAAAAGGCAGGAAGGAGACTGGGACGTCACTGAAAATCGGTATTAAATTATCCAGACTTGGTCACACAGCAGTTTGACGCTCACGTAGGATTAACACTAATGTGAAATGAACTTCCCAGGAAGGAGAAGTTAGGACGTCCCGGGTGGCCATCCCGCCTCCTTGGCTCTCAGTCTTTAAAAGGATTTTGCACTAGAAGTAGTTGCTGCCTGACCACCAGAGAAAGTATCTGATGTTTGTTACTGTATCGCATGTGTGATTGTGGAAGAGCTACCTGGTGGGCTTCGTATTTCTGCTGCCTACAAACCTCCCCCCCACAAAGGAATGGCTGTCTAAGCCCCTCTCTGATGGCTTAATTGGGCTCCGGACAGCTGCACTTGGCATCTCTGCGCTACTTTTGGCCCTGCTCTGACATTACAGTCATAAGGTTGGTCTCCTCCATTGGACAAACTTGAAGTCAGCTGTCCACACCCTAGCCCCTTCCTTAGTGGGAGCACTCTCAGTGCCTGTGGTCCACTTCCACACTTTGACTTCCCTCAAAAGGAAGTCCTGCATCTGCAGGTTGATCTGCAAAGCTGACAAACAAACTGCCTGAGGAGGGTGTCCAGCCATCCAAGGAGGTGGGAGTTGCTTTGCCAGGGCTTGCATCCATCCATCTGTCAGGGCTTATTTGAAACTAGATATTTGAGGGGTTCTCATTTAGGTCCTGCTTTCCCCTGCCTATCTTTCCAGAGCTGCCAGATAGATGCTAAACTTGCTACTGCACAGTCACCGGAAGGAAAAATGCTGCCATAGCCAAGAGACTTGTACTTTGACTTCTTCTCCCAGGCATTGCCTACACTTGGCTCTCAATAGCTTAGCCCTTGACAGTTCTTAGAGAACTGACTTTCACCAGCTGGTATGCAGCTACTTGACATGAGTTAGTCTGAGTTTGCTTCATTTAGACCTGTTGAGTCAGATGCTGCTCCCTGTAATGCAGATTCCTGAAGTCTGCAGAGTTCCTCATGAACATCTGGGGTGCAACCTGATGTCTACAGGCTAAATTTGCCTTCCATTATTGTGCATGACATGGCCAGCCTAAACCTCTCTGTGACCCAGGGCAATGGTGTGTACAGCGTCAAAGGAGTTTCAACTAGGGAACATGGGCTTAGAGCCATAACTGTTGGCTGGCGCAAAGCAGAGCTGATTAGTTTTCTTCCTTCAGGAAAGAAAGGATGTATTGGAATCAGGGACTAGGTTTTGCAGAGACATGACCTGGCAGCTCAGGTTGTGGGTGAGGCTGAGCCAGAAGTCAGATTTAGCCCTGGCTGGTTCTCAGGGTGAAAAACCCGAGACACTAGTTGGACTGCAGATATCTGTGACCTGAATAAGTATTGTCCCTTCAGGCTTCTGAGAGTCCAGGAGTATGCCTAAGCACGGAACCTAGGGAAGCACCAGTTCGGGCTTCAGCTTCACTTAAATAAAACCAGACCAACTCTGACGACACCCAGATATCGTCCTCATGGAACTTATGTAGACAGCCTTAAACTGCTGCTCATCCTTTCCTTGGGCTGTTCTTTTTTGTTCCACCTCCTGAGATCCTCTCTATTATCCTCTCTATTATCTGTCACTCCTATTTTCATGGCTTCCTCCCTATTGTAGACTTTCTTCCTACCTTCTCATGTTTCCCTCTATCTGCTCTCACTTCCTCTCCCATTCTTGCCTTCTTTCCTCTTTTTCCCATCTTTCCTTTCATTTGGCTTTTCCCACCAGTGTCCTGCAATGTCCTCACATCCACTGTCCTCATGTCATTTAAAGCCAGGGTGGAAGGTAGGGTGAGGGGTGGGGGGATGCTAAAGACAGATCAGGTTTATGCCCAAGGGGCTCCGTCATGGTTTCCTTCTCAATTCTCTTTTGTCATTGACTTGAGCTCTGAAATTGAGCTGCCATAGCTACCCTGTTATAGGGACCAGAACTGACTTCTTTGCCAAACTTGCAAACATCACTAGGCGAGATGCCTTAATATCTTTTCTTTCCAATCATATTATTCTTCTACTTTCCCCCTGTGTGACAGGACTGTAATTTTCCCAGCCCATGGTTCTTATAGTTCCTTTCAAGGAATCCGTCCTGGTAGGCAGGTGATATCTTTTTGAAATCCAGCTTCGGGCATGAAGTAATTTTCCTTGTACTTGAGGAAAAGCATCTCTGTGGCAAAGCTGTAAGCACTTGGCCCCATCCAAGACCAAGTTAAGCTTTTCCCAAATCGTGGAGCATGAGTGGTCCTCCCATTGTTTGAAACCTCTTAAGTGTCAAGCTCCTGGGGATCTCATGTCTTTATGTAAATTCCCAAAGGCGATTAGTCAGACCCCGAGGAAGCCATGCAGCACCAAGTCTCTGCACCCACTTGTCAGAAGCTTCTGTTAGTGTTGGCCTGTGTGACATCACCTTAGCCACACTGCAGTGTTTGGAAGAGATGATGCTTGTGGGGAGGTTACCAGGCCCATAACCTTCTCACCTTCTCTAGCTGCTAACTGGCTATGGAGCCTTCAGTCTTTTTCCTTCTCCCTCTTTATAAAAGAGAGTCCTGAAATATTATAGATCCATTTTTTTTTGTCTGTGTTTGGAGTAGGAAAGAATGATCAGGCCTTATTCTTTTTAGTCTGGCTTTAGCTTCTATCTCACAGAGGGAGAAGTTGCTCCCAACAGCCTACACTACTATATATATATATTGCTTCAGAACCATTATCTGTACTCGTTACCTCAAATTCTTATGTTTACCTGTCTCAGCAAGGTAGAAGTAGCAGCTTCGGTTGATGATAGATGGTGCAGAAGAGTTTCCTGTCTGATCTCAGTGAAAAGGAGTAAGACCCTGCTGAGGAAAGGTGCCCATTAACCCAGATAAGAATTTAACAGAACTATTCACAGCCCTGGTCCAGGTCAGCCCGGTGGGCAGTGCAGCAGAATACTGTCAGTCACACCTAACCAAAAAAAAAAAAAGTCCCCTGTCCACTTCTGTAGTGCATTCTCAGGGCCAGGATCAGTTGCGTCTTTGGTGGCTCTACAGTCAGAAATGGTCCCAATTTAGCTCTTACCCATGATTTTTATGTATGCTAATCATACTGAGAGAGTATGTCCTGTATCAGGATCTGAATTTGGCTCTGGCTCATGACATATCAGCCAGGAATTGCTCAAAGAAACTAAGAAGCTCTTTTTCTTCAGTGTCAAGTCAGAAGCCATAGAAGTCCCACCACCTGTCCCTTGGCTGTGACAAATACCTCCTGTGAGAGCACAGGCATCATGGCTCACAGATGCGGGTCAGCAAAGCAAGAAGTCCTCAGGATGGAACTGAGCAAAGGAGGGGGAAGATCACTAAAGTAGGAAGAATCTCTGAAAACGTTAGAAATCACAGATATAGTATGTACTTAATTACACTAAATTATTGTTGGAATTCCTTGTAAGTACTAATTATACCTGATTATAGGTTAAAATATTTATTTTGTCAAAATATTTTCTTTGGGCTGTGTTTAACCTTTTCTCTGCTCATTGTGTAGTGAGATGTGAAAATTAATCATTTGCCTAACTTTGGGGGGAATGCTGGTAGAAAAGGGCATATCATAAGGTTTTGCATAAAGCATCTGTGCATCTTTGGCCAGCACTCAAGAACGGTGCCCTGGGCATGTGAGGACATTTAACCAACCAGCTGGCTCACGGATAAGGAAGTAAGAGAAAGTAGAACTGGCACTTTTGAGAAGAGGCACCACATATGTCTTCCAGTGAAGGAAGTATGTCATTGGCCTGGGTCGGGGGACCTCCTTGTTCTTTATCTCCACGTCCTCTCTCTTAGCCTATTCCCCAGATCTACCAAGTCCCACTGTCTCTCGTTAGGCCAGGTAGAAGGCCCACAGTTAAAATCCGAGTTATCAAAGTGGTTAACTGTTTTTCTCCCACTGGACAAGCCCGAGGTATTTTTCCCTATTATGGAAAACCCCACCGCAGTGCCACCCTTACTATTATTTAGAATCTTCTTGAGCAAAGGTGATCCCTTGCCAAAACATTAGAGTCTAGGTCGTTCTTTTCCTTTTCCCTTTCCCAGTGATGTCAGTAGGGTTAAGCACCCAAGTCCTGGGCCTGAGGAAGTAGAAATGGAGGCATGACTTTTGGGCAGGCTCTGTTGTTTTGTTCCTTCCAGGGAGAGAACTCAGCTTGGGTGTTCTATGATAAGTGCCCTAAATAAGCATAGGGCATTATTGTTCCTGGAAACAGTGATTCAGCAGACAAGTGCTTTTCTTCCTCCTCCTCTCCCCAAGAGAGCATTCAGGTAACCCTTTGACTGCTGAAGAAAATAACAGGTGATTGAGTAAGGAGGACATCAAGACCCGGGCCTCCTTCTGAGAACCTGCCCTTGGGGTGCCCAGCTTCTCTCGCTCTCCCCTACGACCCTCTCCTGTTCGGGTAGTACTGACCCAGATGACCTTTCCCCCATCACACTCCTGCCATGTTTAAGGGGATGTGTTTTCACCTTCTCATCTATACAAAGCAATAGTAAAGATTTTCTTCTTCATATGTGTTCCCCATAAAACTTCATTCTGATCTCCCCTGATTCACTGCAGCATCACCCCCCTCTCTAACCCCCCCCCAAAAAATCCCTTACTCTTTTTGTATTTTCTGATTACAGCCTGGGCCTCATGACCTCCTCCTCCTCCTTCCCACCCTCCTCCCTTCCTTGGCCCTTCAGTCTTATGAGCAACAACTCTCCTGTTATCTGTCAAAGTACACTGAGCTGTTGTTAACAACACCACTTCTCATGTAACCCCATATAATAGCAGTTTTTCTCTGTATATTAAAACTGTAGACTTTCCAGATAAATATTGGGGGGAGGGGTCAAAATATTTATTTCCTGAAGCTAGTGGGTAATTTGGGAGGGTTTAGGGATGGGGGTTTGAGATGGGGAATATATCTGTTCAAAAGAACACTGTCAGATTGCACACCAGCCAGTCTTCACATTGCTGCTGTGTGTTCCCATAAACAGATGATGTTGGGCGTAACTTGTGTATGGCTGAAGGTGATACCACTGTATTAAAATGCTACCATTTGATCTTATTCCAGCCACCATCTCCTGAGTTTGGGTTTTTGCATGTGAAATATTCCAATAAAAACAAGAACAATAAAACTTCCTAGTGTATGTAGCAGGATGTGGCCTCGTGTGGGAGGAACCTGCCCGGTGGACCCTATTCCCAGCCCTCATCCTCTCCTTTCTTTATTAAAAGTAGCCCTCGGTAGAGATTTGAGGCTGCCTGGGCCTAGTGTCTGCATCCTTTCATCTCTGTTATTTGCTAGCACAGAGCCTTATACATAGTAAATGTCTGGTCAACATTTGTTAACTAAATTAACTCGGGAGTGAAACATCCTGTTTGTCCTCTGGCATGAGGAGCCAGGCCTGGCCTGAAATCCTCATGGCAGTGGCAGATTTGAACTGGCTGCTCATAAGCAATCCAGTTTTTTTAACAGATCTCCAGAGGCAAGCAGTTTATGCTCTTAGGCAAATCATTTCACTTCTCTCCTGAAATATGAGAGTTGGACAAGATTTGAAGGAAGGTTTCCAAGGTGCTTTTTCAGCTCTACAGTTCTGAGTTCTGTTGAAGAGCCTGAGAGCTCCGATTTGGGCAGACTTCTTTCAGTTCCCTTGATTGGTTCCTTTGGTTTTTCAAATTACAGCTGCTCCTGAAGACTCCTTCCAAGAGCTCGACTTTTGAAAAGAAGTTTTTCTGGTCCCTAACCTAGCGTTTAATCTGTGCTTCAAAGCACCCCTATAACCAATCCCCCAAACTCCATTGCATCCAAGAAAAAAAAAACACCTGTTCCTAGTCTCTGCCAAAGCTAATATTCAGAATACATCCATGTAATTGAGCCACTTTAAAAAAATGGAGCTATTTAGGATTTGCAAGATGAGGGAGTTGAACCCCTGAGGAAAGAGCAACAGGAGTTATGTGAGGTCTTCTGTTTTCCAAAAGATGAATGGCAAGAAACCATTTGAACAGGTTTTATGGGTTTTGATGCACTTGACCACAAGTTGAATTGGAGACTAGAACCTCTGAAGCCTTCATTTCAACTCAACATTTATTAACCAACTACTGTGTACAAAGCACAGTGTTAACATCTTAAAAACTTAAAGTAAAAAAGGGCTTTTAGAATTCATACAGTTCAGCCCTCTTGTTATTTTACGGATGGGGATATTGAGACCTCAGAAGTTCAGTGACATATTCAAGGTCCCATATCTAGTTATTGGCACTAAAACCATAGTCATATGAGAGTCAATTTAGGGCTCTAAAGGTAAGAGTCAAAAGAAGATAATGGAGATGACTCATGGCCCACAGTCAGCAGGGGACAGGTCTAAGGGAGAACCTTCATCCTGATGATACCCAGCCCAGGCTACAGCCCTTACCTGACCTGGCCTCCTAGCAGCAGGACAAGGTACTGTCTCTGTGTCCAATCTCATTTGCCTTTATACTGCCTTCTCTGGTATGCAAGAACCCTGTCCTGTACAAACTTCCCTCCTCACTTGGATCCTGACCCTCTTGGCAACTGACAAAAAGGAACCATGAAGATAGCTCCATAGCAGAAGGTTTTAGCTGTTGCCATCTATAATAACCTATGAGAAAACAGTGGAACTCCAGGATACCAGGAGGTATCCTTCTGTCAGGTGACCTATCTCAGTTATTGGGTCATGTGACAACCCATCCCCAGTAACTCCCTAGAGGTTCCATCCTATTTCTTTCCAGTCCCAGGATATTGGATCTCTATAAGGACCCTGGCTCAGCTGTGGCAGTGGAGGGTGGGAGAGTATGAGGAAGATGTCTAGGAATCAACATGACTCTTTCAGAATCTTATCCCCAGTAGAGATTAGGCCACTGGCCTCTATAAGTCAAGTAGAGAGGGGAAATCTTAAGCAAAATCATAGACAACCTTTGAAAGCTATATGTTGAATTTATTATATGGTTCTTTTATACATTTAAAGGGAAGCTGTACACTATAGATATCTTGAGTTTCATGTATAATCTTCTATTACGCAGTGGATAGGGAAATGCCCCTTTTATTTGGTTTTTAAGTTCAGAATAAAGAAAGGTTTGAAATATTTTTTTTTCAACTTTAGCCAATCAACCAGTTAGGTCAGACTTGGGTGCTCAGTACAGGGGAAGACAAATATAAAACGTTGCTCAAGCCATCAGCGAACACGGTATAATCGGGCAATTAGGACCGACGTTAAAAGAATAACTGAGTGCAACTCTATGAGATGCTGATTGTAACCACAGCTTAGGAGAAGAGAAGGTTGTCGTGGGCTGGAATGGGCAGAGAACTTCATTCAAGAACAGCTAGCACAATGTAGTGGGGAGGGCACAAGATTGAGAGTCAGAGAAGCTGAATTTGAATCTCAACTGGGTGTGACGCTGAACTGAGAGGGATGAACAGTCAGGTCCACCATATAGCGTCCTCATCTATAAAATGAGAAAGTTGGCCCAGGGGTGGGGCATCTGAGACCTCTAGGTCCTCAGGTGCTGCCTTTTGACTAAGTCCAAGTTCTATAGCACAAAAGGACTTTGTTCTGTGCAGTTTAGAATAGGGCTGCATTTGACCCTCTAGATTCTCAAGTGCAGCCCTTTGAATGCAAATTTCATTATTATTATATATTTATTAAGGAGATTTGTTCTGTGAAGTTTGGATTCAGCAAAGGGCCACACTCGAGGACCTAAAGGGCCACATGTGGCCTTGAGGCCACAGGTTCCCCACCCCTAGTTAAGGTCTTTCTCTAGTTCTCAACCTATAACTATGGTTAGATGGGGTCCCTGAAAGATGGGTAAAATGATATTCCCAGGGGAACCTGATTCTTAACCTTCTTCTGGGACTTGGCTATATCATGGAGAGTATATGCCCTGCGAAGAAAGTAATTATAGTTGCCAGCTATATAGGATCCTGAAGATTTGTGGGAAGTAAGGAAAGACGGACATGTTAATTTCAATTATTTGAATTTTGTTCAAGGCCCATATTTCTGATGAGTTGACGTGAGGTAGAGTCAGGGTGGGAGCAAGATAACGGAATGTTAGAAACGTTAGAGATTATCAGGGCAGTGGTTCCCAACCATTTCCAGTATGATCATCCAAAAATTTCATGGGCCAAACCACATGGTGGCAATTGTGCTTTTGGTAGTTGGTTGAGAAAAGATATCATGACAAAAAAATGTGAATTCCGTGATGCATTCAAGTTACATTTTATTAATCACAAGAGTATCCACCTATGTGTGTACGTAGACAGCCTATAGAAGGTGTGTTTGCTTATTTATTTACTGCATATTTCGTTGGAGCTATAAATAAAAATCAAAATGACAGTTTGGTGTGCATATGGATTCCAAAATTCAAGGGCCTTGGCCCAGTCTGGGAACCACAAATCTAGGTCAAACCCCTCTACAACTGGGGGGAAATGAGGCACAAAGCTATTCAGTGTTCATTTTTATTACACTTGTACAGCCTTGGGAAGCTTCTTTTCAGACAAAGCTTGTCTTTCCTGCATACAGTAGACATACAAGGTTCCAGTGACAGAAGTCATCATAAAAATGACTTTGTTCAACCATCTGCAAACTATTGACATCAAGTATAGTGGTAAAGGGAGAGGTAGCTATTTGCCTGAAATGAACATACATGTCACAGAAGATATCTTACATAAGATTTATGGTAGAAGCAACATTTACTCTTATGTAGGCTAGACTAGTTTTTCTCTAAAAGGCTGTGAAACAGTCCTTGAGATTTAACTGGTTTCAAGGGGTCTAAGAGAGTTCCTCAGCCTTGAGACGCTTTTCTGACCAGGGGTTCCACGATGACAAAGGAGAAGGGGAAAATGTGATCAACTGGATCAATGAATGCTGTATCCATGCTGAATGATCTTCCATGCTATTGCTAAGTAAGCCTTTTGTTAAATAATGGTCTAGGAGTGTTTCATTTCCTTGCAGTCCCAAACGTGAGCCACCCAACCGATGTCAAGCCTGGTCTAAAATAAGGTCCAAATGAAAGCATTTTCTGCTGATGACAACAGCCTCCAATTATTCTTATTCACAATAACATCATATTAATTGCATCGAATCCTGGGACATTATATAGTAAAGCCTCCTTAGTGAAGTCTACATTATGAAAGAGATTGGTATGGCCTAGAATTCGGGGTGGGGGACCTGCAGCTTCAAAGGGCCGCACTTAAGGATCTAGATGGCCACATGTGGCCTCCAGGCTGCAGGTTCCCCACTCCTGGTCCTGAGAAGCTTGTTGAGGTCAGGGACCATGTCTTTGGAATAACCCCAGGGTTTCAAAGATTTGGGCACATAACCATGTCTCAAAACTTCGTCAAGACTTTTAAAGCCTATATTTGCGCTGAGCAACTTACAGAAATCCTGACCTGGAGTGAAGGTCAGTGTATGCTAATGTATATTCTAAAGGGAGGGAAGGATCGGCAAATATGAGGGAGAATGGTAAAGTAAATGAAACCCAGACCTCTGAAAGAGGAGAGAGCTCAGCTGGCCTGGACTCTGAGGAAGGTAGTCTCTTGTTGACGGACAGATTTCAGCTTCATTGTTCTTAAGAAGCTCAAAGCACTTGACTGACAGTGGAAACTCACCATTGCTAAAGGAAGGAGGGATATTTTCCTTGCCTCTACTTTACATTTGTTGACACATGACTGTAAAAGAGACCCTCTGGCTGGAAAAAGAACTTGAATTCACTTCCCAGACAATGGGACAATAGGAATGAACCCTGGACTGTTCTCTGATTCCAGCTTTAACTTTTGACTCAGTACCACATAACCCTAAGGCAAATCACCAAGTCTCTTTTGAAATTTTTGTGTTGGAAGGGACCAACCCATATCCAAAAGGAAGCTCTGCTGGGACACATTTAACAGCCTCTACTTGAAGACCTCCAATGAGAGATTCCAGAAGGAACCATCTCCCCTTCAGAACAGCTCTAATTTTTTTTGGAATATTCCTCTGATGTTCAACCTAAAGGCCTTTTTGCAACTTCCACTCCTAACTCTGCCTTCTGAGGTCAAATAAAACAAGTCTCATCTCTTAAAGTGGCAGCCCTTCAAATAACTAGGTTGTTAAGGTCTAACTCAAGCTAAACATAGTCTGTCCATCCATCAGTTTTCATATGACACAGACTTAGGGCCCTTCACTCAGTTACCCTCCCCTGGATTTGTTTCAGCTTATCAACTACTGTGTCCAGGACTGAACACTATTTTCAGTGTGGTCCTGACCAGGGTGAGTACAAAGGGACTGTCATCTCTTTTATTCCTGGAAGCTACTGAACTAACTTTTTTAGCTTCCCACTGAGCTTTGTGTTCCTCTATAGCCCTTGGATCTTTTTCAGAAAAATTGTTATCTGGCCATTGCCAATGGCAGCCGGTACTTTTGAAGTTGAATTTTTGAACTGGTATATGGCTTTACATTCATCCTAGTGAATGCCATCTTAGCTGATTCAGCCCAATGATCTAGCCTTTTAAATCTGGCTATTGGCCAATGTGTCAGCTATCTCTTCCATCTTGGTGTCCCTGGTAATTTGATGAGCATGTTATCCCAGTCATTGTTAAACTGTTAACCGGGGACAGGTCCAAGCACAAGTCCAGTGGTGTCCTCCTGCCAAGTTGACTTTGAACCTTGAAGGACTATTCTTTGAGTCCATTCATTCAACCAGTTTCAAATCCATCTTATTCAGCATCCTCCAATCCATCAATCCATGAGCATTTATTACGTTTACTATGTTAACAGACACTGTGCTGGTTGCTGAATATACAAAGAAAAGCAGTCCCCGCTCTCACGAAGGTTAAATTTTAATAGGAGAAATCACATGTAGATAAGTAGGTTATGTACAACATACAAGATTCAATGAAATAACCTTAGAAGAGGAGGCATCAACAGCTGGACAGACTGGGAAAAGACTCCTGTAGAAGGCAAGATTTGAGCTGAATCTTGAAGGAAACAACAGATTGTAAGGGAAGAGCATTCCAGACGGGAGTGATAGCCAGTGCAGAGAATGAGATGGGAGGTGAAACATCAGGTATTAGGAGTAACAAGTGGGTCAGTATGGTTCGATGACAGAGTACTTGAAGAGAAAGAATGTGCAAGATTAGAAAGACAGAAAGAACTAAGTTGTGAAAAGTTTTAAATGCCAAGCAGAAATTGATATTTGAACCTAGAGGTAATAGGGAGCCAGTGGAGTTTTTTGAGTGAGGGAGGTGATATTACTGTGGTCTAGGGATGTTGGGAACCCCAAAATTCAAAGGCAAATGATGTAGGTCCTGCCTTTGACCCAAGTCATCTTTTAGTGAAAGACAGGGTTTATTAAAACACCAGTTGGGGTGGGCAAGATCTTAAGAATCCTGCTATTGGCCAGATTTTAAGAATCAGCATTTGTATCACTCATGCAAGTAGGCCAGATTCTTAAGGAATCCGAGTGCTTTAATGGAGTCAAGATGGACCTTTTATACAAGAAGACTGTGGGAACATGTGGATGTGATCTACGAGTGGCCAAATAGTCTTGGGGTGAACAGAGAAGGGGTCTAGATGGAATTAAGGGTGGGAAGTGGCCTGGGGCCTGCCTTCAGAGTTAGAGGTAACAGACCATGAAGGGCTGTACTAGGTTAGAGGTAACAGAAAATTGGAAATTGGGGCAGTGTCAAAGCCACAATGCAAGCATAGTAGAAAGCATTATACTGTGATGGGACATGCCTCAGGGCCATGTTGGAAAATCCAGGGACTTTTCCTTTTTGGGGTCCAGATCTCATCCCCATCAATATGATTGGACCTACACTTTAATAAAATCTCTTTGGTAGTTGTATAAAAGGTGGATTGGAATAGGGAAGAGATGTGAGGTAATGGAACTAATTAGAAGACTGTTGCAACAATCCATGGGTGTTGGGAACAGAGAAACTAAATGACCTAAAATTTGCCATCCCTGTGCCAGCAGTGCCATGACTGTCTGTTACTGGGATGAGCTATCATTGGAGAGAAATTTGGTGATGAGGTCCTAAAATAAGGTGGTAACCATGTGAGTACAGAAGAAGACATATCATCAGAGGTGTTGTGGAGATAGAAAACCAATTTTGGATATGTTGAGGTGACAGTGAGGAGATGAGGATGACAATATGAGTTTGAACCTGAGTGACATGGTACTCATGTAGAGAAACATCGAAGTTTGGGTGAGTCGCTGTGAAAATATGAGTTCCATTTTGGACATGTGTCCAATAATAGTATACCTTATCAAATTCTTTACTTAGAACTAAGGAACTTAACTATGTCTAACAGTATTCCCCTGGTCTGCCAGTTTTAGTAGCCCCATCAGAGAAAGAAATGAATGGCCAAAGCAAGTTGGCCCATTTTTATTCACCGCTGCCTTTTCTATATGTTTTTCCTTTGACTATTTCTACAGTGACTTATTCTAGAATTTCCCCAGGAATCTGTCAAGTTCATTGACCTATAGATTTTAGACCAATTTCTTCCCTCTTTTTGAAAATCAGGACACATACCTTGCTCCATTCCTGGAGGTCCCGTTCCCCAATTTTTCAAGTGCTGCTGACAGTATCCTGGCAGGTGTTTTCCCCCCCAGCCCCAGGTCACACCGTTCCTCTGGGCCAGGTGACTGGCAGCTCCTGCAACTCATGTAACATTGTCAGATTCTGCGGTGGGAAGTGGATACAACACAGGCTTAAAGGTTACAATCTTGCCTCAGACAGTTCTCTAGCTGCCGCAGGCTGGGCAAGTTACTTAACCCGTCAGCCTCGGTTTCCTTATCTGCAAAATGGGGATAACAAGTGAGTTATGCGCGGCGATGGAGACGTTGGCACATTTTATAAACGCAAGCTATTATTAGGAATAACTGATATGAGGATTCTCCGGGGCAAGGTGGCGGAGGATCCAGGCGAGGCCCGATTGCATCCCCGGGATGGGGGGGGCGGGGAGAGGGGCCAGCCCAGGCCAGGTGCCCCGCGTCGGTTCGGGACCAGCCTGCCCTCTCTAGGGCGCGGGGGGCATGTGACCCAACGGCCGGCCTCCCGGGAGGATGACATGAGGTCACCGCCGCGCCGGGAGCCGTGATGCCAGATCACTCCACTCCGGCCCCGCACGCCCATTGGCTGCTCCGCCCTGGTTCTACGGGCGGGGATCCTCCCCCTCCCCCCTCCGGCGCTCGGGAACCAAACTTTGCCAGTAAAAAAAAGGTCTAGCCTGGAGCCCGCCCATTGGCTGGGGCGGCCCCAGCCCCGCCCCGGCCCCACGTGGTTTCACTGAGCCTGGCTCTGGGCGTCCCGGAAGGCTGTGGCGGGCGGTAGGTGCGGGAGGCTTCCTAGAAACCTCCATCTCCTGCTCCCTGCCCCCAGCTTCGGGACGTGGGACTCCGTAATTGCCGTAGTAAACTCTGCCCCTGCCCCATGCGGGGAGGGAATTGAACTCTCTCCTCACCCAGCTTTTGGAACCCCTGGCTTACCGCAGTGACCCACAGAGGCACCCCTTCGAATGGAGCCTTTCCCGGTGCCCCCGGCCGGGGCTGGATCTCCCCGCCTTCTATGGGCAGCCGTCCCCGCACCCCTCGGCGCTGCCAGCCGTCCCCGCACCCCTCCGAGCTGCCAGCCGTTCCCGCACCCCTCGGCGCTGCCAGCCTTCCCCGCACCCCTCCGCGCTGCCAGCCGTTCCCGCACCCCTCCGCGCTGCCAGCCGTCCCCGCACCCCTCCGAGCTGCCAGCCTTCCCCGCACCCCTCCGCGCTGCCAGCCGTCCCCGCACCCCTCCGAGCTGCCAGCCGTCTCCTTCCTGTCATTGTCCTGTCTGTCCCGTACATAGCTTGCTCTGGATGGTGTGTGGTCTCGGCCGTTAGATGGAGGGGGGGAATGTTCTTGCCTCTTGGTGTTTAGCACCGTGCTTGGCACAGAATAGGCGTTTAATAAATGTTGATTATATCACTATATTCTGTATGTGTACTTATATAGGTACATGCAGTCTGCCTGGGTTACAAGGTCCCCGGGATCCATCGCACCACGTTACGCACAGGGTAGGCGCTTAGTAAGTGCTGGTTTAGTGAAAGCCCTCCCATTTCCAAAGCACTCTGACGTCATATTTGTCCCCCAAAGCTCTATTACACTCACTTTACAGATATGGAAACAAGCGTAGAGAGAAGTGATGACCAAGGTCAGGCAGCCTCTTGTGGTCCTCAGCCTCTAGTTCTTTTATGTATCTTTTCTGCTGTGGGCCCTCTCTACGGGGCCCTGCCTCTTCTAGCTCACTCCCGGCTTGGAGGGAGTAGGTACTTACTGACTGAGCCCTGCGTGGGAGCAGGGCTATATGGCAGTGGCCTTGGAACACCAAAACATGTCCTTGGTTGCCCACAGCTAAGGAAGGTTGGGCACTTCTTACTTCGGTGAGTTTCCCTTGCCCACTTCTAGATGCTAGGGCCTTCTCTGCTCTCCTCTCTTTTCCTTCCCCTCTCCTTCTCCTTTCTCTCTTCTCTCCTGTCCTCCTTTCTCCTCTTCTCTCTTCCCTTCTCTTCTCCTCCCTTCTTCTCAGCTCTCCTGTCTTATTCTCTCCTCCCCTCCTTCCTTTTCCTCTTCTCTTCTCTTTGTCCCTGTCTCTTCTCTTTGTCCCTGTCTCTTCTCCTGTCCTCTGGTTTCTTCTGTTTGGGTTGCCAGTTAACCAGCCCTTAGACCCTTGTACTTTGGATGTTTCCCAGATTTTAGGGAACATAATAGGGTGGGGTGGGGCTCTTAAGGGCTTCACCCTCACAAATATTTAATCGGAGGATGGGAAGTAGGAAATTGCATCAGCCTGATCTGGGCTGGGATCTATCTCTCTGAAGGATTTCAAAGTCTCTGCAAATCAGAGTACGTTCTGTTGCCATCCCAGGGAGGTGAGAAAGGTGCTAAAAGACCTATAGCCCAAGAACAAGAATAAACTTGGAGAAATTTAAATGGAGAAACTTTCTCTTCTATTACTTTTCCTCCCTTTCAGTTGGAGAGGGAGTGAGGGAAAGGGAGAGCGAAGACCCTACACACCTCTTCATGCTCCACCCTGGTGCCAGGCAACCCTAGATATTTCTATCTGAAAAAGGTCTGATGTAGTACAGGATCAATCTTGCTCCTCCTTCAGGGGTGTCTGCCTGTTGATCAGTGGGGAGAAGGGGGAGAATAGATATTTAGTTGGTGAAGAGGTCCTTCCCAGCACTCCTCAAATAACACCTTTGTGTAAGGTGTCTCTTAGCTTAAAATGGGTGGTCTTCAAACAGAACTACATACTTCCACCATACTTCCCAACTCCATGGCTGTTTCTAAGCAGAGTTATAGAGAGGGATGCTTCTTAGATCTTAAAATCTTCCTACCTTTTTCTTTTCCAAAGATACTCCTTGCTCATCCTGTCTCCCACCACACTGCACATGCAGTCATCAGCTCTTTAAAAGTATAATACTATGTTGTTCAGTTACTTCAGTCATGTCTGACCCTTTGTGACCCCATATGGGGTTTCCTTGACAGAGCTACTGAAGTGGTTGTCCAGTTCCTTCTTCAGCTCATTTTACAGATGAGGAAGCTGAGGCAAAAAGGTTGAAGTGACTTGCCCAGGGTCACACAACTAGTAAATGTCAGAGGTCATATTTGAACTTGGGACTTCAGATCTATCCACTGGACATCTAACTGCCCATATTTTAAAGTATAACACTTCCTGTAGAAGGAGGGACTTGGGGAAGTTAGTTCATATGTGGAACTTCAAAATTACAATTACATTATTTGATTAGCTTGGCACGGATTTAAAGCATTAAATCTCTTCCAAATTCTTCCTGTTGTTACCACCCTTACAATAAGAAGAACTTACTTTCTGCTCCAACCACTGTCCTTTCTTGCCTCTTCAGCCTATTGTCTCTCCCAGGGCCGTGCTCTTTCCTCTCAGATCCTCACATCTCTGGAGTAGCAGGGTCCATCAGTCTTTCCTCTCAGATCCTCACATCTCTGGAGTAGCAGGGTCCATCAGTCAATCAGTAAACATTTATTAAGAGCCTACTATGTGCCAAGTCCTATGCTAGACACTGGGGATTCAATGCCAAAGCAAAATAGTCCTTTCAAGACCACTGCCTTTACCTTAGTTAGAAATAGCTCTTTTCATAGTTATCTGAACTCTGACTTGACTGGTGTCTCCAGGATTCCATAAAGAAATTCTCTAGCACCCTGAAGATGGGCCTTCCATCTTAATTGGCAAACCCTGGTGGCTACTGTTATTTCACTTTTCTGAACCTCCCATGGTCACTCATGAGCCCGCTGGACTGGATGGTAGCTAAGATTCCTTTCAGGACTAAGATTCTACTCAAAATCCAAGTTTCTTTCACAACTAAACACCATCTGGGTGAAATGACTGGTTTAATGTTACAAATTTATTCTGTTATCATCATTGCCATACCCATATGGTATTCTTCTCTGATTCTGAGGGAGGTAATATTTTGCTATAGTTGGTCAGATGGGATTACTGTCGTAGCCCTTTCAAACTGGCAGCCAAGTCAGAATCTATTAGGAATCTGGCTTTAACATCAACAACAGAAATAAACGAATACATGCTAACAGTAAACCTAGGGATATGAACCAGCATTTGGGGCACTTAGTTGTCTTTTGGGAGGTAAAAGGGTGATGATATATTGTCTGTTTTAGTTTTTTTCTGTAATGAACACTAAAAAAAATTTTCATATCCGAAGTAGAACAGGAAAAGAATACCTGTAAAAACATGAATCTATTACACATACACACTAAATTCAGCATGTTATTTTCAAAGCTGTCCTGCTTACCTCTTGTTTCTTTCTGAACTGCCTTTTAGGTACTTCACTGCATTTTTTAAAAAATCCTTCAATGAACCTCTTTTCTTTCCTTTTTTTTTTTTTAGGAATAATATTATTAGATTCCTTTTTCCCTTCCTAAATCTCCCGTCTCAAAAAAAAAAGGAAAACATAATCCTTGTAACAAATAAGCATGTGACTACATATCTTAAAAATGTGTTCCACGTTCCCTTGTCCGAGAGGCTACATAGCCTATTTTTTTCAATAAGCTTGAGAGAGGCAATTTGTCTTTAAGAACAAGCACAGGTTCTGCTCATTTCACTTTGTATCAGTTCATGTAAATCTTCCCAGATTTTCTGAAAGCATCTCGCTCTTCATTTTTTTTTTCTTTTTTGCAAGGCAATCAGGGTTAAGTGACTTATCCAGGGTCACACAGCTAGTAAGTGTCCAGTGTCTGAGGTCAAATTTGAACTCAGGTCTTCCCGACTCCAGGGAAAGTGCTCTAACCACTGTACCACCTAGCTGCCCTTCATCATTTCTTATAGCACAATAGAATTCCATCACAAAGACAGGTAGGTGGCAAAATGGATACAACCATAGGCCTGGAATCAGGAAGACCTGAATTCAAATCCGACCTCATATACTTAATAGCTGGGTGACTGGGGGCAAGTTCATTTAATGTTGTTTGCCCCAGTTTCCTCAGCTGTAAAAATAAGTTGAAGAAGGAAATGGCAAACCCCTCTGGTATCTTTATTAAGAAAGCCCCATATGAGGTCATGGAGAGTTGGACACAGATGAAAAGACTGAATAACCACAAATTCTATCGCAATCATATATCACAACTTGTTCAGTCATTCCCCAACAGTGAATAGCAGCTATTCTCAGGAATACAAGGATCCCAAACATTCTGAAGGCCTTACAATGTAAAATACTGCCTGCCTCTGGAGAAGGAAAGGATGGCGCATGAATGCAGATAGAAACATTCTTTTTTTGGCTTTCTCTGCTATTCTTGTTTTTTGGGTCTGTGTATCTTGCAACATGGGTAATTCGGAAATGTTTTGCATGACTACACATTTATAATCTATATCAAATCACAATTTGAAGCTCAAAATAAAAAAAACAAATGTTGAAAATTTTTATTTCGATGTAATTGAGAACAAAATAAATTTAAATTAAATTTAAAATTAAAATAATTTTTTAAGACAATAAGCACAGAAACTGAAATGTTAATGTCAGTAGACCTAGCTTCTATACTGACTTCCTGAGACTTTCCATGCTTAGCTTCCCTTGTCAAATAAATGGAAATAATATTCCCTATCTCTTGCACAAGTTGCAGTGAGGACAAGGGACATTAGATGTGGGATGAAGGTGCTTTGAAACAATAAACGTATGTATTACTGTATGGGAATCTGTGAACCAGATGGGAGCTGGGGCCACCATTGATATGTACCTCCTTTCTTTGGCCCAACAGGGATGAAAAATGCAATGTGTACTTATAACTGCTTGTCAGATGAAAACCAGATTATGTATAATGCCTTTCAACTCCTCCAGATCTACCCTTTCCCCAGACTGGGAGTGACATGAGAAGAGCTCACCCATTTCAAGCTTTTCAGTTAAATCACTCAAGATTTGTTTCCTACAGGGTTGAAGCCATCCACACAAATGCTTCAGGACTTTTGGCCCACTAACTATTGATTATCAGCCCCGCTCTGGGTCCTGAAAGAAGGGAGGCCAGAACTTGATTGCATTTACCATAATCCAAATATCAACCTAGTATTTATTAGGTGACTGTATTCAGTACATCCTAGACTGTGATAGAAATGAAATGGTGATAAAAATGAAATAAAAGATAAAATCCGTCCCTGAAGAAACTTGCCTATTAGTTAAGAAGACATATGCTCAGTCAAATGATACCTTATTAATACTTGAAAAGATCTATGACTTCTTTTGTGTGAAACACAGACTCCACGGAGCCAGAAACAGATGTTGGAATCCCTACACCTTTCATTAGATTTCATAAGAAAAGAAACTTTCACTTAGTGGCCAACCTTCTGCTGTGGACCCTCTCCAGATTTAGTTAGGCTGGTCTGTCAGAGGCAGACACACAGTCTTTGGATCCCCCATCACCAAGGCCTAATTTGATAGCAGCTTGTCTGTTCTTCTGTGGTACCTAGAACCCAGAATCACTGACACACCAGAATGAGGCATTAAAATGAGACTTTACTGTAAAAATAAAACAATAAAAAGGTGAAGATGAACACAAGTGCAAATTTTTATCCAAATTTGATAAAAAATCAAATGTTAACCTGTATCATAGAGGGAACCCATGCCAATCATTAAACATTTATTAAGTGCCTGCCATGTGCTAGGAACTATGCTAATCTATGGGAATACAAAAAAGCAGTAAAAGATAATCTCTGACCTCGAAGAACTTGCAGAATAACGTGGGAGGCAATATACAAATATCTGCAAAACCAGCTTTATCCAGGATAAATAGGAAATAATTAACAGAAAGAAGGCCCTAGAATTAAAAGGCATTGGAGAGGGCTTCCAGTAAAACACAGGATTTTAGTTAGGACTTACAGAAAGTCAAGGAGGTTAGTAGGTGGAATGGAGGAGGGAGAGGCTTCTAGGGCCTGGACATCAATTATAGAAACAGCGGAGATAAAGATTTCACCCACTCCTTATTTTTTTTCTTTTTCTGAGACTATGTCTCCCTATCTCTCACCTAGGCTTCTGACCTGCAGGGAACCCTGGCCCAACTTTGTGTTGGACCCTCTTGAGGCAGCCTGATGCCACCCACCCTTCGTCTGGATTTAACTGTATTTGTTAGACTCATTTTCTAATAGGCCTTAGACTCTACAGCAGCTCAGAACTCCCAAACTTAGCTGATCCTTCAGTCGCAGCCTTTCCGTAGTAGGGGATAGAGGCATGAACCTCCAAACATGACCAGCTTAGTTTTACAGATTAAGCACCTAAGGCCCGGAGTGAAGCGACTTGCCTAAAGTCAGACTGGTAGCAATTATATTTCAAGCCCAGGCTCTGGGACTCCAGCTCCTCTAAGGCCAGAACCTAGTCTCTCACCTCACCTCTTCTCCTGGCCTCCCCACCTATGGTCATTTCCCTCCCTGGGTCTCACTTTACTCATGGAGAGGATAGATTAGAGCAGCTACTTTTTTGGTTTTTTGGCATTCTTAAAATTACTGAGGACCCCAAAGAACTTTTGTTAATGTGATTTATATCTTTTGATGGTTGCTGCACCAGAAATTAAAACTGAGAAAATCTAAATGTTTCTTAATTAAAATTAATATCAAGCCTATTACCTGTTAACATAAATAACATTTGTTTTATGAAAAATAACTATATTTTTGAAAACAAAAATATTCTGTGAGAAGACTGGCATTATTTGACCTATTTTTGCATATATCTTTAACTTCTGGTTTAAATAGAAGACAGCTGGATTCTTATCCCTGCCTTGGCATGAATGAGGCATGTTGGTTTGTTCTTCACATACGAAGAAAATCAGGCCTCCCACAGATAAGTGGCAGGTACATTTTAATAGACAGATAACTTCTTAGTATGATTATGAAAATGATTTTGACCTGGGGACTCCCAGGTAACTGTCTTCGGACCACACTGACAACCACTGGATCAGACCTCTAGTTAAAAGTAGGAACTGGCAGTGAAGGTAGGGCAGGGATATGGACAGGGTCTTGATCTGCCAGTCTAGATGGCATCAGCTCAGTTCCTTTCAGCCAGGCTCCAGGTGACCTGCCCCACCTGGATTGGTATGGGGAAAGCTGGCTGATCTGGTCCCTGATTCAAAAGAGAACTTTTACGTCTGAGGAGGGGACTAAACGTCCAGGAAAGCTGCAAATACAAGGCGGTCACAGTCAGCCTGGCATCTCCATAAATTCGGGGGCCGGTGCCAGCCAGGGCTTCCTTGAGGGGGAGGGTGCCAGCCAGGCCAGCTGCCCCGCGCGCCCTATACCTGGTCGCAGCCCAGAGAGCCCCTCACCCCACGCTCCCCCCGGTCCAGCCTCCCGGCTCCACGTGGTCCCCGGCAGCGGACTGGCGCTGCCCAGGCCTTGGGTAGCCCGGTTCCCCTGCTCCTTCCTCCGCTTCGGAGCGTCCCCAGAGGCTCGGAGTTCGGGATGGGGCTGTCACTCAAAAACCGAAGGGCGGGGGGTGGGGGTGGGGGGCAGGATGGGGTGGGGTGGAAACACCCGGCGCCGATGCCCCGCCCCGCGCCCTCTCCCTCCCCTCCCCCTCCACGGGGCAGTTAAGCGACCAACTTTTAGCGGGCATGGCGCCGGGGGCGGGCGGGTGGCGACCCTGGCACTAACTTTGTTTCAGGAACTGGGCGAGGCCACCAGCCGCCGGCGGGCCTGGGCAGAGTTCGGGGCGCGCACGGCTTGTGCCGCGGGAAGCGCGCGGTCCATGGAGCGGAGCTAAGGGGAGGCGCAGGCAGAGGCGCGGTGCGCCGAGAGGAACGCCAGCAGCCCGGAGGAGGCGTCCGGAGCCGGCGGGCAGGACGCGCGGCGGCGGAGCTCCGGGCTGCCCCGGCCGCCACCATGAACGACCTGTCCTTCGACGAGGCGGCCTTGGATCCCTCCCTGGCCCTGGGCGAGTCCAGCGACATCGACTCGGCTCTGCTCAGTGACATCGAAGGTGGGTGCCGGGGAGGGGCGCGTGGGAGCCCGGCCGGGGAGGGGCGCGTGGGAGCCCGGCCTGGGGGGGGGGCGGGGGGGGCGGTCGGGGCGGCCCTCCGGGGTCCCCAGCCTGGCTGGGCCGCCCCGGGCGTCGAGGGCGTGTGTGTGCGCGCTTCCGCGCGTGTGTGTGGCCGTGGCGTGTGTCTGCGTGTGTTTGTGCCTGTCCGCGGGCGCCGAGCCCTGGGATGCGCGCACAGCTGGGGACTCGCCGTCCGGAGGCACCCCGGGAGACCCACAGCCTCCCCGCTGCCCCCCGCCGACCCCTTCCCCGGCAGCTGCCCGGCCCGGGGGGTCTAGGCTGACCCCCAGAAGCGGTCACGCCTCTGCGGGCCGCGGAGGAGCGAGGGGCTCCCGAATTGTGCGGCCCCAAGCCCCGCCCCCTCGAGGGCCCAGGAGCTCGTGACGTCAGCGTCAGCCAGAGAGGTTACTCCCGGTCATTCCCTCGGCCCGCCAGAGTTCACCAGCTCTGCCGGAGCCTGCTGTGGGAGGGGAGGTGGGGGGGAAGGAGGGGGGGAAGGGAGCAGGAGACGGCCCTGCCCCGGCGCCCACCCCCTCTGCCCTCAGGAATCCGCCCAGAAAACATCCCAGAATCTAGGCTGGGGTTTTCTTAGCCAAAGCTAACCCGAGTGCCCTGACCCATCCACGTGGAGCTTCCGATAAGCCTGTGACTGGGAGAAGGAATTGGCCTTGAATTATCCGTTCCTGTTGCCCTTTTAAGCTTTGTAAAGCACATCACTTAAACCTTCTTGTTTAAGTGTGTACAACCTGTACTAGGTTGGTACTAGAGGTATTGTGCTAATGGAGAAACTGAGGCCAGTGAGTCACGGTAGGGAGTGTAACAAGTGCGATTCTCAAACTCAGTTCTCCTGACTCCAAGTGCAGGGCTCTTACTCTGTATCAAAATACTTGTTTTACAAGGTAGACAGTTTTTTGTGGGCAGTAGGAAATCCATCTTTCTATCAGCCTCTTCTATAGAGAAATCTTGCTGTGAAGGGGCATATTTATCCCTAGAATCTTTACTGACAGAAAGCTACTTTTTTCTTCTCAGGGCTGGAATTATTTTTCATAAATTGAGGGACTGAGGCACTGATTAGTGAAGCAGGAACGGGGTAGATTAGCATATGTTATAGTAGTGAGATGTTGCTTTCTTTTCCAGAAGATTCATTCATTCCACAATAAGCTTTTTACGTCAGGTCTACTGTTAGATAACATTGCCACAAAGCATCCTGCTAGTAGGAGTGGGGGCTTCAAGGAAGGGACGGAGAGATAGAAAGTGTAGATGAACATTGATAGCTAGCTGCTAGGTCTGGAGTCAGGAGGACCTGAGTTCAAATTCGAACTCAGACAGTTATTAGCTATGTGATGCTGGGTAAGCCTATTTGCCTCAGTTTCTGCAGTCTGTAAAATGGAGCTGGAGAAGGAAATGGCAAACTACTCCAGGATCTTTGCCAAGAAAACCCCAATGGGGTCATGAAGGGTAAGACACACCTGAAATGCAATGATAGCTAGCATTTTTATAGGCTTTAAGATTTGCAAACCTGTTTACAAATATTACCTCATTTTATCCCCACAATAATCCAGGGAGATAGGTACTATTATTGTCATTTTACACACGAGGAGTCTGAAGCAAAGAGGTTTAGTGGCTTGCCCATGGTTACTTAGATGATAAGTAAGAGACCTTTCTTAACATTGCATGGATCCCAGTGGAACAAGCAGGCTTCCCACTGATTATTCAAATAATAATATCCAATCTTACTATCTAAATAACTTTTCCTGTTCCAGCGTATACTCTGCACAGCTGCCAAACAGATATTCCCAAAACCTAGGTTTGATCATGTCACTGCTGTACTCCTGTAGAGCACCCTATCACCTCCTAGAGCAAATAAAAACATCATTTAAAGCTCTTTTCAATCTGGTCCCTTCCTGCCTTTCCAACATTCTTCACATCACTCCCCTCCACAAACTGTATTTTCCAGCTTCCTCACACATGACACTGTATCCACTACCTGTTTCCTGGAAAGTCCTCCCTCCTCACCTTCTTCTCTTAGCATCCCTGTCTTCCATTAGGTCTTGGCTCAGATCGTGTCATCTCAGCCTCTAGAGCTGTTCCCTCTAACCCCTCATCGACTCTATGTAGCGTGTCCATCCATATTTATGTATGTATCATTACCCTCGTTCAAATGTAACCTCCTTGAGGACAAAGACTGTTTTTGCTTTTTCTTTGTATCTCTGGATAATATTTGTAAAGCACTTAACCACAGTGCCTGGCACATTGTAACAGGTAAATCAAATCTTGTGCATTGCTGGACTGATTGATGAGGGTGAAAGAAAAGTGTAGATAAAGTACTATGAGACCTCAAAGTTCAGTCAAGGGGCCACTTTCACTTGGGCATGAAGAGTTGAGATGAACTTTAAAGAAAGAGAGGAATTTAAATAGATGGTTTGGGGTTGGAGAAAAACTGCCATCCATGCATGGAGACTACCTTGAACAAAGGAGATTGACAGCAGGTCAGGAAGGAAGGAAACCAGCATTTATTAAGTGCCCATTAACTAGTTAATTAATGTGCCTAGCATTGTGGTAAATGCGTTACAAATAGCATTTGTATATAATATAATGGATATAATATACATTTGTATATAATATAAATAATATTCATTTAATCCTCACTACAACCCTAGGGAGTTAGGTGTTATTTTTACAGATGAGGAAGCTTGAGGCAGGTAGAGTGACTTGCCCAGGGTCACACAGCTAGTGTCTGAGGCTGGATTTGAATTTAGGAAAATGAGTAACTGATTCCCAGCCCAGTGCTCTAGACATTGCATCACCTAGGTGCCCTAAGAATACGATAGCACTGGTGATAGTTTGGAGAGCGGATAGACTGAAAATAGGAGTTATTGAGTGGCTGTTGCAATAATCTAGGTAAGAAGAGGTGAACTTGGCCTGAGGTGGTGACTGTGATATTGGAGAGGTGGAGTCAGATGGTGAGAGAAGTTTCTAGAAGGCAGAATGGATCAGACTTGGCACCTGGACTTTAGGGATCTGAGCCATCAACTGACCAAGTCCCATATTTTATGAGGGAGGAAATGGAGGTCCAGAGGCCTCATGACTTGCCTGAGATCACACATTTAGTAAGTTAGCAGAGCTAGGGTTTGAACCCAGGGTTCTTGACTCCAAATATGATACTTTCCTGCTACTCCAAAAGGCAGGGAGAATGAAGGAAAAAGGAGAGTCCAGTATGACTCCAGGTGGCAGGAAGGTGATGTTATCAACAGAACTGGAACTGAAGCTGATTGGAGGAGAAGGATGGTTCAGTTTGCTAAGGTCCCAGGTAACAGTGCTGGAAGGTCAGTGACACGGGGAGTTCGAAATACATTTGTATTGCTTATTTACTTGATTGATGTGACAGTCATTTGCATAGAGTTTAAAGTTGAAACTGTGGAGTGGATGAAAGCATCTGGGGGAGAGTCTGGAGAGGGAAGGACTGAGGGCCTAGTGCTGCTAACATTTAAGGAGGAGCTGGCAAAAGTTTCCTAGGAATGGTTAGGGAGGTTTGGGAAGAACCCAGTTTCTCTGGAATCCAGGTGGGAGGAGAGGATATTTAAAAGGAGGGAATGATCTACTCTGGTCCAGGATAAGAAGGGGAGAAAATGCCTTTGGATTTATGGATAAGGAAGATGTTGAATGACCTTGGAGGGAGGAGTTTCATCACCTTGGTGGGAATGACTTCAGACTACCAAGGGGTTTAGGTATGAGTGGGTGGAGAGAAAGGGAAAACCGGAGAATGGATAACTCCTTTAGGTCTCAGAGGAGGGAAACAGAAAGATAGCCCGAGGGAGTGACAAGTTCCCAGGAAGGGCCCTGGGTGAACCAAATGGAGGAGAGTTGGGTGCAACATGGAAGTAGGCTACTAGAAGGACTGGTGATGGGGGCCGAACTCTTGTTTCACTCACTAAATAAGATATAAATGGAATTTTTATAACTCGGACTTTCTTAAATGGGCAGAAGACACTTGATATTTGAAGGAATCCTGGGTGAGATGGTTTAAAAATGAGGAGAAAAGAAAAAAGTGAAAAGGGGAGAAAGAAGAAAGTAAAGAGTATTGAGTTCTAGAGGTTCTCTCCACCAAGGTTTCTCAGTGACCTCAGGCCCCATGGGTTCCCTTATTCCCATACCCCTGTCTCCAGTCTCTGTATCAGTGCTACATCACCTATGGGGCATTCCCTTTGAATAATGTGGAGACATGGTCAGTTCAGACTGTTCAAAGAGAACTCATTATTTTCCTAAAATTCTATTTTTCTGTCAAAGGGTACAACTGACGGGGTACAGGCTCTGGGAGCCCCCTTGAACTCTCCTTGATCTGGCCCCTGAGGCCTTTAGCCTTTCATTTTAGCTTTGGCCAGTTGCCCCCGGCTGTTTCCCACCCTTGATCCTTTCAAAATATCTATGCCCAAATTTGTTACCCTTAAACTAACCTAGCCCTCCTTAGTTTCCATCAAGACCCTACCTAAACCCCTTCTCATTTCACCCCACACTACTTGGCCACCCCTAGGTCTCTCCCACAGTCTTTTTGTACATAGGATCCTTCTTGTCTACATAAGGTACTCAGATTCCATCTAGCTCAGATTCAGTCTTGCTGGTTTGTCGATACAAGCACCACAAATGGTGAGGCTTCTTAAACCTCTAATTCCACGCAGTATAGCGGATCTTCAATGAAACTTTGTTTTACTTTGGCTGAAAGAAGGCTAGGGTGGAATTCATTTGGCAGGACCCGGAGTGTTGGTATTTTGGGGTCCCGAGCATCTCTAAACCCCTAACCTCAAAACCACCATTCTTCTAGTCCCCGAGGTTCACAACGTTAGCATTATCCTCCACGTCTCTATCTCATCCACTCCACATATCCTGTCCATTGCTACATCTTGACTTTTCTGCTTCCACCACTTGGCTCGGATAGATCCACTTCTCTATAGTCATGCAGCCAGTATCTTATTTCAGGCTCCCATCCAGTGCTGTGCAAAAGCCAGCTCTGATGGCTGCTGACAGCTGACTGGTAAATTTTCAGTGTGAGCATTTACACTTTGGAATGCTATAAATAAATAAATGCTATAAATATAATAATATAAGTAAATCCTAAAAATATAAGAAGTTATATGCATATAAATAAGTAAATTCTCTAAATATAATAAGTTGAAAACTAGGGCATTCTTCCTGTTATATAACAAATAATATCCATGTAAATATTATAATAATAAGTATAAGTAAATGCTATAAATCAGGGCATGATTGTTTTGATGAGTGTCTTGACTGAAGAAAGTGATGGAGAAAACATTAATAATGCGATTAAACTAAAAAATGGGTCCTGGGTAACATTTATCAGTGTACTCCTGAGTTCCTGGACTATTGAAATGACTCCCTAATAGTGTTTCCTGGACAGAGGACCTGGGCCTGGGGTCAGGAAGACCTGAGTTCAGATTTGGCTTCAGATACTTACTAGCTGTGTGACTCTGGAAAAGTCACTTAACCTTTCTTGCCTCCTTTAAAATAGGGATGATAATAACACTTTCCTCCCAAGGTCCTAGTGTGGATTAAATAAATTCATTTTTGTGAATCATTTTGCAAACTTTGAAGTGGTATATAAATGCTAGCTATTATTAAAATTAAGTTTTCCCTTTTTCCCTTAAGCACAGGTCTGAACCATGCCATTCCTCTACTCAGTAAACTCCAGGGGCTTTCTGTTGCCTTGGGTATATATAATGTGGACTCCTCCTTTTGGCTTTTAAAAGCCCTTTACAGTCTGGCTCCAACTTGTCTTAACAGCCTTGTTCCACATTATTCTGTGGTCCTGCCAAAGTGGCCGCCTTCCTCTTAGTCACAGGACAGTTCTATCTCCTGAGCCTTTTCACTGACCCTCCTCTGTTCTTGAAATGTCCTCCCTCTTCACCCTCTACTTGTTGGGATTCCTCTTTTTGTTCAAGATCAACCTTAAGCACCACCTTCTCAGTGAAGACTTGTCTTTCTTTAATCACCTTATATTTCATTCCTTTAAAACAATTTTTTTGGGGGGTTGTGGTATACTGGATAGAATGCCAGGCCTGGAGTCAGGAAGACTCATCTTTCTACGTTCAGATCTGGCCTCAGATATTTACTGGATGTGTGATCCTGGGCTTAAACTCATTTGCCTCATTTTCCTCATTTGTAAGAGGAGCAAGAGAAGGGAATGGTAAACCACTCCAGTATTTTTGCCAAGAAAATCCCAGATGGTGTCACAAAGAGTTGGACACAACTGAAAATGACTGAACGATAAATTTTATTCTTTGCATCATTATGTATGTACATGGTGTTGCTCTCACATAAATGCTTGTCCACCGATTGTGTGATCTCTTGAAGGGATAACCTTAAGTAAGTCACTAGTCCTCTCTGTGTCTGTTTCATCATCTTTGCAGGGAGAGGAGTAGATCAGATCTCTGAGGTCCCTCTAGATCTAACATGCTATGATTCTGTGAATTCATTGACAAGAAGAATAATTAAGATTATTATATTCAGTCATTTTTAGTCATGTCCACTCTTTATGACATTTGGGGTTTTCTTGGAAGAGATACTGGAGTGCTTTTCCCTTTCCTTCTCCAGTTCATTTTACAGATAAGGCAACTGAGGCAAACAGGGTGAAGTGACTTGCCCAGGGTCACCTAGCTAGTAAGTGTGTAAGGGCGCATTTGAACTCTGGAAGATGAATCTTCCTAATTCCGGGCCTGGCACTCTCTCCACTGTGCCACCTACTTGCCCTGTGAGATTATTATCACTCCCTAATTTAGATTCTTGTAAATATATATGTGGATTTTCAGCTGGGTTTACAGAAAACAAGGGACAATTGCAACAGGAGTTTTAAAGTAAAGGTTATTACCTGCCTGGGTACAGAACTTGTAGGATTTGAGCTAGAGAGAGACAATGGTGATCTTGAACTATTTCCAGCCTGAGTTTGAGACACACAGCTCAACAACTGCAAGAATAAACAATTATCTCATTCATACCTGAGTATTTGGGGAGAAGGTCCGGCATTAACCTCTTGCCCAAGAGTTACCTATTGACAGATTTTGTTTTGTTTGACTTGGCTGGAACCCACTGTGGGCAAACAACCCCACAGGTTGACCCAAGTGAGGGGGAGAATCAGTAGCACTTGGAAAGGAACCCTATCTCAGACTGAATGACATGGGTGCCAATGCTTCAGAAGCCTTGCCATCTCACCAGGCCAAAGGGTCATCTGACTACAGAGAGTTTTTCCAGGTCAAAGGATCTTTATATAGTCTCTGGCATACCAGTCTGGGTAGTTATCTCTTGCCCCTCCCCTTGTCTTCCCTTGGCTCTTTCTGGAGTTCAGAGGTGACTTTGATGATCTCTCTTATCTTTGCTCTCTAGTCAACTGGGTCACAGAGGGGCAGGATGCTTTCACGTTGTAATCCTGAAGTAACTGCATGGTCACATCAAGGGGCAACGAGGAACTTGGAAATCCTCTGCACAATTGTGCAAACCAGGCGTCCCCCTTGCTCTTCCCATGGCCGAGGCTGGGATTATTTTGCCATTTCATTCTATTGTACTGTATTCAGTTGTTACTTAGTCAGAAAACAAGTCTGTGGACTCCATCTCTTACAGCCTCTGACAGAGTCCTTGAGCCTGGCTGGCCAGAGCCTGAGCCATCTGTCTTACAAAAGCAGCCCATGAACCACAAACTAGTCATAAAGTATTTTGGTGCTGTGACAATTCCAGAGGACTCTTGTAAAAAAATGCTATCCCCCTCCGGAGGGAGAACTGGTGAACTCTGAATGCATATCAAAGCATTTTTTTCACTTTATTTTGATTCTTTTTTTTCAACATAGCTAATGTGGAAATGTGTTTTGCATGAATTCATATGTATAATGGGTATTTTATTTCTTGCCGTCCCAATAGGTGAGAGGGCGAGAATTTGGAACTGAAAATAAAAATAATAAAATTAGCTTAGATTACTTGGTGTTAAACCCAAAAGTAGATCAGTGGAACAAATCAGTGAAGCAACAAAAGGAATCAGCTGACAATGGTAATCTAATGTTCCATAAATCCAAAAATGTAAACTTCCTTTTTAACAAGAACGCCATGGGGGCAAAATGGAAAGTAGTTTATCAGACGTTAGATTCAGACCATTATCTTACACCATATACCACAATACTCAAAATGGATGTGCAGCCTGAATATAAAGGTCAAGCTATAAAAAAAAATTTAATGAGAACAAGATTAGGTATCCTTCACAACGGTGATATGGTAAGGTAATGAGAAGGTCTGGCAATAATCTTACCTGACAAAGGATAGATGAGATCTTAAAAGGCATAACTCATAATCAAGAAAAAATTTTGACTCTGTACCGTTATTGACTTCATACTTTTGTATGTGTAAAACCAATGAAGACATAACAAAAATACCCAGTAGAGTAGGGAAAATACTTGCATAAAATATCACTAATGACAGTCTGCTGTCCAGTACATACAGGGAATTGACATATCAAGAGAGTCATTCTCCGATAGAAAACTAATCAAAGGATATGAACAGTTTTCAAAAGATTTGCAAACTATAAATGACCCTATGAAAACATGTTCTCAGTTACTAAATAGTAAGATAAAAAATGAATTTAAACAAGTCTGAAGCTTTGTCTAATTCAATACAAGTTGACAGAGATAAAATATGGGAAAAGTTAATGTTGGAAGGACCATAAAAAATTAGTGCACTGATGCGCTGTTGGAGCTGTGAAGTGATTCGATCATTACAGGTTTCAGTATGGAATTTCCCAAGAAAAGTAATTAAACTGTCTGTATCCTTGAGTATACCCCTAGGAAGTCAAAGACACAAAGGTCTGGCCTATACCCAGATAAACACAACCACAGTCTCTGATAACGAAGAACTGGAAACAAAGTGAGTACCCACAGATGTGGAAATGTCAGAAGAAACTGAGCAAATCAGAGAAATGTGGGAAGATTTTATAAGAACTGATGCGGAATGAAATGAGCAGATCCAAGAGATCATTGGCTACCCAATGTACATGAAAGTTGAGGTTGAAATCTAGTTAATGGAAAAAGCAGTGGAGCTTTCAGAGATTAGATAATGAAGCATACGTCTTTCCTCATGGCAAAGAAATAGAGGCTACTGAATAGTCTGTATTCTTATTCATGGTCTCTGTACTTGATGTTTTCATGTAAGGGAGAGTAAGGGAGAGTTCAGGCTAGGGTGGGGAAAATCTGTGATGGAAAAACCAAAAGCATCCATAAAACTTGAAAAAACCCAGCACCAGCAAATGTAGGTTATGTTTATATGGGTGACACAGTATAGATATCTAAAGGAAAACCCATCCCTGAGATGTGGAAATAGAACTCAAAGCAGATAATCTCCAATTAATTCTCCCCTCCCCCTTCCATCCCCAGGCTTTAGTTTCGATTGAGGAAAACAGATTATATATAGCCTTGGACCCACCAACCCCAAAAGCAACGCTTTAATAAGGGAACTCTTCCTGATACTCCCTGGTGGGTTGTTGCTTTGTATTAAAGTTTAACTTTTCATTGCCTGTATCCAGTAAAATGTAAGTTCCTTAAGGGAACTTATTTTTTTTTTGTCTTTGTGTCCTTAGAGGTTAGAATAGGTCCTTAATATGTAGTAGGTGCTTAATAAGTGCTAGTTAAATTGGAGACTTTTGAGGTGGATCAGGACTACATCTACTGACATAACAGCTGGAACTTTTTTTAGTATTTTCTATAACCAGGGGCAGCTGGGTAGCACAATGGATAGAGTACTAAACCTGGAGTCAGGAAGATGAGTCTTCCTGAGTTCAAATGTAGTCTCAGACTCTTACCAGCTGGATGACCCTGGGTAAGTCACTTTAACTAGTTTTCCTCAGTTTTCTCATCTGTAAACTGAGATGGAGAAGGAAATGGCAAACCATTCTACTAACTTTGCCTAGAAAACCCTAAAACGGGGTCACAAAGAGTCAGATATGACTGAAAACAACTGAACAAACATAATATAACAACATAGGGGAGGAAGACAGAGGTGACAGGAGAGGAAAATGACCACAATCCCCGTCCTCTTCTTTAGGCAGACTTGTGATGTTGGATTCCAACTCATAGGCCTGTGTGATGAGTGACAAGAGCTGAATTTCAGTACAGTTCACAAATTTAAGCACTTGCTATGCATAAGGTCGAGGGCTAAGTGTTGGGGAATACCAGGTTTAGCAGAACAAAAATAGTTCCTGTCCTGAAAAAAAACTTACATTTTACCTGGAGAATATAGCATGGATACAAGTAGGGATTCCACTAATCCAGGAACTCTCAGGTGAGGAAAATCCCTCTCCAATGCATGTCAGCACATTTCTTTGCAATTTAGACATAGAGGTTAAGTGACTTGTCCAAGGTCACATAGCCGGTGCTTGTCAAAGCCAAGAAACTGAACAAAGTTCTTCTCTGATTGAAGGTCTGTTCTCCATGTATTACAACATGTTTCTTCTCCTATATACATACATTAAAAAAATAGGACAAAATAATTTCAAGACAGGGACTTTGGATTACTTTAATAGTGATTTTTTTGATGCCTGTGTATGGAGATATAAAATTTCCCTTAGGTGCTATTTTAGTTCCATACAAAAATTTTTTTGATATATTGTCAAATCATTTTCCTTGGTCTCTTGTTTCATTGATTCATTAATTCATATAGTCTTTAAGATTATATTATTCTCTGTCTAAATCCTTCACATTAACTCTATTAATTGTAATTGTTAAGATAGTCAGTAAAGGGTGTGTTCAGTACCTTTGTTCTGCATTGTTAATGATTTTTTAATGCCCTATGACATGGTCATCTTTGTAAAAACATTTGAAGCTGAGAAATATATGTATATTTTTTATGATTCTTCTTCAGTCATTATTAGAAATCTATCATCTAACTTTTCTAAAATTCTATTCCTATACATAGGTAATACACATACATATAAAACTTTTTTGTTAGAAATCTCTAAGTCTGAAAGGAGTATATTAATATGTCCCCCAAATTATTAATATTATTAATTACTTTGCTGTCCCTTTCTGTAGCTCAGCTAGCTTTTCCTTTATATATTTAGATATTATGCCATTTTATACACACACACACACACATACATACATACATTTACATGTCTCTTGGTGTGTACTTAGTATTGATATTATTTCATTATCCATGGTGTCTTTAAGTATTTTATGTGGCTTCCCTCCCAATCTCTTTTGATCATGTCTATTTTTGTTGTTGCCTTGCATAAGATCATGATTACCACTGGGGTTTTTTTAGGGGAGCAGCATAATGGTTATATTAATTCTATGTGCGTCTTTATGTTTCAAATTTGTTTCTTATGAACAAAATACTGTTTTGGATTCTGTTTTCTGCTCCATTTTGCTGCTCTCCTTTGTTTTATGGATGAGTTCATTCCATCCCCATTCATAATTGTGATTATTAGGTGTTTTCTTCCCAGTATATTTTATTATCATTTTTTTCTCCCTTTGCCAATATTAGTTATCTATCACTAAAGTGGTCTTTATCTTAGTCCTTTGCCTTTCCTTAGATTGAGGTCTGAGGTTCAGACCTCAGTTTTTTGGGTCTTCCTTTCTTTTTAAATTTCCCTTTTATAGTTCATTCTCTATAATTGGAGTATGTTTTGCCTTTATATGTAGGCGTGTGTTCACTCTTCCTTCTCCTCATTCAGATAAGAGGGATATTCATGAAAATGAACCCTGCATTGATGACTATATAGTCTTCTGACATGCCTCAGTTAGGAGAAATAGCAAATTCCTTTTTTTCATCATTTCTTCCCTAGCATATTCCTTTTTCCTTCTTTTTCTTTTCTCTTAAATCAAACAAACAGAACACAACTCCATCAGGGCCCTAACTTTGTCTTTCTTTGCTGTCTCTTTGATTCTTGAAAACAGTGGGATTATGGAGGGATGGTGGTCTCTTTCCCCTCTGAGGATGTAATCTCTTATCATTTGGCTCCCCTCATATCGCTCAATAGTTACTTTTCTAGATTCCCATGTCTCCCATGTTTAATTCAAAGATTCCACCCAGCTCTTAATCTTAAACACATCAGGAATATGTTTTCTACTGAAAATTCATCTTTTCCCATATAGAATTATACTCAATTTTGCAACTTCTATGTTCTGGTGCTTCTCCCAACAATGATCTTTCTGGACTTGTTTATTTTATTCATTCATTAAACATTTATTAAGCACCTACTGTAAGCCATGCACTGTAGTTGGGGCATACAAAGAAAGGCAAAAAAGCGTCCACTCTTCAGGAGCTCACCATCTAATTGGGGTAAAGTTACAGATAATGTAAGTGGAAAATAACAGATGGAAGGCACCAGAATTAAGGGGGAATCAGGAAAACCTTGTAGAAGATGGGATATTTATGGATATAATTTTTGGTCCTGGTGAGGCTTGACTTTGAACCATACTGGTGTCAGACTGGACTGTCAGGGCATCTACAGGCCTCCAGGTATGCTGAGCTCTGTTTGTTTCCTTGTGCCTAGAGGTACAAGCCTGGATGTGGCTACTTTCTGGCTGTTCTATCTGCAGTCTCCTTGATATGCTGGTTTCCATGTTCTCACCTGCTGGGAGGCCTCAGCCCCCAGACTGGCCCTTGCTTTAGCTCCTAGCTCCCTGAGATGTTCTATAGGAGTTTGGTTTAGTTTTTTTTGGGGGGGGTTTCAAAGCTGTTTTTCCATATGGCCCTCTTCTTCCTTGCTAGGAGGTGTTCCTCAGAGGAACTGCTTTGGCCTAGAAGTTTTCATATGGCCATTTTAGCTGGAATCTTCCGTTCCCTTTTCCGGTCTTTTCTTTCTACCCACATAGTAATCCTTGCCCCTGAAATAGCTTAGCTCATATGGGAGGACAACTCTGCCACACATGGCAGAGTTGGGAATCAGAGGGAAGAGGGAGGTTGGAGTAATGCTAGCAGAAAGACACAAGGAAGTAAATCAGATCCAATGTTGGCATCCCGCTCTCAGAGAAAGCTACTTCTTAGCACATACTTAGAACTATAGAATGACCCAGAAAGAAGCAGGACTTCGGAGAACTATGTTGTCCAATCCTTTCATTTTATAGACAACGCTAAGGCCCAGAGAGAAAAAATATTTTGCCCAGAATTACACAGCAAGTCATTTAAAAAGCCAGCATCTGGTCTGCTGGATCTGTGGTTGGCATTTTGGGCAGTGGTTCTGGGTGCCTGTAAGCTATGCCACACTGGCTCATAAACTACAGCTGATAGAAGGAAAAGAGACCATGCAGAATGTCAGATAAAGAGGACAGGGAAAAGTGAAAACCACCAGCAAAGCTGAGGACATCAGGCCTGTGGTAGTGACTGTCAGGTTAAAGGTTTCCTTTCAGAGGGTGGGGTCTTCAGAGAACATTTCTGTCTTGCAATTCTGGGACCTCCTACTCGGGAATAGGGGTGGGTGGCTTAAGGTCCAGTAATAACTCACATTTAGAAAATGCTTTAAAAATCATTTTTCCTTTCTTCACAACAACCCTGAATGGTCTCCATTTTACAAGTGCACAGGCTCAGAGAGATTGAGACTTAGTCACAGTCCCTCTAAGGAAGGGTTAAAACTGGGACTTCAATCTATCCCTGGTTTTTCTTTTAAAAAAATTTGTTGCTAATCTTTTTTTTTTAACATCACTATCATTTCCTAATTAATATTCCATGACCCAGTAAAAACCTCCATAATTATGAATGATTATAGTCAAGCACATTGACCCCATCTGAAAATGTCTGTCACCTCCCTGCTTCCCCTGGGTTCTTTTCACTGAGTCACCTGTGGGACAGCTAGCTTGGCTTTCCCCCAGAGATGGATAACGAAGAGATAACGACTTCCTCCCCGCCAGTCAGTAACATATTTGTCTGTCTCGCTTCAAGAAAGGGGAGTGACCGTACATTTGAGCCCCTTTGCACTGCTACAAACAGACGGCAGCATGTTTGCCAGAGTTCAGGGACCAGGTCTGCCAGTAGGACCTAGCCAGAAGGGACAGAAAGCCTCAGACTGCCCAGCTGACTGGGTCACAAAAAAGGAAGGCTAATGACCATTCAATTATAGCAGCAGAAGAAAGGGGATTCATTTTTTAAGGATAAGGCATAACTTTGTTAGGTGATGGAAGCGTATTGGTTGTCCAAGTTTGTGAGTTTAGAATCATAGGATTTGTGAATTGTAAGAGGAAGGGAACAGGCATTTTGTAAGTGCCTACTTTTTTTGCCAGGCACTGTGTTAAATTCTTTAAAATATCTTATTTGATCCTTCTAACAATCCTGGGAAGTAGGTGCTTTTAGAGCCTCCTTTTAAAGTTGGGGGAACTGAGGGAGGCAGAGGTTAAGTGACTTGCCCAGAAAGTGTCTGAGGCTGGATTTGAACTCAGATCTTCCTTACTCCAGGCCCTTCACTCTATCCACTGTGCCATTTAGCTACAGGAGAATTTAGAGATCAGTTATTTAGATGGCCCTCTCCTCTTTACTCTATACAGAAGGAAAATGAAGCTCAGAGCAGAGAGGTCTTGTAGTGATTGAACTAGACTTGGAAACCAAGGCTCTGGATTTCCACAATGGTAATGTTTCATTTCCATTATGTTGAAAAGATCTTAGAGGTCTCATTTTACAGATAGGGAAACTGAGATTCAGGGAGCTTCAACGACTTGTCCAAGGGTACAAAGATAGTAAATGACAGAATCACTGTGCCACTCTTCACCCCTGGCTGGAAGAATATTTGGTACCATGGCTTAGCACGCCAAAGTTTTGATTCCTTTCCTTGTGCCATCTTGGTGTATGGGGACTATTGAGTATCATTGTGGAGGAGCTCTCCCTAAAGGTTGGCTCTTGGCAACTCACAAGTGGTAAGGAGTAGGTTCCAGTGCTGGCAACGTAACCACACCAACAAAATGGTATCCTGTCTATAAAATGACCTGTCTGTAATTTTGTTGTGTGTAGCCAACTAAGCATGCTCCATTTTGGCAACATGGAAACTCCACTGTGCCACCATGGAAACTCCACTGTACCAACATGATCAGAGTTTCCATGATAAATGAGTAATCTATAAACAAGACTGAGTGAGTGCCCATGGGCAGTTGGATGCTGAGGCTGGGACACTGGGTTCAAACTCCCCAAGTTCCAATATATTCTATGTTCCTCAACTCCAGTGAGTTTGTCATAGATGCTACTGATCACAATGAGTGAGAGAGTGTAGTTGGATCAATGCAAACATATCCTCATTCCTGGAAGAAGGATTCAAAGTGACTAACAAGTGAAGAATGTAGTGTCCGTAAGTAATGACCAGAATAGTAGATCTATTCCACAGAGCCGTAATGACCCGCCTCACCTCACATTGTCTGTGTAGTGTATAGTGTAATAAAAACATAGCAGCAGGAAGGTCGATGTCTTGACTTGCTTGTGAATTAGACTGAAGGAAAAAACACCTGGAAGCCCAGCTCTGACTCCTTGGATAATGTTACAGGGCTTTGTTGACAGAAGGGCGGATACATGGAATGTCGTCAGATGTACAATAACAATTCCTATGCCTCAAAATCCAGAGGTGATACATAACTATAAGTAAATATTGAGTTTATGGGAATAATAATATTGGAAAATCTACCGTGCTGAACTCAGAAGGTTGTTGTGGACACTGTCAATGGCAAAGTAAATTTAAGCTATGACTTGAATGATTTTCTCACACTTGTATCACACCTTGTTCTTTTCCAAGCATTTTGGCATCTACCATCTATGTGGTTACAGGGGCAGAAAACCCTTAGGCTTGGAGCTGATGTCTCTTTACTCTGTTGCCTAGGTAACTGCAATACTTAACTACCTATCTCTCAGGTATATTGTGAAGTTACAAAGAGAAAATGTACTTAAAATGTTTCATAACTATAAAGGCTCATGTAAGCATTAATCCTTTAACATTTGGGTGAGCATCATGAGGGGGGTTGGAGGAGGGCTCTGCATTCCTTCTCATTTTATTGGATAGTCACAGCCTCCCTTCACAGAAAGCAGGCCAGAGATGACTGTGCCCTTTTGAGAGATGTCAACACCGAGGCCTGGAGACTTAGTCAAAGGATGCAGATTCCGCCACTTGGACTGTATAGTGTCTCGAGACCTTTTTCATTGTCTTACAGGAGGGAAGAAGGCAGTGTTTGTCAAATGGAAAATGTGGAGTTTTACTTTTGGAGGGATATTTTTAAAGCCTTTGTTTTAATAAGTGAGGGAGGAAGGGCGCCTTCTTGAAAAAGAGGAAATGGTTTCTGCCAATAAAAAAGCCCAAGACTCAGAAAACTGGGAGGTGGGAAGTGGGGGGTGGGTAGAAGATGTCACTTGTCAAGATCAAGGACCTTAGGGACAAGGTGAACTTCAGCCAAGCCAAAGAGAACTTTCCAAGTCCCTCTGTAACCTCTTGAGATTTCCTTCTAGACCTGAAATTTAACAGTCTTATGGAAAGATATCAAACATTTTAGGATTGGAAAAGCCAAACCCATGCCTTTTTGCAACTGGTCCCCCATGTATGGATATATCTTCCCTCCTTTCCTGCAAGCATCCTTCAAAACCCGACTCAGATATGGCCTCCTACAAGAACCCTTCCTTGATTGATTCGATCTGTTCTCTCAACTTCTTGAAATTACTTTGTATAACTTTGTTTATGTATTTACCTGCTTATACACATTATAGCTACTTATAGGCTAGAATGTAGGTGCCTTTAGGCCGGACTGTTTCATTTTTTTCTTTGTATCTCTAGGAAGCCTGAATTACTGTCATTTAGCTGCCTAACTTGATAATTGTGTGTTGAACCGAATTAAAAATTCATATAAATAAGATGAGAGTCACATTGCCACATCCAGAAACCAAATCAGTAGAAGCCTTCCATTTTTCCTGATCTTGAGCAATGCATAAGTGATAATCAGTATGATGAACTTGAAACCCTTAGGAAATGCTTTGTGACATCCAGAAACTGTTAGATTTCTGAGTTTGTGAGGAGCACAGAGGAGGCACTGGGAAGGAAGGTTTTGTAAGGAAAGGAATATTTGAGAAGCATGGTATTCAGTACCAGCAATACTTTGAATGAACTGGCAGTAAGAACCAAATATCAAATTGAAACTATTGAGGAAAAAGAAGTGAACTTTCAACCAGAGAAAATGAAAATTAGAAAAACAAACACAAAAAGCAAGGAATTGGGGCAGGAAAAGTCAGCTTCACAGTTATTAGGTTATAATGCCACTATAAAGCTGCATTGTTTTTGGGGGGAAAAAAACCCAGCAGATAATCCTTTAAAACAATAATGTTACTGGAAGAAAAATTACAGTTATCCCTTTCACATTGAGAGGGCTAGGGGTGTGGCACCTCTCCTATCTGGAAAATCCAAGTAAAACTTTTTGCTTCAAGTCCATATTGTACCTCGTGACTTCAGAGGTCTTGGGATAGCTTCCCCCATTCCCCCAGAATCTTTTTTCTTTAGCTGATGCTAGATATTTCTGCGTTTAGCTCAAGACCACTTTTGTTTTAGGTGAGGTAAAAAGAACACGGGATTTGGGGGCTTAAAAGAGGCTTTAAAGTTATGTGTCTGCGGCCAAGTCACTTTTACTTACTTCTTGAAAAGGACGTGATGATGGTGGTGGTGATGAAGTTATTTTATGCCGTGTCAACAAAGGTGTGAAGTTCAAATGAGAAATGGAGAAGGAAGCCTTGTAATTATGAAAAGATGAGATAGTGTTAATTTTTTGAGGAGGTCCAGACTTGTTATTTTATCGATATGCAGAACTCATGCTGTGGACTCCCTCTCCCAATGCAGAGCAGTGATTTTTTTAAATTTAGTTTTAAAGAAGGACCTGGGGGCATTGAGAAGTTAAATGACTTCCTCAGGGTCATACATCTAACTAAGTCCAGTATTCCACACTGCCTCTTACTTACTGTTTGTGGTTATTTCTCCTCTGAGTGAGTTGATCTGGATTCTTTATTGAGGGAGGGTTTGGATTGGGAGAGGGGCTTCCTGTGAGCACTGGTGCCTAAGGTGATAGAAAATGATCCAGGAAAGGTACAGGAGAAACCTGGGATAATACAAGGCCTGTCCACAGAAAGGGACCCTTCCCCATTTTCCAAATAGAAGGTGACAGGAGATGGCAAAACAGATTCCAAGAGAAACATGAAGTTTTCTCTTCCTTGGACTTCTGGGCAGTTCTCCCCATGTTCAGAAGGGTGACTTATCTTGCGGTTTTTCAGGACCAGTATTGGATTAAAGGGGAGTTGTTGGAATGGTATGAATTAAAGGAATAAATAGGATGATAGATTTAGAGTTGTCAGGGATTTAGTCTTTTCCTTTTCATTTTATAGACTGTCACTTATGTGACTCACACAGGGTCACATGGATAGTAATGAGAGAGACATGGAACTCAGGTACCCTGACTCAAATCCAGAACTTTTCCTACTCTATCTTGCTGGAAATAAAGCTTTCACTCTCTCCTGGACCTCAGGTTGAGATTGTCCCATCTCTGCAGCCCAAGATCTCATTTTCAGGCTGGTCAAGGAACTAAATTCCTTTTCCCAAGCATCACATAATGTTGGAATTAGACCTCAGAGATAATCTAGACCAGGGTTTCTTATACCGTTTTTGTTGGGGTGGGGTGATGTGACTTGGTGAAGTCAATGGACCCTTGCTAAAAATGTCTTTAAGTAAGTGAAGGAAATGCTAGCTGTCGGTCAGAGGTTAGTGAAAATAAAAATTAATTTCAAGGACCCACTGAAATTTACTAATTTCATGGACAATTTGAGGGTCTATGGAACCCCAGGGAAGGGAACAAGCATTTATTAAGTGCCTTCTATGTGTCAGGCACTGTGCTAAATAAGTGCTTTACAAATATCTCATTTGATTATTGTGAGGTAGGTGCCATTTTAAAGATGGGGAAACCAAGGTTAACGGGGGTTAGTGACTTGCCCAGCTTTCTACAGCTACTAAGCATCTGAAGCTAGATTTGAAGTCTGATCTTCCTGACTCCAGGTCCAGTGCTCTCTCTATCCACTGCACCACCATCTGGCTTCCTGGCCCACCCTCTTCCCCAAGAACCCCTCATCTGAATCAATCTCCTCATTTTACAGAAAAGTAAACCGAGTCACTCCGCTGCTCAAGCAGCCTTCCTTTTGATGTTCAAGTAAATCAGCCAGCTCTTCATTTGGAATTTGAAGTCCTTCACAAGCTGACCCCAACTTTTCTTTCCAGGCTGATTATACAGCACTCCCCGTCTTAAGAACCTTCTACATTCCAGTCAAGCTAGTATGTTTGTTTCTCTACCACTCAATATATCAGTATAGCTTCTAACTTCCAGAATTAGTGCTTTCAAGCCTTTAAGAAGGTTACCCTTCCTTCTCACCCCATGCCAGGAATATTTTTTCTTCTTACTTCCACCTCTTAAAATTCTTGGCCCTCCCAGGCCCAGATAAGGAGCCAGCCACCTCTTACAAAAACCCTCTCCTAATTCCTCACATCCCACCCTACTGGCAATCCCAAACTTGGTATTTTTTACTTATCGGTTGCATCATGCTTTTCCATCCATAGAATGTAAATTGCTAGCACTGATATAGTGACTTCAAAGTTTGCAAAGTGGTTTACTTAAATTGTCTCAGTTTATCCTTACTACAGCCCCATGTAATTAATAGGTGCTTTAATTATCCTCCTTTTACAAATGGGGAAATGGAGGCTTGAGGGGAAGGGTTTGAGGAGGGAGTGACTTAGGGTCACTTAGCTGGTAAATGCCTGAAGGCAGGATTCAGACTCTAAGTTTTCCCAAGGTCAACAATCTCCCCTCTGTGACACCTAGGAAGTTCCTGGATATTAAAGACTTTGTCTTTGTGTCTCCAGTACCCAGCACACAGAAGGCCTTAATAAATGTTGCTTGTATTGAAATGCATTGAGGACAGTGACTTGCCCAAGGTCTCACACAACTAGGAAGAGCAAAGATTCCTGACTCCCAGTCCTGTGTTCTTGACCCTGGTAGACACCTTAGTAAATTATTTCCTTATTCAGAATGAAGTGTGAGAGAGTGGGTGAGTGGGATAGGGAGCTGGTACTGAGGAATGGTCAGCTCCAAAAATATTTCTGACTCCCCCATTCCTTCTCCCCGCCCCATTCTGCTTTCTGATAACTGAAATTCTAACATGCTTGGAGGCTTATTTCTTCAGTTTAACTCTCCTGGCTGGCCCTCTTCTAAAATGTAGATAACCCCAGATAACTCCCATCAGGAGCCCCTAACCTTTATTTCCTACTTTAATTATGATACATATGGGAACGCCTTCCAATTGTACAGCTCAGTTCAGTTCAGCCCAACAAACATATGTGATGGTTCCTATATAAAACACACAGGCCCTTCCCTTAAGGAGATAACATCCTGGGGTGCTTGTGGGGAGATGGACACAGATTCATATAAATGATATCTATAGATAGCATGTACATAGATTAAAAAAGGTAATTTTTGGAAAGAGAATCAACATGTGGTGGGAGGAATCCCAGCATTCATCTGCAGCTGAACCTTCAAGGACTGCAGGTTAGGTAGGCAGTGGTTAGAGCACCAGGCCGAGTCAGGGAGATCTGGTCTAGGACATTTACTACCTGTGGGACTGCCTGCCTCAGTTTTCTCAGCTGTAAAATGGGGATCACAAAAGCACCTACTTGTTTGAATCTAGCTGGGTGCCTGGCACATAGTAAATACTTAATAAACTCTTGTTTCCTGCCTTCATGAAAACTGGAGATGAGAAGAAATAGATCCCCAGGGATGGGTGAGAGCTTGCCAAGAGGCAGGAGACAGTTAAAAGCTTAGGGACCTTTTGGGCTTGATTTATTTATTTATTTTTGAGTTCTGGATTTAAAAACCAAGAAAATAACATTTCAATTTTCATTTCACTGCCCTTGCTTCTTAGGAGTATATATAATAAATTCTACTCTTTATTTTAAAAACTGCCCTTGATCCTAAAGTTAAAATAGGTCTTTAAAGGAAGCCAGTTTCTTTACCTTCTCTCAGTGCCTTAGTTTACACAGTTGGAAAATGAGACTACCACAGAACTTTTTTTTAACCTATCTGGTAATGAGGGTATTAAGTGCCAAAGTAACCTTGCAAGGTTTGCAAAGCACTTTGCATACAGTTATCTTATTTGAATTCCTAGAGGAAATTCTAAAAGGTAGGCACCTACTTTTACCTGTAAAGAAAGCTCAGACAGACTCGTTAGAGGCTAAGGGGCTTGCTAGGGGATAGATACTAGTGACTGAGATGGGATGTGAACTCAGATCAGCATTCCTTTTGCCACTCTCTGGTGCCCCTTCAATTCACTTCAACAACATTTTACGATGTGCTCACTCTAGACAAGACGCTGCTTTAGACAGCAGTATGTACAGTTCTTTAAAGCTCAGTATAAATCTCTGCTTTATTTTTACTTTAGCTGGTATGAGAAGTTGGAATGAGGAAGCACCTTCTTCTGAGTACCTGGATGTAAATAGTCAACATTTATTAATCACCTACTATTTCCCAAAACTTCACTCTTATCGATGGGTGTACAAAAGGAGGCAAACTGCCCTCAAGCAGTTTACCATCTGGTGAGGAAGATAAACATAGTTTCTAAATACTGAAAAGTAAATATCTCAATTAGCCGAGGGAAGGCACCGGAATTAACAGTAGGATTTGGGTTTCTGGTAGTAGAAGGTGGGCTTTTAGCTGGGAAGCCGGGGAGGTCGATGGAGCAGAGGTGGGCTGGGTCCGGGCACACCCGGGCTAAGATGCCCGGGGCTGAACCCCGCAGCTCCCCAGCCCCTTGGCCGCCTCCCTGGGCGCCCTAGCGCCCGCGGTGGGCTCAGGGGCTCCACCTCCAGACCTCAGTTTCCCTCATCTTTAAAAGGAAAGGGTGGCCCGGGTGACCAGTCAGGTCCGGACCGTGCTGGAGTGGACAGCGTGCTGGACTTCAGTGGAAAATGAGGGGGGCCCCGCGTGCGGTCAGACTCCCGGTCATTCGCTTGATTCCACGTCTGCCAGATGGGGTGCTGCCTGTGCCCCGATGACGTAGGTAAAGCCTCGCAGACAGACTTCTGGGCTTCGTACGTTACTGCTTTGGGGCTCAGCGCTGCGCCGGGCATACAGTAAGCGGCTAATAAGGCGTGCGGCACGCGCAGAGCCGGCCCGCCTGTGACCGAGAGTAACCCCGACCCGCCCCCTCCCGCCTGGGCGGAGGGCGAGGCCTGAACGCCCGCGAGTAACCCCGGCCCATTCACCTTTGCCGAGGAAGCGGCGGGGGGAGCGTCGTGGCCGCGGGGCGGGGCGGGGCTGGGGGCGGGGCGGGTAGCCAGGCGGGCGGCGCGGCCGCTGATTGGCGGAGGAGAATCACCTCATGTTCCAGTCGTGATTCACAATTCCAGAGTTCACTTCCTCCCGGAGGGAGCTAGAGAGCTCAGAGAGGAGGGGGGAGGGAGGGGGGAGAGGAGAGGGGCGTGGCCACGGTCCTGGGGGTGGGGACGAGGGGCGGGGACAAGGGAGGGGACTGGATGGAGGCGGAGAGAGGGGGGAAAAAATGCCTTAAAAAAAACCCGACCCGGTTGACAGCTCTACTTGGTGCCTTATCATTAGGGGGGGCACGTGCGTGCGCGCGCTCAGCCGGAGCGGGGGCCGGGGAGCCCCTGAGGGACCCGGGGCGCGCGGGCAGGGGGTGGGGGGCCGCCGTGATGGACTGCACGTTTGAAGGTATCTCTCTCCCCCCCTCCCTCCCCGCGCTCCCCTCGGCTTGCTGCATCTGGGGAGCAGGGCACCCGGTGCCCTGTGGACTCCCCATTTCTCAGGACTCCGTCCCTGCAAGCTGGGGCGGAGGAGGAGGGGGTGACGGAGCATGCACCTTTCTTACCCCCAGTACAATAAAGCTGGGGTTCAGGAGTGGCCGCCCCCTCCTCCTCCCCCTGGGTACAGCGGTCGGTTTAGTCCCTCCTCGGTGATGGGCTCTCTTGGCAGGGCCCCCCGGGACGCTCGGAGATGCAGCCCCCCGTTTTTTCTCTGCACCCCGTCCCCTGGCCCCTATCACTCCCGTCCTTCAGCTCAACGCAGTGGGTCCTTTTGGTTAATCCTGCCCCTTGGGGGGCACTGCTTTGGGATCTCTTTGGCTAGGAGTAAGCACCGTGGGGTGCCAGGGCTGTCCAGAGCTTCCCTGGGGGAAAGAGAGGCGACCCGAGGGCACGTGCACCTCGTGGGGATTGGGGGGCTTGTATTATTTTCCCCGATTTTGCAGATGAGGTCCATGAGGGGAAGGAGAAAAGATGTAAGCTTTCTTCCCTTATTCGGGGGACGCCTGGTTTTGGTGAAACCTTAGCATTTGTGTCTAGAATTTCACCCTTAACACTAGGAAATGCCTAAGGGACCTCCAGAACTGGTCAGGCCAGGGTTCTAATAAGCATTTCCAGGCTGCAGGACTTCTTAACCCACCCTTTCCCTGATCCCATCGGGGCCAGACCAGGATTAAAAAAATAACCCTTCCTAGCCTCAAATAAATATTCTATTCAACAGCATTTCTTAAGTGTCTGCATACAACAAGGCACTGGGCTTTCGGATGGACCTGAGATGGTTGGTATGGGGTGAGCTATGAGGAGTCTGGATAGGAGGAACTGGGTTTGTGTTCCAGGGTCAGGCAAGTACTTTTTGCCTAGTAAGAGGATTCTCCGTGGAGAATTCAGCTAGAGTCTTGGCCCGGCTGGCGGAAGGCTGGGCTCCAGACTTGGAGTGGGGAAGAGTTTTAACAGAGGCTACGTGTTACATAAAGAAGTATTCTCAGCCAGCTAGGAGGAGAGATTCCAGGGGCCTGTTTAGTCATATACAAGGAGAAAGGAAAAGTGGAGGGGCAGGTTGGGTCTTGGATTTATGAAGCAGCTGAGGGAGAGAAAGGGAGCTAATAATGTGTTAGGGAAGTAATAAAGAATTTAGCACTCTCCCAGTCCCTGAGCTGTGAATGCTCTTGAGAAGAACTTAAGAGCTCCTTTGTGTTCACCCTTGAGCTGAGAGCCAGGAGACCTGGATTCTGATTCTGCCTCTTATTTGATCTGGACCAAGTCACTCATTGGTGTTTCAGTTTCCTCATTTGTAAAATGGCGATCCCAGTGTCTGACCCACTTCTCCCACAGAGCTGTTGTGAGAATCAGATGAGGTAATGAATGCAAAAATGCATTGGAAAGGGTAAGGTACAGTATAGCTAGCAAAGTATTATTTGTTTTGAATTTAACTTACACTGAAAAGGTTTCCAGATCAGGCTGCAATTAGAACACCAGCGTAGCTGGTAGGTCAGTCACCATTAAGGCCTTTAGACATGGCAGCTCATTTGCCATCATGAAAGTTATACTGGGGTTGGCCCTTCTCTGCCTCACTTAACATTCCCTTTACTGTTTCCTGTTGGTGCTACTGGGCTTGTTTCCTTGACTCTCCTTGACCTGAACTGAAAGCTTCCACTGGAAAGATAGGGTGCATCAATTAATTGAGGAATGAGATATTGAGGAAGGCCCACCCTTGGAGAACAGGGTGCAAATGCTTTTGCATCTGTTTTTGGGCTGATAGAGCTTTCTAAATCTCAGGCTCTTTCAGGCAAACTATCTTCTTTCCCTCCACCACCCCCAAGTCCTTTGAAGAGCAATAATACCTTATAAATAATAATACCTTACTCTATGCAGACTTTGGAACTAAAGGTGCTTTTATGGCATTTTATTCTTCTTAGAGCAGCTGGAAGTTGGTAGGAAAAGTATAACTCCTCCTATTTTATAAATGCAGCAGGTAAGGATCAGAGAGGTTAGGCATTGTGCCTGAAGTCACACAGCTAGGATTCAGATCACTAAGCTGGGATTCAAAACTTCAGTTTTACTTCCCCAGCACATCAAAAACAGAGGTGGGATGTTTATTCATTGTAGTGTTAACATTATTCTGCATAATACCCAGTAAGGGGTGGGGGGGAGTGTTGAATGATTTGCCTGCTAGCTGCAGACCCATCCTCTTTAAGATTAAGCTGAAGGTATTTTTGTGTCTGCCGAGTTTTGGATTAAGTAGTAATTTCGGAAGGACACCCAAGAATCAGAGCATGGGGTACCTTCCCAGGTAGAAGCTGTGTCTTCCCCGGGGGAGGCAGTGAATATTCATTAAAAAAATTGGGGACCATTTGAAAGAGATATCCTAGGCAAAGTCGGAACCCTTAAATGTTAGGGGCACATAGTAACAGCCGTGAGATTCCAGGGGCCTGTTTGCACCTGGCTGCCTGAGAGGTGAGTTATGAGCTGGGCCTTTTTGGGGACAGAAGTGAACTCAGAATGAAATCCAGGGAAAGAGTATGTTATAGATTGAGCAAGCATTTCTTTTTGAAGGCAATTGCCCATTTTACAGAGGGGGAAACTGAGGCAGCCAGCAGTTAAGTGACCTGGTCAGCATCACATAAGTAGTAAGTGAGGCAGGCAGGATTTGAACTCATATTTTCCTGGCTTCAGGCCCAGCTTTCTATCTACTTTGGAGGGGAGGTGGAGGAGACACATATAAGAGGCACTAGGGGAGATTCTGATGAAGAAACTGTCTATCTTCATTGTCCCCTGGCATTTAAGAGTTGTCTTGGTCATTGAGGGGTTAGTTCGTTGATTTGGAACTTCAACTCAGGTCTTCATGATTTGGAGTCCAGCTCCCTGTCCACCATGAAACACTTTCTCAGGGATGTAACTAGACCGACGTAGATTGACTTAAAAGAAATCCCTGTGTGATGCAGCAGTGTGCTTGTGGCTGAAAGAGCGAAAGAAGGCTTTCCATGAGATTCAGGTTTGGCTTTGAAGAAGGTGAGATTTCAGCTCTGCTTTGAATGAAGCAAAGGCCAGAGGTAGGGAATCCTTGGAAGTGGTGAGTCAAGTAGAACTTGGGTGGGGAGGGGAATGAGAAACCAAGATTGGTAAGGACCCGAATTGGAGTTTTTACCAGCGGCCTTGGGGTTCTTTCCCCTGTGAAATGGAAGAGACAGTATCAGAATTTTCCCTAGGCTCTACCAATTGGCAAAACGCACGAGATAGCACCCCACCCCATTTCCCTTCCCTGAGGGAGAAGGAAGCCTACTTAGCACCTCCTGAGGAGGCAATAGAAGGGAAAGAAAAAAAACAAACCTTGAAGGAGAATTAGAAAACTTGGCTTCTTCTCCCACTGCTGCCCCTGAGTGTTGTGATTTTGGTCAAGCCAATTCACCTTTATGAGCTTATCTTAACTCATCTGTAAAATGGGCTGATTGGGACTGGGTAATTTCTAAGGTCCCTTTTAGACTTTATCAAATTGTGTGTTGATCTAGGCAACCAAGAAGCAGCACACTTGGCTCTTTTGACTGTTATCTAGTGGCTTCCCACATACTCTGTAAATCTATTTATATTTCTCTTGTCTCCCTTTTTCTCTGTCTTTGCCTCTTTTTATCTCACCCCCTCTCGGTGTCTGTCTCTGCCTTTCCCTCTCCCTTGCTCTCTCTCTGAATGTCAACTCTCTGTCTCTGTTTCTCTCACTTGTCTTTGCATCTCTATAATTTGTCTCTAATTTTCTCTTCCCTCTCTGTCTCTCTCCTTTTCCTTCCTCCCTCTCTTCCTATATCATTCCTCTCCTTTTCTCCTTTGTCTGACTCCCTCTCCCTTTCTCCTCTCTTCTCTCTCCTTCCCTCCCTCCTTCTTCCTTTCTCTTTCTTCCTCCTTCTCTATCTTAGTTTGTAATAGAAAGCAAGGAGACTCAAGGCCTGGCTCCAGCTCTTTCACAAAATCCATTTGTGACCTTGGGCAAATTGCTTCACCTATTTCCTCATCAGTCCAAAGGAGAGATTCAGCTAAATCCTTTGTATTGTTTCTTCCTGCTGTGTGTGTTTCCCATAAACCATCATTTTCTCCGTCCCACCTTCCTCTTTCCCTTTTATCCCACTCTCTCTGTCCCACTTTTCCTTCACCCTGTCCATCTCTTTTCTCCTCTTCCCCTCATCTACCTCTCCTCTATATTGCTTTTCTCCCTGATTTTTTTTCTTTCCTGCCAAGGCTAACCAGTATCCCCTGTAAGTGCAGCTTCTCCTGCTGGTACTGCTCAGGGCTATTGGCTCAGGACCCATTTAGAGCTCTTTCCTCTCATGGTCAGTGCTTGAAAAATGAACTTTTTGAAGCCTAAGTATTCCTGAAATTTGACTCATCCTTTCCATTCTGGGAGCCTCACTCCATTCCCGACTTCTTGGGCCCTTGCTCTAGAGACTTATTGAGGCCAAGGTGAGGGGTACTTTATGAAATATTCATTGCTAGCCAGGTTGCAGAATAGACTGGGCCAGGCTGCCAAGGGAGCCTGGAAGGTTGGAACAGAACTGACCCAGGTGTTTGATGACCTAAATAAATATATCAGGTGATCTGAATTGAAGGTGTGCATGTGGTTAATTCAGTCATCAACTATCTGCTAATGTCTAATTATAAATTAATATCCACTAATCAAATGTCCTGTGTGGTAGGTGTTGCAGGCGACAGAACTAAGTACAGGGTGTCCCAAAAGTTTAAGCTTTAATAATTTAAAATGTCATGAAGACTTTTGGGACACACCCTATATATGACATGTTCCCTGCCCACAAGAATCCTAGAGTCTAGTTGGTGGATAAGAAAACTTCTAACTCAGCTTCCAACTTAAGGTGGAATAAAGTATAATGTGCGTTCAGAGGAGGGAGAAATCCCATAGAAGATTTGAACTATTTGATCTTTTGAAAGTTTATTCCCCTTCTCAAGCTCCTTCACTGTAAAATTAAGAATTTGGGCTAAATGATTTCTAAAATCCCTTTCAGCTCTGGATCCAAATGATCTCAGGAATTAAATTAGAATAGATGGGGGAGGAAAGAGTTTTGGGTGGGGGAAGAGTTTGACTAAAAATCAGAAAGGTGTGAAAGTATGGGGTGTGTTTGGGATATGACCCAATTGAGTTGGAATTTAGCATATGAGCAAAGGATAATATAGAACCAAATCATGAAGCACTTGAATGGTGAAAGAGTTAGGACTTGGTTCGTGTGGGTAATGGAGAGTCACTGAGGCTTTGGGACACAGAGTGAGAGATGGTATGCTCCTACGCTCAAAGGACCAGGGCTTTTGGAAGAATAGTATGGCCCGGGCATCTACAGGGATAGGACCCACAGGGATAGGATCTGTGATTTCAATGGCTCAGTGAATTCCCCCCAGGATCACTTTAGGTCAGCACCTTCTCTGTGGCTTAGAGAATGAACGAACATGGTAATAAGAGTGGTTGACTTCACCCAGGCTCCCATCTGCCAGCCTATGTCAGATGGAGCCAGGACTTGAACTCAGGTCTCTGGTTTCAAAGCTTTATCTTTAATTACTGTGTCACCTATATCATAATGCCTTTTGATAAATGCTTACTGAATGACTAATACGGAAAAACATCTTGCATGATTGCACATGTATAACTTATATTAAACGGCTCATTGTCTTAGAGTAGGCAAAGGGAGGGAGAGAATTTGGAACTCAAAATTTTAAGAAATGAATGTTACAAATTGCCTTTACATGTAATTGGGGGAAATATTACTTTAAAAAAATGCTTGTTGAAAGAAGAAACTTAGAATTATAATAGTAACCAGCATTCATGTAATTATTTATAAATTTGATTCATAAATTTTATAATTTTATTTAAAAATATTATTTATATATTTATAATGAATATATTTATTTATATATTTAAATATATTATAAATGAATATATTTATTATAAATATTATAAATAAAAATTTAAGTTTTGCAAAGCACTTTATAAATATCATCTCATTTTATCCTCACAACAACCATGGAAGGTAGGTGCTATTATTATCATCTCCTTTTTTACAGATGAGGAAACTGAGGGAGACAGGTTAAGTGATTTGCCCAAGGCCATACAGCTAGTCTGAAGAAAGATTAGAACACAGGTCTTCCTAATTCCAGGTCCAGTGCTCTATCCTTTGTACCACTTAGTTGCCTCAAAAGGTTGGTCAAGACTAAGGGTGTGGAAATAGAAGAAATAGAAAAGGAAAGGTTTGGTTCTCAAAGCCAGCTAGAACGACTGGTAATATGTACAGGGTATAGAGGAAGGAGGAGTCAAAGATGATGTTGAAGTTTTGACTCTCAGAGCCTGGCAGGATGGGAAGACCATCAACAGGAACTGGAAATTCTGAAAAGAAGTTTTTTTCTGGGGAGATAGTAAATTGGGTTGCAGTCATGTTGAGTTTGAGGTACCCAAGGGATATGCAGGTGGAGAGGTCCAGTGAACAAATGAAGATACGTGTCTGGAGCTGTCAAGAGACATTCTGGCTAGAGATCCGTGACGATGCGTATTGGTTGTATTTGTATGCTTACACACTTACGTTGGCATGTGCCTGTACATATGTACACGTGTGTGCAGGAGTGCGCCCATCACTGTGTACATGTATCCTCATGGAAAGTATGGGAACTGTTTTTGTGGTGGGATGATTAGTTCCCGTTAGTTATTTTTTTTTCTCATTTCTTCCGGTGCCATGTTTCTGAGCAGAGAGGGAGGTGGAAGGGTGGAAATTCGTACCGTCCTTGACTCGTTTTTGTTCTTGTCTTTGCTTCCAGATATGCTTCAGCTGATCAACAACCAGGACAGCGAGTTCCCCAGTCTCTTTGACTCTAGTTATCCTGGGGCTGCACCCACCTTCCAGGATGTTGGCTCTTCTGGGGGCCTATCCCCACCCCCCAGCTCTCTCAGCTCCTCCCTTGACAACTTTTTGGGGAGCACCCAGGTGCCGACCCACATCAAGATGTACCAGCCACCACCTCCTCCCTCTCCTGCGATGAGCAGCTTCCAGCCCCCGCAGCTGATAGCTGGGCCTGACCTGGGTCAGGCCTCCACGGGCATCAAAGAAGAGCCCATGCAACTTTCCATCCTGCAGCCTTCTCCCTCTCAGCTGTTATCCCAACCTGTGCTGCCACCCCCTCTGGTACCACCACCGCCTCCCCCATCCCAACCCCAGCTGCAGTCTCAACCTCAGCCCCAGCCCCAGCCCCAGTCCCAGCCTCAGCCCCAGCCCCAGTCCCAGTCCCAGCCTCAGCCCCAGCCCCAGCCTCAATCTCAGCTGCAGCCACCACAACCACAGTCACAGACACAACTGCAGCCGCAGCCACAGCCACAGCCACAGGAGTTACAGCCACCAGGAATCATGGTGCCCCAGAGTTTTGCGACTCCTTCCCAGCCTCAGTTTACCTCTCCATCTCTACTGGACTACCAAGGCCAGGGCAGTTTCCCAGCAGGTAAGTAGTGGGCTGGGAGGGTTTGGGGGGGGTGGTGGTGTGTGTTCTAGTTACCCCACAGTAGAAGTGAAGGACTTTAGGAGTAAATAAAGGGACATTCCAGATTATGGGGATTTATTGGGGGGGGCGGTGTTGATGAAGCAATTGGAAAGGGGGCAGAAGAGTGGGTGGTTGCACCCAGCTGCCCAGAGCAGTGGCATGAGTTGCTCCAGAGAAGACGCCCCCTTCAGAAAGGTCTCCCTCATCAAGGTCTAAAATTTCACCATTAGCTCTTCATTCCTTCAGACTAAGCATTGACCTTTCCTGTTCTTTCAGATTATGAATGCAGCCGGGGGGCAGGGATAATACCTCAGTGAGAATGAAGTCATTAGTTCTCTCCTGGCACAGAATGAGATCTGGGGAGGGAGGCAGGAGGGGGTCTCTGAAAAGAGGGATACAGAAACAAGAAATTGGGAGGGGTGACTTACAGTCCGAATGCCCAGGATGTTTACGGTTTCCTCATGTTTCCCCCTTTCAGCTGTTCCTCCTGGTAATGTCCAGCAGCCCCTGTCCCCTCAAGGGTCATTGCCAGTTACTATCCAAGCCCAGGTTCAGAATATCTGCCCACAGCAGCTGCTGACAGCGCCTGCCCAGGTTGTCCCTTCCCAGATCCAGCAGGTGCCAGTAAGTTGAACCACTTTCTTCTGATGTGCAAGTGTGGACTGGAAAAGCTGGCCTTATTTCTGCCCTTGGGGGAAAGACCTTTCTTTGAAGTGGGAGCTGGGATCCTGGGAGATCTGGAACCTGAGATAAATCAGGCAGGGCTGAGGCTGCATTTGGAAGCAGTTTATCAGAGGAATAAGAATGGGTTGTTGTAGTTTTGTGTCTGGAAAACTAGGAGGAACTCCCTCTTCTGCTCTTCCAAAATGTAACCCCTTGGTCTTCTCCCTCCTCCCTCTCCTGTCCTTGCCTCTCCCTTTCCACCCTAGCGCTTCCCATCCCTCAACAAATCTGAGACTGAGAAAGGGCTTGAATGAATGACCATTCTCTTATGACCACTATTCAGAATTAGCTGGAGACTCAGTTTCCTCATCTGTAAAATGGGTATAATAGTGGTACCTGCTTGGATTGCCCAGGCTCTCAAATGAGATTATATACTGAGATTGTATACTGAAGGCTTAAAGGGCTATAGAAATGTCCACCGTTGTTAAAACACAGGTAAAAATAGGAATGACTGAATGAGGGCAGTCCCATGTATGCATGGTCTGTCCATCTGGGAAGGCAGCAAGCCTTTCTGTCATTACTTCCACTTTTTTAAATTGTCACTGGTTTCCAAAAATCCATAGACTTTTAAGTTTGGAATGGACCTTAGAGAATACTTCATTCAACCCCTTAATTTTACAAAGTAGGAAATTGAAATTACATTTTATCTGCAAATTACTTCTTTTGAATTTCAAAGGGGAGCCTCTTTTAGTGTCTGGGATTATCATTATTATTGGAGGCTGTGCCTTCGTTTCCCCTTTGTGCAGCATTTTATAGCACCCCTCTCATCAAGAGTCTTCCCATACCAAAACCATTACCCCACTGGGTGTTTAAGGAGTATTGGGCCCTCGCCTTGAGTTCATCTGCCCTAGATGTTTAGGGAAATGATAACTAGGCGCAGAATTTGGGAGTGCCCTTTCCCCTAGGCAGCAGGCCTGCGTTGCTGTTTTATCTTCGGGCTCTGGCCTGGGACTTTGTTTTGATCCAGGATCCACATTCTCCCCCATGTGGGTACCCACATTCCCAGTAGGCTGCCTTAGCCATCCATCAACCTCAGGCTAGGCAGGAATGATTGGGCTGATGTTGATTGACAAAGCACAGGCAGCTGATGACATTGGTGGAAATGGACAAGGGATGGCTGGATGGCCTCCTCCCCCTCTCTTTGATCTCCCCGCTCATGGATCCAGGTCTGAATGACTCATCCCTACCTTTCACTTCCCTCTGAGTGCTAATAATCTCTCTCCACCACTGCTAAGGACTCCACAGAGTGAAAGTACCTCCTGGCCATCCTACCTGTCAACCATCTTGTGCCTTCTAATTATTTCCAGGACCTCGTTAGTACAAGCTATCTATTGATAGTCTTGTTTCAAACTGAGGAGGCCTCAATGTTTTCTGACTTGATATAGACAACACTTCCATCTGCTGTATCATTTTTTCATTCAGTCACCTTTCTCTGGTTCCTCGCTCTTTCTTCCCTAGCAGGCAGAGATCCCAATCACTCATCAGACATCCATTCAGCTTCCCCCGCCAACAGTGGGAATGATAAAGCCCAGAATCTCAGAAGTTTTGCATTTTTGTTGTTGTGGGGGAGAGAGAGAGGTACTTATAAAACAAGGTCTTTGCCCTCAGACAGCACAGCCTTGGATACAGCAGGGTGCTTCTCTTTGAGAGGTGAACGTGATCATTTTTCTGACCTGTTAGGAAAGATTCCAGGTGCAGATTGCTCCCTGTTACCCACAACACTCCCAGGGAGTTTTTTCCTTTCTTTTTGTAAAATTCTGAACCAAAACAAAACAAAAAACAACCCCAAAGAGCATTTCAATCTTCACAGCAGACCACAAAAGAGGATTACCTCTGGTGAGTCTTTATTTCATACCTCCTTCCCTTTTTTTAACGTCTGTAATAAACTCCAGTGAGCTCTCTTTAGTGATGTTGGGCTTAGTGCAGTTAGTGGTTGGCAGGGAGGGGAAGCCAAGCAGGCACTGTACTAGGAGATTTACAATTATTATCTCATTTAATTCTAACAACAACCAAGAGGTAGGTACAGTTGTGATCCTCATTCTACAGCTGAGGAAACTGAGGGACACCAAAGGTTAAGTGCCTTGCTCAGGAGCACACAGCTAGTAAGTGACTGAGGTTGGGTTTGATCCCAGGTCTTCCTGACTCCAGGGCTAGTACTGTATTCGCTGTATCACTTAGCTGCTTTCTAGGGGTGTGGAATAGATAATTTCCTTTCAGTGCTAACCTTGTATAAATATTCACTATGATAGAGAAGCCAGATGTGTAAAGACTGAGCAAGAGGGACTGTTGGGGTAGAAAATATCTCAGAGGCCCCTAGCTGAGGCTTTTCCATGGATGTGCCTAACACCTTTGCCTGGCACTTATCATGGGAAAAAAAGAGAACTTTTCAGGATCCTCTGGAGCAGAAGAATGCCTATTTCAGTGTTCATTGAGATGGCTCTGGTTCATGGGAGTATCCTAGCTCATTTGGGTTGGTAGATGGTTAATAGTGACAAGTACTTTTAAAAATTAAAGCTTTTTTGATGAATAAAAATCTTTTTTCTCCCCTTCTACCTCCTCACCATTTAAAAGTAGAAAAAAAAATCCGTCATTCAGCAAAACAAATTCCTGTACTGGCAATGTCCAAAAATGTCTCATTTGTTCCCTGTATCCATCAGGTTGACTGGTGTTTGCATCAATCAGAATTCTTAAGTCTTTCAGAATAGTTTGTTTTAGTAGTGTTGAACAACAAGCATTTATTAAACACTTATGGTGTGCCAGACACTATGGTAAAAGCTGGGGAAACAAAGAAAGGCAAAACAGATGATTTAGGAGAGGCTTCAGAATAACTTGGGGGACGCTGACACATCTCCCATCCCTGCTGCCAAGGTCCTGCTCCAGCCTCACTTCATCAAGGCTGATTCACTAGTCCTGACGGCTGTGAAGACCGATGTGGGCACGGGAGTGAAGACTTCAGGGATCAACACTTTGGCCACCACCACAGCGGTGCAGTCTGCCCCCCTGCAGGTCCCGGTACGATGGACAATATGGGTGGGGCTTGTGAGGAGATGGGGCCGTTGAGTCATTGGGGGAAGACCAAGGTTGACCTGAGGTCATATCCTCCCAAACTGTGGAATTCCCATTTATTTCTAACGCATTGGGTACCTATGGGAATATGTATGTGTGTGTGTGTAGGTCGCTGTGGAAGGACAGATAGGTTTTCTAATACAACTGATACCTATGTAATTGTGTACATGTAGATAGAAAGATAGATGGATAGACAGATATTTCTAATACAGTGGGTACCTATGTGAGTGTGTGTGTGTGTTGTCTAAACCCTGGGTGGGAACAACCCTTAAATTCTGGGTTACCTCTCCCCACAAACCATCTGGGACTCTATGATTACCTTCTTCCCACTGTGTTTGGCCTTTCTTAGTCACTTTTCTTGGAATGTTTCCATCTTTCTACTTTCCCCCCCAGCTCTGATACTCCTTATTTCTCTCCCCCTAACACACACTGTCCTGGCTTTGAGCTAATTACATGTTTCTTCCCCTGAACAGACCCTGGTGAGTGGAGGCACCATTTTGGCCACTGTGCCCTTGGTGGTGGATGCTGACAAGCTGCCCATCAATCGTCTTGCTGCTACAGGCAAGACCCCCAGCTCCCAGAGCAAAGGGGAGAAGAGAACAGCTCACAATGCTATTGAGAAGCGTTATCGATCCTCTATCAATGACAAGATTGTGGAACTGAAAGACCTGGTGGTGGGGACTGAGGCCAAGGTATGGAATAGAGAAGCACAGGAGAAAAATAAAGGGGGACAGAAATCAGAGAGGGAGATTAAGACACATGGAAAGGGGGAACACTGAGAAATCCAGGGAAAGATGAAAGAGAATAGGTAAGAGCCGGGCTGGAGGAAGTATCACAGACCTAGAGCTAGAAATGATATCAGAGGTCATGTGGTCTGATCCTCAAAGAGAAGAGTCTAGAACAGAGAGATGCAAGCCCACCCTTTCTCACTTAAGTATCCCAAAGGGTTCTTAACCTTTTTTTTTGTATTCTGGGCTCTTCTTAACCTTTGTGTTCTGGGTCTGGTGAAGTCTATAGAGTCCTTCTTAGAGTAATATTTTTAAGTGCACAAAGTAGGTAGGAGTACAAAGGAAACCAGTTACACTGAAGTACAATGATCGAAGTAGTTAAAAAAAAAAAAAAGCAACCAAGTTTTTGGGCCGCAGGTTACAACCCCTGAGCTAAATACACAATGTTCGATATCTTCCCTATCATCCTCCCTTCACCTGGGGGACAAACCTAAGGTTGAACATTCAGAGCTAGCTCCAGGAGTCCTTTAGCCCACACTGGTGAAGGATGCTGGGGGTGGTGACCAGGCCCCAGAATGCCAAGGGCCTCCATCATTCCATTCCAGCTGAACAAATCGGCCATCCTGAGGAAGGCCATTGACTACATCCGATTCCTACAGCAAACCAATCAGAAGCTAAAGCAAGAGAACTTGTCTCTGAGGATGGCCATGCAGAAGAACAGTGAGTCTTTCCTAAGGGTTCCCCATGCCCAGCTTCAGCCAGTGGGGCTTGCAGGCAGCATCAAGGGTGCAGAGGAAGCCAGATTGGCTTATGGTCTCCACTGGACAATCTGTGCTTGTCACACATTGGCAGTGAGGGCAGGGGTCTTTGAGGAGTCCAGCAGCCTTGCTATTGCTCCCATCTCCTGCCTTTGGTGCAAGTCTCATAACCAGCTTGAGAGCTGGGTGAGGGGAGATCCCATGACTGAGTTAGCCCTTAATATGTACCAAGCACTGTGTTAAGTGCTCAGAATACAAATATGAGAAGAAAGAAAAAGGATAGTCCTGCCCTGAAGGAATTTAACATTCTAATGGGGAAAGAGAGCACAAAAGGGAGCTGAAGAGCAAGGGAGTAGGGGGTGGGGGTGGGGAGGTAGGGAAGGGACAGCTGGCTAAATCTGAAGAGTCAGGATCAAAGCCAAGAGAGGAATGAAGGATGACTGTCCTTCCTCAAAATGGAGCTTCTAGAAGGAACTCACCAATGGGAAAAGGGAGACCACTAGGGCAGAGGGATATTCCAGGGTAAGTGTGATAGAGAATGAAAGGTGGCTAGCCTGGGGCTTTTCTCGTGCCCAAGTATGAACAATGGACCCTTCCCTAACTCTGATCTATGCCTTCTCTTTCTACCCTGCACCAAATCCCAGAGTCCCTGAAAGACCTGGTATCATCCTCATGTAGCAGTGGGAGCATGGACATACCAATGGAGATCATCAAGCCAGAGATGATGGATGCACTGACTCCGCCACCCTCTGATGCTGGCTCCCCCTCCCACAGCAGCCCCCTGTCCTTGGGGAGTGGTGGCAGTGGCAACAGCAGTGACTCAGAGCCCGACAGCCCAATCTTTGAAGACTCCAAGGTGCTTGATTGGGATGGGAGAACATGGCACTTGGGGGTTATTTCTTGTCTAACTCCATCACTTCCTCCATGGAGCTTCTGTTCTACTATCTCACCTAAAGACGTCAAAATAGCCGCTACCCAGTCCCTGACAGGGGGATCAAAGTACGCTTTGTAGGAGGGAGGTTCAGTCATGGACAAATTGATGAGGCTCCTCTGTTGAATGAGTGTGTGGCAATGGATAGTCTTTAAGCACCTCACTATCTCTAATACTCTATCAAGGGTGGGGAATCTGTGACCTTGAGGTCACATGTGGCCTCCTAGGTCCCCAAGTGTGGCATTTTGACTGATTCAGTCAAAGGACACAGCTTCTTCTCCCCTGGAAATGTTTGTGAGTCTATGATGTGGATCTCAAATCTTTGAGGCTTCCTTAATATTTTAGGGTATATGTTCTCATCTTTTAAAAAGTCCTGTTTGAATCAATATTTCTAGTCTGGGGTTCATAGGATCATTGGTCTAATAATATGACCTAGCATTTTTATAGCATTTAAGTCTTGAAAAGCTCTTTATATGTTATTTCATTTAATTTTCAAAGACGAGGAAACTGGGGCACAGAGAATTTAAATGATTTCCTCAGAGTCATCCAGCTAGCAAGTATCTGAGGCAGAATTCAGATTCAGCTCCCCCTAATTTCAAGTCCCAGTACTTATCCATTAAACCACTTGACTCGAGAGGACTTTGGAAACCCTGTAGCCCAGGGCCCTTCTTTTATTTTTCCTTAAAAATGTTTATGTATTTTTTCCAATTAAATATAAGAGCAAATTTTAACATTCATTTAAAAAAAATTGAGTTCCAAATTCTTTCCCTCTCCCCTCCTTGAGAAAGCATGCCATTTGACATAGATTATACAGGTGCGATTATGCAAAACATATTTCCACATTAGCCACGTGGTAAAAGAAAATAGAGACTAAAAATAAATAAGAAAAATAAAGTTTAAAAAAATATGTTTTGGTTTGCATTCAGACTCCAGTTTTTTTTTCCTGAGGGAGATAACATTTTTCTTCAGAGATCTTCCGAATTGCCTTGAATTTAAAATCGTATGGCTGAGAATAGCTAGGTCATTCACAGCTGATCATTGTACAATACTGCTGTTACTGTGTACAATATTTTCCTGATTCTGCTCATTTCACTTTGCATTGGTTCATGAAAATCTGCTCAGGTTTTTCTGAAGTCTGCCTGCTTACCATTTCTTATAGCACAGTAGTATTCTCTCACAGTCATATACCATAGCTTGTTCAATCATTCCCCAGTTGATGGGCATCCCCTCGATTTCCAATTCTTTGCTTTTGCTAAAAGAGCTGCTATAAATATTTTTGTGCAAATAGGTCCTTTTCCTTTTTTTTTTTTTTAAATCTCTTTGGGATACAGACCTAGCAATGGTATCAGTCAAAGAGTATGCATAGTTTTATAGTTCTTTGGACATAGTTCTAAATCGCTCTCCAGAATAGTAGGATCAGGTTACAACTCTACCAACAATGCATTAGTGTCTAGGGCCCTCATTTTACAGATAAGAATGAGTTCTGTAAAATTAAATTCCATGTGAAGTCACAGCTTTTTATTTTTCCTATTTTTCCCCACCTCTGAGGGCTTCCTAGTCCTAGTGTCTGGAATTGAGTGATCAGGTCCAGCTTCTCCCTTCTTACCCAGTTTGTAAATTTTTAGATTTCAGCCATAAACCCTCCTTTGATGCCTTATCTTTTAAATGCTAAGTTCATAGTGTTGTAAGGGACCTTTTGAGACCATTCAGTCACCCTTGTTACAGATAAAGGGACTGAGACACCAAATTGAAAAGCTATTTTCCCCAAGGTCACCGGGGGAAGTAACTAAAGCTGAAATGAGAATCTAGACGGCTTCTAACTCTCCTATTGATCTTTTCAGTTTGTTTGAACACCTTCTTTCTTTTAGGCAACTCCCCCTAGACCTAAGTAAATCCAGCTCCTAGCCTGGGGCATGTGACCTGACCAGGAGGTCAGTAAAGGCTGATTCACCCAGCTCATGTACTTCCATCATTTCCCCTTGTCTCCTAGCCATCCATTTAGAACTGTGTTAGGAAAAATAAAAAATATTCCTTACGAAAAAAAATATTGGTAAGGGTTGGTGGTTGAGTCCAGCAGCTCCAATTTATCTTTAAAATTAAATTTAAAAATGTAATTAAGGAAAGTCCTGGTAATGTTTATTTTTTCTTCCTCCTCCCTTCTTCCCATTGGGAGAAAAACAAAAAAAAAAGCCCTTGTTCCAAATGTTCGTGGCCATGTCCAAAAATAGGTGTTTCTTTTGTATATCTAGTCCTTTTTTTCTGTCAGGAGGTGGGCAACATGTTTCATTACAAGGCCTCTGGAATCAAGATTTGTTGGTGCATTAATCAGAATTCCTAAGTCTTTCAAGCTAACTCCCTCATTCTACAGAGGAGGAGCCCGAAATCTAGAGATCCCAGAGAACTCATTTGATGTAGGTTACGCAGGAAAGTAAATGGTAGCTCCGGAATTTCCATAACTTCTCCCCAAGATTCATTCGTGAATATTGTAGAAGAGTCCTGTCTCCCACCTAGAAAGAAACTAGGGCTTCATCAGGCATTTCCTTGTGTTCCAGGTGAAGCAGGAGCAGCTCCCCTCTCCCAGCAGCCTGGGCATGCTGGACCGATCTCGGTTGGCCCTGTGTGCCTTTGTCTTCCTCTGCCTTTCCTTCAACCCTCTGGCCTCCCTTCTGGGCAGGAGCAGTGGCCAGAGCCAGGCTGACACCACCACCATCTACCACACACCTGGACGCAGCGTGCTAGGCACAGAGGGCAAAGGTGAGGAGTGTTGAGGGTGCACACAGAAGCCGAGTATGCAGGTCACGCAAGTGGGAGGATCAGGAGGTACCTGAAAATGATCCCGTACTGGTCTCCGGAGAGGGTTGGTATGCAGGTGCCTCCCAAAGCTGTGTCAGTTTTCAAAAGCTTAGACCTGTTTTTCAGGGCAGTTGGAGAGCAGGGTAGATTTAATTCAATTTGACGAATATTTATCGAGCTCCTCCTATGTGCAGACACTGGTGAGTAGACAAGAGTTTTAAAAAAGGTGACTGTTCTTTCCCTCATGGAGGTAGTAAAGGCATGCCAAGGACAGACATAAGTATAATCTGTGAGTAATTAAAAGAATTATGGAGTGTAAGGGCAGCTGCTAGCCCTTACATAGCTCTTTAAGGTTTACAAGTGATACCTCATTTGATTCTCAAAACAACCTAAGGAGGTGTGCACTATTGTTATCCCCATTTTACAGGTGAGGAAACAAGGTTGAAAGAGATTTAGTGACTTTCCGAGGGTTATGCAGCTAGTAAATGTCTAAGACATGATCAGAACCCAGGGATTCCTGATTCCAGGTTTAACACTATACCTACTGTCCCCTCCAATCACTTAGCTGAACAATGCCTAAGAGGAGAAAGGTCTAAATGACCGAGGAGAGCAGGGCAAGTTTCATGGAGGAGGGGCATTTTAGGACCACAGACACAGCTCAGTCTCTTGATTTTACAGATGAGGAAAATGAGGCCCTAGAGAGAGGGGTTAAGGATTTTGCACAGGGTCCCACAGGTATTAATTAGCAGAAATGAGACTTCAGTCTAAGATCTCAGGTTCTAAATCTTTCCAGTGTCATTTGGATTATGTTTTAACGAGTGGGTAAGAACCCAGCAGGTTGTGGGCCAAGGAGCCATTTTATTCTAGGCATAGGATAGTGAGAAACTGCGGTGTGGGTACATGAGAAACAGTGAGTGGGACCATTTGGAGCAGAGGGTACAAGGAGAGGGATAATGTGTAAGTCTCAGGGTCATAGATTCAGAGCTTGAAAAGGATTTAGACATCATCTAGTCTGACCCCTTCATTTTACAGATGAGGAAACTGAGGCCCAAAGAGTCTAAGTAAGTTGTCCACCACACGAGTAGTTAGTGGTGGCTCATCATCTGACTTCAAGGTTAGGTGGTGCCAACATGAGTAGAGCCTTGAATACCAAACAGAAATGGACTCCCTGAGTCATGGGAATCCACTGAAGGGTTTTGAACAGAGAAGGGATGTTTTGGAGTGGGGTAGAGGCAGGAAATAGGAGACTATGGCAGTGCTGCGGACACAAGGCCTGCAGTAGGACAGGGACAGTGGGAACACAGAAGAGGGGATGATTGAAAACTCTCTTGGATATAGCCCTGACAGGCTCCAGTAATAGTTGTATTTGCTGAGGAAGAAGTAAGCAGAAAGGGTTGTTGTGTTTGTGCTTTGTTCTCAGAGGCCCATGACATCAAGATGATGACATGATTTGCAGTTGACTTTGATTTGAGTGAGGGAGGGCTGTGCAAGGTCACCAGCCTCACTTTCTCCTCCAGAGCCATCTGGGTCCAGTGGCCTGATATTCATCAGGACGGCTGGAGATGGCCCAGCATGCAATGGGAGACGCTGGCCCTTTCAGGCTAAAGTCTTATAGCATTCTCCCTTTGAGTCAGATACACCCATTCAATCAATAGGCTTCTTTAAGTGGTTGCTAAAAGGATAGGCAGAAAGGAGCAGGTCGGAGATACAGCCTAAGGTTTCAAACGGAAGAGACTAAGGGAGTGATATTGTCACAGAGAGAGAGAAATAATGAGAAAGTAGAGAAGGTTTTTGTGGGAAAGGGAACCAGTCTTGTGTCCCCACCTAGATTCATCCTCTTGGCTTTAGGGGACTTGTTGAGGGAGGGGACTTTCCTGTGGAGCCAGTGACCTAGCCACCCCACCAAATGGGGCCAGCCTTACCTAGAGGGAGTGGTAGGATTTTAGGGAGCTGGAAAGGTCTTTCCCATCCTCCAAATTCACTTAACAGAGATAGAACTTCTCACTCCACACTCAGAGATGAAGATTAAAATGTTTAAAATTTACACTAAAGTAGAAACAACTGATAAGAGATTCTTTATTGAGAGCACAGTTTTGTGGGGGCAGGGAAGGGTGGAGGAGAGGAAAGTCATTAAGTCGTGGGTACCCGCAGGGTTGGTTGGACCAGAAGCATCTGATTGGCCCTCAACCTTGCCTTATCTTCTCCCCTCACCCAGGTAGTCCCAGTTGGTCTCAGTGGCTGTTGCCCACTTTGTTTTTCTGGATGCTGAATCTGTTGGTGGTCCTGGCAGCCTTCATCCGCCTCTTCATCTATGGCGAGCCCATCACCAGACCCCACTCAGGACCCTCGGTCTTGTTTTGGAGACACCGCAAGCAGGCTGATTTGGACCTAGCCCGGGTAAGGGTGGGCCTGGGAGACGTGGGGAAGGAGAGATTGAAGCAGGGAGAGAAGCATTAGTCTGGGAGGCTGGAGAGTGACTGGAGGTGAAGGTTAACCTTGGCTGACATTCCACCAACCCCTGACCTCCAGTTGGGGATGATGGTGACAGAATGATCATTCAAATCCTTATACTGTCTTTTTCCTGTGGTCTTTTTATACGTTTTCTGGCTTCATGACCTCTGAGCATTTGACTCTGGTGACTACTTTTTTCCAAGTATTCTCTTCTCCCTTGCTTTTTCTTGACGTTATTTTCTCTAAGTTCTCTCCCTACCTGTTGGACCTATCTTTCTCAGGCTCCTCGTGGTCCTGTCAATCAGCAAGAATTTATTAAGCACTTAATGTGAGTCAGAAGTCGTGCTGAGCACTGGAGGTTCAAAGAAATAAACCAAGAGTCCCTGCCCTGGGCAGCAGACAACATGCAGACAGCTAGGTGCTTACTAGACATGCAGTTATCCCTTCCACATTGCAGGGGCTAGGGGGAGATGCCCCTCCAGGATCTGGACAGTCAGGGTAAAAATGTCTGACTCTCCCTTCGGGTACGAAGAAGCCTGAATGGTTATTCATTCATGGGGTGTTTATAGTACCTTATTGTAAAATTTGGGTTAATATTACATAATGCTATGCATATATTTTATTCATTTATGAATTTGTAAACTTTTTCTGTGTTATCTACAGCTTCTGCAAAACTCCCCCAAATTTCCCATTTAATTTCTTAGGGAAAGTGGAGATGTGGATGAAGGGAGGCAGGGGGGCCTCATGCAGAAGGTGAAACTTGGGATGAGGCTGGAGATGGAATGTCATGTGTAAGAAACAGCCAATAAAGCCAGTGTCACTACACTGTAGAATGTGTGGTTGCAAACAAATTCTAAAAAGACTGGAAAGGTAGGCAAAGGGTTTTAAATACTGAAAAGAGTATAGGGGTTATAGGGAGCCATTGTGGTTTAATAAGTAGGAGTTCGAATGATCAAACTTGGACTTCAGGAAAATTACTTTTTCAGCTGAGTGGAGGCTGGTTTGAAGTGAGAAAAATCATGAAGGAAGGAGACCCCTTAATAAATTCAGGTGGTAGGTAATGAGGTCCTTTACTAGAGGGGTGGCTATGTGAGTGGAGAGAAGGGACCTGATATGAGGGGCATTGTCAAGGCTTGAGAACAGATGGGATAGATGGCGTTGAAAAGTTGAAGATGACATTGAGGTTGCAAGCCTTGGTGACTGGGAGGATTGGCGGTACCCTTAACAGTAATAGGAAAGTTGGGAAGAGAGGGTCTGGGAAGAAAGAGAGTGAGTTCTGTTTTGGACATGTTGAGTTTAAGATGCCAGTTTGAGATGCCCAAAAAGCCACTGGTGATGTAGGACTTGGGAGTTCAGGACAGAAACTAGGGCTGGATCTGGGAAACCCTAGGTATAGACATGATCACTGAACTCATGGAAGCTGATGAGATTAGCCAGTGAGATGCAATACTTTTAAAATTATGTTTAAAAATATAAAAACTATTCTTAGCTTGGGGGCTGTACAAAAACAGGCAGAGGGCCAGATTTGGCCCTTGGGCCATAGTCTGCTGATCTGTGGTACAGAGAGTGAGTGAGACATGAAGGAAACCCAGAGTTCTGTCCTCCTTGTTTTGTCCCCAAGTATGGGTATGCCCCAGAACGCTATTTTGAGTGTGTCTCTCTGTCTGGCCTCTCTCTTCTCTAATTTCCCCCAGATTCAGCTGTCATCCCTGTGAAAATGACTGTCAAATCTACATAAGCAATTCTCACCTAGGCAGCTGTCTAGGAGGCACAGTGAGTGGAGTGTTGGGTTTGGAGTCAGAGATCTAATCTGTTTGAGACATTTACTACCTGTGTGACCATAGCCACGTCTAAAGTCTCTTCTAGCTCTAGATCTATAGATCTAGGATCTCTACCATGAGCTCTAATCTGTTTCAGTGACCTGCTGGACAGCTTCACCTGGATGTCCCTCAGTCATCCTCATCTCAACTTGTGAAGATTTTTTCCCTAAATCTACCCTCCTTCTAAACTGCTTCCAATATTGTAGTACCTTAGTTCTTACGAGCATCCTCAAGTCTTTACATTTTCATATTCCCCATTGCTAATGGGTTGCCAGATCTCGTCAGCTGTCCCACCTGAATATCTTTCCGTTTCACTTATACCTCCATCCCATATTCCCGGACATTCCATATTATCACCTCTTCTCTGGACTATTGTTATAGCCTCCTAGACTGAATCCCTGTGCAGTCTGCAGAGCTGGCAAATATTTCTGAAGCACAGATCAAACTAAGGCTAGTTATGTGTGTTAATCCCCTACATTTACTCTCTGACCCAGCAAAGCTGCCCTGCCTACTGTTTGCAACATAAAACACTTCCATCTCCAGCTTCCATGCTTTTGCATAGGCTATGTCCCATGCCTAGAATGCCATCCTGATTTTATCTCTGCCCTCTTGCTATGCCAAGCTTCTCTCAAAACTCAGCTCAAATGTCACCTCTCTCAAGAGGTCTTTCCCGATTCTCCTACCCTCTCTTTCCCTAACATGAGTTCCTCAGCCAAATCACTTTGTATGTATTTGGTATGTAACCTGTTTTCACTTATTTTGAATATTTAGAATATGAGGTCCTTGAAGGCAGTTTTTTCTTCATATCCCTAACACCTAGCCTGGCACTTGGCATGTATATAGGCCTTCCTTCTAACTAGCATTTACATAGTTCTTTGCATACTGTATGTCTGGTCATCTCTCCTCTTCTCCCCCCTGTATTTTTCATTTGATTCTCACAACTTGAGGTAGGTATAGTTATTATCTCCATTTAACAGATGAGAGAAAACTTAGATGAGAGGTTGAGTCCAAATCACATAACTAGGCTGTCTGACCCCAGGTCTTCCTGCCAAGACTGCCCTCTCTTCAGTTTTCCTCCTGCCGTTGATTGATTGACTGCTGCAGGTTGTGTGGGGAAAAGGAAATGGAGGCAGATAGTGGGCTCTTTGGGGGAGTATTAATCCCCAGCCTGTCCAGAGCACACGGCCCAGCTGTGGCTAAGGTCACCTCTGACCTCTGGGCACTGATCCCTTTTCTCCTTCCTTCTCAGGGAGACTTTGCCCAGGCCTCACAGAATCTGTGGCTGGCCCTCCGAGCCCTAGGCCGGCCTCTGCCCACCTCCCATTTGGACCTGACTTGTAGCCTTCTTTGGAATCTCATTCGCCACTTCCTTCAGCGTCTCTGGGTGGGACGCTGGCTGGCCGACCGGGCCGGGGGCCTCCTGCGAGATCGAGAGCTGCAGGCAGATGTCAGAGCTAGCTCCAGGGATGCAGCCCTGGTCTACCATAAGCTGCACCAACTGCATATGACAGGTGAGCTGTCCCTTTCATCTGTGTGTGCAGGGTCATGCCGCTACCCCAGGTAGCTGACCTTGGAGCCCAACCCTTCTCCCATTTGACCTGAGGCCCCAGGATCCCCGCAGATGCAGGGGTGGGGAGGGGGCCACCAGTTGCACCTGGCTCCTGTCCTTCTGATTCCCACTGCCCTCTGGCCCAATAGGCAAGTACACCAGTGGACACTTTGCTGCCATTAACCTGGCATTGAGTGCCCTCAACTTGGCTGAGTGCGCAGGCTCTTCCATCTCCGTGGCAACCTTAGCTGAAATCTATGTGGCTGTTGCGCTCCGGGTCAAGACGAGTTTTCCTCGGGCCCTCCATTTCCTAACGGTAAGGGGGGGCAGTGCCAGGCAGCAGGACTTGTTCCCATTCACCTCTCCCACCTCCAGCCTGGCCTGGGGAAGTGACTTAGGGCTCTATCTCTGAGTCTTGCCTTCCTTAGCTGGGCTACCTCCCTACTGTGGGCCATGCTTTTACAGACTTCTTTTTCAGCTGCTCCTTCACCAATCACAAGGGGCTTCCTTTGGGGCCAGACCTGGGAGGGTGGCCATCTCTAGCGGGGCCCAGGCCAGTGATCCAACCAACTGCGGTCTCCTCCTCGCCCATAGCGCTTCTTCCTGAGTAGTGCCCGCCAGGTATGCCTAGCCCAGAGTGGCACCATGCCCCCTGCCATGCAGTGGCTTTGCCATCCCGTGGGGCATCGCTTCTTTGTGGACGGGGACTGGGCAGTGAGGAGCACTCCCAGGGAGAGTCTCTACAGCTCCACAGGGAACCCAGGTAACTCCTCCCTCTTTTTCCCTCCCATTTGTCCTGATCTTTCCCCCCTCTCACTTTCCTCCATCTCTCTCTTCTTTCTCATTCTCTCTCTTCCCTTCATCTTTCCCCTTTCCCCTCCTTTTTTCTATTAACTTAAGAATCCTTCTGTCTGTGATCTTGTTGGGTCAAAGGGTACCCACAATTTAGTGCCCATTTGTAATATAGTTACAAGTTGTTTTCCAGAAGGGTTGGGCCAGTTCACAGCTCCCCCAACAGTGCATCAGTGTGTCGCCTTTCCAGAGCCCCTCCAGCAACTTTCCTCTTTTGTCATCTTTGCCATTCTGATGAATAAGAGACAGAACCTCCAAGTTGCTTTAATTTGTTTAATTTTCATTTTAAAATTTAATTTTAGATTTGCATTCCAAGGTCAACTCACTGAGTTGCTTTAATTTTCATTTCTCTCTTTAATCATTCTCCTCACCCTAATTCTTCCTTATCCCTCAGTTCTTTTCTCCCTTTTTCTTCACTTTTTCACATTTCTGAAACTTTGGCCCTTCCACCCAGCTGTCATTCCAAAGTGCAAAGGATGGGGGGGTGGGGGGGGTGGTGCAGATAACTGAAGCACCCCCTGTCCTCTGAAGGCATATATTTTCCTCCTCAACCCTACCCTGCAGCAGCAGAGTTGTTCAAAGAGAATCTTGGGGTCTCCCGTACCGTCACCTTGGGCTGGGGGTGGTGCTTTCAATGCCTGTTTGGGTTGGGAGCTGGCTCACGTCCCTCTCTCTTTCTTTCTCTCTCTCTGGAGCAGTGGATCCCTTGGCCCAGGTGACACAGCTGTTTCGAGAGCATCTGTTGGAGAAAGCCCTGGGCTGTGTGGCCAAGCCTGAACAGACCCTGGCTTCGGCTGATGGGGACAGGTGAGAGCACAACCCCAGGGCCCCACCTCTAGCCTTTCACCCATTCAGCTTCCAAGGGTCGCCTCATGGCTCAAGTCCTACCCTGCATTGCTCTGGCCTTCCTCTGCCTGCAGGCTCTTTATTCCTCTCTACAGCCAGCTCCCTTCATCTTTCTATCTACCATCCCTCTCCAGCTCCCCCTATCCCAGGTGGAGCCAGTTACTGTCCATTAATCCTGAACACAGCTCAGTCCCTCCTCAGCCTGGCATAGTTTCACTGAGTCTCTGCTGTGCAGAGTGCTTTGAGTATTAACAGAAGTGGAACAGAAATAATTACATTTGTATTTCCTACTTTGCCAAGCACGTTCATCTCATTTGAATTACCTGTGGGAGGCAAATAGGACCAGGGTGGTTGCATCCTGCCTGATGGGTGAGGGAGGTAAAGCCAAAGGGGAGGACACCTCCTGCCCCACATCCCACCATGAGTTGGTCATGATGCCAGCTCTGGACTCTGGAGAGGTCTCTTGGTGTTCCAGCTGGGTACACTTTGTCCATTGACGTGCTGTGTATCCCCAAGCTGCATTCCTTCACTGTCCTCCCCTCTGCTCTCTAGAGAGTTCTCTGATGCCCTTGAATACCTGCAACTGCTAAATGGCTGCTCAGATGCTGCTGGGGCTCCTGCCCTCAACTTCTCCATCAGTTCAAGCATGGCCACTACCACTGGTAAGCCCTTTGCTCCCTTTTCAGGGGTAGAGAATGGGTACATGGGTCTTTGGGAGCCACATTTTCCTGTGGTTGGTTAGAACAAGTTACCTGTACCCAGACAAAGTCCTCTTCTGTCTCCTCACAAGAACGGCACGAATTTGGTCCTTTTCATATTCCAGCTTCAGCTGGGGAAAGGAGAGGGAGACCTCAAGGACAGTGGAGAACAGTCTCTCTCCTCTTCCCTCCCATAGGTACTGACCTTGTGGCCAAGTGGTGGGCGTCCCTCATTACGGTGGTAATTCACTGGCTCCAGCGGGATGATGAGGGGGCAGAGTCTCTCTACCCAATGGTGGAGTACATGCCTAAAGTCCTACAGGCTTCTGAGTGAGTGTCCTGGAGTCCAGCCCCTGCCTCTTCCAAGCTTTTTATGAGAGAAAGTGGAAAGATGGTTTGCCCGCACTCCCAGGTCAGGGGTTTTCAGTACGTTACACCTGAGAATGCAGTGAAGATTTCACCTTCCCTATGAAGACAGACCCCTGGGACAACATTTGTGGGTTTCAGAGATGGGACAACTTTCCCAAGCCAGACTATAAAGCAGAATTCTCAGGGCTCAGGGTGATATACTCTCCCCAGGGTACATGAGCAGATACTCAAGGGCCTAAGGCGTGAAGTCAAGTCCAGAGGTTGACAAGAGGTTCAAGGCCAAGGGCTTAGGCACAGCTTTTATTTCCTCTCCAGGAAGGTTCCCCCTGCCCACATTTAGCGCACCAGCCTATCTAGGCCCTGAGGTACACACCTGTAGTCTCCTTAAGGGATTCTCCTCCAAGAAGCCTCCCTAGCTTTGAAGTGTTGGGGTGGGGCTCCGTCTAGAAGTATTAAGGAGTCATTGGCAGGTGGGGGAGGCTTGGGCTGTGGCTGACCTTGGAGGCCCTTCATCCACACACAGGAAGCCTCTGCCTCGGGCAGCCCTGCACTCCTTCAAGGCAGCAAGGATGCTCCTGGGAAAGCAGAAGCAAGAGCTTAGTCAGACCAGCCTGAGCCAGTGTGAAAAGGCCAGCAGTTACCTCCGGGACAGCCTGACCACAGGGCCCTCTGCAGCCACCTCTGGTGCTTCTATTGACAAGGTAAAGACACCTCCCTTCCCCTCCTCACCGCTAGGGATGAGATACAGTGGGAAGGAGCACCGAACTGGGAGCCAGGAGCCCTGAGGTCTAGACCTGCCCCTGCTCCTGAATGAGGGTCATGGGGAGCTTCTGCCAGCTGTGGTGTCCTGTGGTTCTTACCCAGAGGATGGGAGTCAGGGATGAGAAGCTCCTAGCTACTAGGTCTGGGGTGGGCATCAGCTTGTGGACCCAGTAACAAGCTGGTAAGGGGCCAGATCCAGCTGGCCCTGCCTGGAGCTCTCTCCAAGGCCCCAAGGGCACAGGGTTGCTGGGTTTGGTGGCCTGGAGATGGGTAGAGGCTGCCCTTTGGTGCACTGCAGTTGCATTGTATCTGTTTACTGCAATGCCCCAGTAATGTAGCACAAAGCCTGGCTCCTGGCACCGTGGGCACAAGGCCCTAGGGTACAGGGGAAAGGGGAGAGAGATGCAGAAAGAGATTCGACCCTGGCCCACTCACCTGGACCCCCTGTCTGCCACGCAGGCCATCCAGCTCCTCCTGTGTGATCTGCTCCTGGTGACTCGCACCAGCCTGTGGCAGCAGCAGGTGGGCGCTGCCCAGCCCTCCAGCTGTGGCTACCAGGCCTCAGCCCTGGAACTCAGAGGCTTCCAGCAGGATCTCAGCAGTCTCAGGCGTTTGGCACAGTCCTTCCGGCCTGCCATGAGAAGGGTGAGTTGCCCCATTCCCAGCCCTCCTGTGGTGGGCTTCCAAGGACTGCTGATTCTCCCCATTCCATCCTCAGGGTATCTGGCTGTTTGTCCACAGTTAACTGAAAATGGGTGAACTCCAGTGTCCAGTCAGTATCAGTTCTGTCTAATCAGTCCATGCCTTGTGTTTACCTGGCACAGCCAAGCACTGTGCCAGATGGAGGAGGGAAGTCCTGAACCCTGCCTTAAGGGAATTCACAGTCTAGAATGGAAACCTAGCACTGCCATATATGAGAGTGAGTTAGACAAGTAGCCAGTGATTCAGTGCTGCATCATGCCATAGGCATTAAGTATGAGGGCAGGTCAGAGGAGCAGAGGCCAGCGTAGGCAGGAGTATCTCAAGAGGGAAGGAAAGAAGGAAACGCATTTATTAAGCACCTACAGTGTACCAGGCTGTGCTATTACGATCCCCATTTTACAGTTGAGGAAACCAAGGCAGACAGAGGTTAGTGTCTAAGGCCATATTTGAACGGCAGGTCTTTCTGACTTCAAGTCTGGGGCACTTCCCACCTGCCCTAGCTGCCTCTGATGAAGGAAGAAATCAGTGAGAGCACAGGCATCCCACAGGTGGTCAGAGGAGGCCTTCATGGAAGAGCCAAAGCTGGTCACCCAGCCTTAGGTATTATAGGGAAGGAGAGAGGGGAGGTAATAGAATTAGAGAACAAGGATCATCCCTGTCTTCAGAGAATTTATTGGGGAGACAGAGCATGGGGTGCCAGAGGAGTGCTTTCAGTGAGTACTGGGTACCAGCTTCCCAAGTGGGTACACAAGCACCGAGTGTCCAAGAAAGACTGTGGGAAGAGGGGGTGGTAGCAAACCAGGTTCTGAAGGCAGAGAAGAATTAGGAAATAACTCACTGGCCTAATACATGACTTTGGGGGTTCTGGGCCCTCCTTGGCAAGTGTCTCACTGGCTATCCACAGGAGCGGATGAGAATTCATGAGGGGGCCATGGGTATGGGCGGGGGACTCCCTTTGAAGACCCCCTGTTCCTGTTTTTTAGGTTTTCTTGCATGAAGCAACTGCCCGGCTGATGGCTGGAGCCAGCCCCACGAGGACTCACCAACTCCTGGACCGAAGCCTAAGGAGAAGGGCGGCCCCAAGCAACAAAGGATGTGAGTGTGGGAGCCAGACTGGACAGAAAACTAGGCCAAGAATTGAGGCCCAAGGCCCCTCCTTACCCCTAGGGAATAAGCTGTACTTTTCTAGAAAAGGTGGCTAGATGGCCCTGTGGATAGAGCACCTGGGCTGGAGTCAGGAGACCTGAAATCAAATCCAGTGACGGACATTGGCTAGCTCTGTAACCTGGGCAAGTCATGTAACTTCTGTCTGCCTCAGTTTCCTCATCTGTAAAAGGAAGTTCATAAAAGCAGGTATTTCCAAAGGTTGTTGTAAGGATCAGATGAGACATTTGTAAAGAACTTGGCACACAGCAGGCATTTAGTAAATGCTTTTTCCCTTTCCTATACCCAGGTCCTAATTTGGGAATCTTACCTAAATATTCCTTAACACTCATGGTGAAAGCAGAGACCAGGGTAATATAGTAGGAATATTATGTTGTGTTGTTCAGTTGTTTGCAGTCGTGTCTGACTCTTTGTGACTCCATTTGAGTTATTTTTTTTTGGCAAAGATACTGGAGTCATTTGTTCTTTTATCCGGCTCATTTTTACAGAAGAGGAAACTGAGGCAAACAGAGTGAAGTGATGTGCCCAGGATCACACAGCTAGGAAGTGTCTGAGACCAGATTTGAACTCAGGAAGATGAGTCTTTTCTGACTTCAGGCCCTGTACCTCCTAGCTGCCTAGGAATATTAAATTCTTTCAGTATTCAGGTCCCATATGCTTTTGATGAATATAGAAAAAACAGGTGTATGTGTCTCTGTGTGTGTGTGTCTGATGTACTCTACACATGACAGGATATGATGATGTTACATCCTGCGTTTGTACATGCACTGTTGTCTCAGGTGCATACCTTTATCCCAGATCCCCAGTCCCCAGTCCTGGCATCACTGTTGAACCTCCTCCTTCCCCTGAAGCAGGTGAGCTGGAGACCCGGCCCACTCAGAGGGAGCACGCGGAGGCCCTACTGCTTGCCTGCTGCTATCTGCCCCCGACCTTCCTGTCTGCACCAGGCCAGCGCGTGGGCATGCTGGCAGAGGCCGCTAGAACCCTAGAGAAGCTTGGAGACAAGAGGATGCTGCATGACTGCCAACAGATGATTATCAGGCTGGGCAGCGGGACCACCGTAACCTCGGGGTAACCAGGCCTCAGCCTCTCCAGCACCCCAACCAGAGGACTATCCCAAACCACCCAGTCCCCCTGAGACTTTCAACCATCCAGGACCAGCCTGGAGCCTTTCTGCTTGCTTGGGTCCTGGTCAGGACCTTGAACCTTAGAATCTTGTTCTGTTGTCACAGCAGCGTCACCAAGACCTCCTGATAACTAGGGTACCAGCAGGATATGGGTGGAGGTAGGCAAGTGACCTCTCCCTTCTCTTCCTCAGTCATAGACCCAGGAAGCCTACCCACATCCACTGGCCTGATACCAAGAGGAGCCAGCATGGCACTAGACCCTTTATTCTTCAAAACCACCTTTTCCTCACCCCTTGAGAAGTCACAGAGTGTAATGGGGGGAAGAAACTCGATTTAGAGACAGGATCAAGGTTGAAATGCCAGCTCTGACCCTCGAAGCCCCCGATTTCTTATCTGTAACATGAAAGTTGGACTGGATAACCTTTCCAATTCTATGATCCTATCAGGTTCTAGACACATCCTGATGGAGCTCCTTGCGGGGGGCAGAATGTGGATTTTGTTCGGGTGGTGTGCCCCTCCTTGATGGGAGAGGCTGCAGCAATATCCTTCCTTCCCCCCCAATCAAATCACTGGGTAATTGGGCGCCTGGGATTTATGGTGTTTAATGGGCCAAGGCTAATGAGAAATTTGCCTTTTCCTTGGTCATCAACCCTCAGAAAGGGAGTAAGGAGGGGGTGCAGGTGACTAGAAGGGCCCCAGGTGAAAGGCTGGGGAAAGAGAGGAAGTCGTGTTAGTTTTCCCAAAAGACTAGCCCTCCATCCTGTAGGATCCATCCATGGTAGGCAGCAGGATTGCTGGGTGAGATGCTACTGACCTCTGGCGGTCCCTTGGGAGATTGCAAGGGCTACGTGGCTACCCCCTCAGGCAGGGCCCCTCTTCAATCCTCCCTTCCAAGTGTGTGAAGCACTGGTCTCAAAGCCAGGAAGACAGGTTCAAGTCCCACCCTCCATAGATACTGGTTGAGTGCTCTCAGCTATTCTCCCAGGTTTCCTTATCGATGAAGTCACTGGTGCCACTCCAAATGGCTTCCTAATCTTAATGGAACCAAACAGTGTATTCGGTATCATGTGCTCTTTCCCTTTCTGAATTGACTGCTTTTGGGGGAGGGGAAATCAGTTGTCCTGGAGCAGATGTCCTTGACCCTCAGGAGGAGAGAGAAACGAGAAGGAAGAACTCCTGCTGTTCAGAGGTCTGCTTGCCCATTCACATGCCAAAATAATGGTGGGCTGGGGGGCTCTGCCCCTGCCCCCCTCAGCCTCTGGCTCCCCTCCTTCCTGCTCCACTGTCTCACGCAGTCTTTCACCTTATCCTGCCCCCCCAAGTCCCCACTCCATTCTCCCCCTCCCTCAGGCTCTCTACTGCAAAGGGAATTTCTCCCCATTCCACGTTACCACCGTTGGGGTTGCCACAGGAGGCCTTTACTTCCAAAGTTCTCTGCCCTTGTTAGGAGGGGAGTAGGTTCCTGCTCTCAGGCCACTGTGTGCTCTAGGCAGTGGCCCCCTGAGGTCCAGGGCTGTGGGGTTGATCCTGTACATATGTATATATTGTCACTACATCTCCTTGCCACTGCACTAGCCTCCCTAAAGTCCTGGGAGACACCTGTACTACTTTTTTCCTTCGCAAACTTTTATTTTCATAGTGTTGAGAAGAGTTTTGTACAGAAAATTAAAAGGAGAAATTATTTATAATTTGGGTTCAGTTTTTTGAATAAGACAATGGAAAGGGTCCTAGGATGGCAGTTGGAAGGTCGGGGTTCCATCGCTCACTGGCTATGTCAGTCTTGGACAAGTTGCTCTGTGGGTCTCACCTTCCTCGTCTGTAAAGTGAAGGGGTGTACTGGGGCATCCCAATGGTCCCTTTCTGCTCTGTCACTTTGGGACTGATCTTGACCTCTACAAGTGCAAATGGGTAAATGTGAGGCAGAGAAGATTCCTGCATCCAAAGAAGGTGGATGCACCCTGGGAGAACGCTGGACTTCGGTGTCCTCTGTGGAGGGGTGGTCATTGGGATATCTTTGGAGGGCAGCCAGGAATCCAACAGCATAGGGGAAGAACAGAGGAGGGGAGGGAACAAACCCAGGGGCCGGGTGAGTGGGGAAATGGAGGAATCCACAACGGTCCCCCTCGTAGTGGTTCCTGTGGCTTCATGACCCCGCCCCTAATACCCCTGGTCCAGCATATGGAATATATGCCCTTCTCTACCAAAGGCTAAAGCAGCATGGACCTGAAAAGTCGAGCCTTTTGCCCGTAAATTCTCCCGCTTTTCTTCTCTGGTTAGGTAGCAAGAGAACTTCACTTTGGGAAAGAAACAAGAAAACCTTGGTAGTGGGCTGGGTATTGTCAGTCCATCAGTACTGGATGGTAGGGACAGGGGTGAGACTTCTGACCTTAACTGACCAAAGGTTGTTGGGCTTGTGGAGGAAACCCAGGGCAGGTGGGGGTGGGAGATTACTCCCCTGTCTTAGCACTCAATCCCACACTAGAGCACCAGTGATCTTTCTTGTACTTGGATGGATAGGTTTTAGTGGGGAGGGCCTCCGAACCCTGGCAACCACAAAAGCCTTCTGGGGCGTGGGCGAAGAAGGGTGTCTCCACTTCCTAGTCCTAGATCTTGGTCAGCTTCTGCCCTCTTCTGGCTCTGGGTGAGGACGGAGGCTAGGATCTATGAACTCCATGCCTTTCTAATGTCCCCTGAGTCAGTGGTTCCACAAGCTAGAAGGCACTTGGGATCACAGTGGAGCAATGTGTCCCCATTAGCTCTCGCATGGATGCCTTCTAGAAATGGGGAAGAAGAGGCAGTGTGGGAGAACTGAGCTCCCACTGCTTCTGTCCCCGAACATCCTTGACTCTCAACTTGCCAGTATTTCGGATCTCGGGGCCTTAGGGACTAGAAGTAACTTTAACCTCCATCGCCCCTCCCCCCCAACCCTTCCTTCCACCATCCTTCTGTCAGGAAGAAGGGAGGAGAGAGGTTAGAGGCCACAACTCCATGCCCGAAGACTTCCAAAACAATTGTTGTATCTTTATTGACGGTTTTTTTTAATGCAATGACCTGTTTTTTTTCTTTTTTTTACTCTTAAGGAAAATAAACATCTTTTAGAAACAGCTCGTTAACACACAATCTTCAGTGTGAAGCAATATACTAAGAACACTAGTCTTAACATTTACAGTCTTCATATATATTATATATATGTATATGTATACATATATATACACTATATAAGGAGGCAATATATAATACACACGGTTTACCATTTTACAGTCATATGTACATGATGCCACTAAGACAGTTGGGAGCTAAGTGAGGCGCCCCCCAGGGGCCCTGGAAGGCCATCTCCAGAGTCCAAGTGAGCTTGTCGGCCAGGGACCCGGGCAGCCAGGTGCCCTGGGCAGCCAGGGACCCGGCCTAGCTAAGCGGAGGTGATAAACGGAGCAGAGGACCACAGACAGACACAGACAGATGCGATAGGCAGGGACTTGTTTGTCTGGGCTTCCTGACTGGGCTGTCTTGGGGGGTCTCCATTACACTATGCCAGCTTCCCCTTTGCCCAGCTCCTGTGGGGGGAGGGCATCCTAGGGAGAGGATTTGGGGGGGGTTGGACAGGAGACCTAAGGACTGAGGTTGCTGCTTGCAGTGGAACCAATGTGGTGAAACAAAAGCGAGCACGTTTCAAACATATATACATTATATATAACATATATATATAGAGCAGTACATATATATTTTATACACATGATATATCTGTTTTTCGGCTGCGTGGTTCAAAGCTGTCTGCCGTCCCACTGGCTCTCCTGAGAATCAGTCCCCTTCACACACAGACTCCAGATATATATTGTCTAGCCAAACACACACATGCGTATATAGCACTATGAAGGTGAACAGCTATATAAAACTGTGTGTTGCATTATCACTAGTGTGTGTGTACATATATATATATACACGTGTATATATATACACAGAAACCCCACCCCACCCCCAACCCTATTCTGATCCAGCTATTCCAAATCGCCCAGCTTCTTTCTCTCTGCACTCTTCCCATCGTCCTTTGGGGGGCTGGGGTGGGGCTGGACCCGGGGTTGGTTCTGCCAGGGGAAGGGGTACGACACACAGGAGCAAGGCTGAGAGCTGAGTCATGAGCAGACGGGGAATCCATGAAAACCAGATAGCTCAGCATCAAGGGAGCTAAAACAGGGAACAGGCACCTCAGGGAGGGGTCGCTAGGACAGCAGCTACACAGGCTTGGCCTGGGCCTGGGCCCGTCTCCTGACCCTGGAGTCACTGGCTGCTGTCTTCAGTTCATCAACTGATGCCATCAAAGGAGGCATATGAGTGACAGATTCTGCGGGAGGGTGGAGAGCCAAGGAATCGCGGGGGCATTGAGCTGGGAGGGACCTTAGAAAAATCACGTAGTCCAACCCCATCATTTTACAAATGAGGAAACTGAGTCAAAGCCAGTGACTTGCCCAGACTCACACAGTCAGGAAGTGAGAGCAGGGTCCCTGACCAAGATTCACTAGGGAAGACTGACTTAAAAACGCATCCTCTTCCCCGGCTGAAAACCTGGGGGTGCTGGGATCCTCCTTCATCAAACCAGGCTCTGTAGAGTCCCGGAAAGCAGCCTGTTAGGACAAGTTGTTCCAGAGACTTCAATTCATTAACTTAAAAGCCTCAGGCTGAGTCTCCAGTTAAAGGGCCCCCACCCCTTCGAGCTGAAGGCTAGACGACACCCTTCCAATGGTTCCTTACTCCACCTGCTGCCAGGCACATAGACCTGGAATAGGGTTCTACCCCTGGGGCTAGTTTTAGGACCTCGGGGATTTCCAAGAATTTTACATTTCTTCAACTAAACTAACATAACCAGGGTTTGCACTGGGCATGCAAAAAGTTGCCTTCTTCCAACCCTGCTCACACTAACACACCTTCCTCCAAATAGTAGCAGACACCTGGATGGACCAGATCCATTCTACTGTTACCCAGAAAGAATATACTGGGCAGGAAAGGGAAAGTACCATGTGGACAGAATTGAGGGGGGTCCCCCCCACACCTCTGGGATTTAGAAATGACATGTGTCCTAGTCCAGCTCACACCAGCCTTGCTTTACTTCCCCTCCTCTTCATCTGTCAGATGGATGAGGTGATGGAGGGAAAAGTAGGCAGTCCCTTTAGACCACTAGCTCCAAATTCTGCACTGTCCCTCTGGCCACCCCCTTGGCTGGCAATGGTCTTCACTTCTCTAGGACTAACATGGATACAGCTTACCAGGAAAGAAGAATCCAGGGCTATGTCTCCTTGGAGGGCTGGTGGGACCCACCCTCAGCAGGGGCTGCAGTGCAGGTGGACAAGGAGCATGGGTAAAGTCAGGCCTGGCCTCTTAAGCATCCAAGCATCAGGCCGAACCCATCCGATGCTGGGAGGGTCAGGAGCGGGCAAGAGAGAGTTGGGAAAAGGATCTAAGTTTGACACAAAGTATCATCACTGCTTCACTCCTAGACCCTGTGCCCACCTCCCTGATCCATCACCTGTCCCTGTACAACCTACACTGTTAGCTGGTAGGAGAAGTCTAAGAATGCTTCCCTGCCAAGGTAGAGATATGGTATAGGGACTGTCTTGTCTGATGGATGCCAAATCCACAAATGCAGGGCCTGGATCCTATTAGTCAGCAAACCTGGGTCAGCTCTGAGGAGTGGGTCTTTGCAGGGACTCTAAGCCATAAGCAGATGAGAACATTCAGAAACAAAGGGCCTCTGGTGAGGTCAGCAGATCAAGGGGGAGGAAGGGTCCTGTTCCTCTTTTCCTTGCCGATCTGGGTGGTCCTGGTCACGGCTCCAGGTGAGAGTTGGGCCCAAGGCTTGGCACCATCTCCTGTCCAGATGGAGGAGGTAAGCCCCAGGAGAGTGGATTACAACAGCTGCCTCTGGAAGAAAAGCCCCGCACAAGGTCATAACCAGCCTCAGCAGGAGCCCCACAGAGGGGCTCCCCAAGGGAAGCCCCTCCCCTCTGATGATCACCCCTGACTCAACAATTGGCCTGGACTGAGGGATCTCTCCCTGTCCAGGAGCTCCCTTAAATTCTCATTGCCGCTGGGGTCTCCCTCCCTCCCCATCCTATTTCTTGATGAAGTGCTCCCTATATTCCAACTTCCCTGCTCCACTCCTGTCTGCTCCCCTGCTGGGCTCTTGCAGACAGTTACACATAGCAATCACCCTGCCTTACCCCCCAGTGCCTAGCCTCCTCCCTCCTGCTCCCCACTGCCATGTGTGCTCTCTGGCCCTTCCTCTGACTCCCTCCCCTTAGTTTCGCCTGCTTTATAAGGAAATACTCATGATCATCATATGTCAGCCTGCCCTGATGTCTCTGATTAACTGCAAATAATAAGACGTGCACGTTGTCGGTGGCTGCATCAGGGAGAGGAGACAGGCAGAGACATCTCCGAGCACTGGTTAAATGAACAGGTCCCCAGGATGAGATCAACATTTGGAACTGGCCAGGCCTGAGCTGGGGGACAAAGCTGTCTCGTGACAGACTGGGGCTCCTCTCCTTGGAGGTAGGAACAGGCTTCCCCCCCAAACAAGGGCCACCCCCTCCCCCGCTGCACAAGTAGGGCTGGAGGGCTCGAGGACCTGGGAGTGAACAGGAAATCCAAGCAGGACTTTTTTCCTTCTTCTGAAGGGTAATAAGCATATGGGATAAGCTGCCAGGGGTGAAGGCCCCTGAGGAAGAACACAAAAGGGGAGGTAGGGATGTACAGGAAGCAGGAAGGTAAATCTGAGGTTATCTGGGACCGGTTGGGCTTCCTAGGAACCAGCTGTGGTCCCAGCCAGTGAAACCCTAGCAGGTTCCCCCATCTCTGGCGCCCTCGTCCTCACCCACCCACGCAACAGGGTTCTGGCTGGGAAGGGACACTCCAAATGAGGCCCATGTGTCATTAGCAGGAGGGCCCCGGGAGGGAGGGGTCAAACAATTTAGAGTATGTATGAGAGGCGGGGGGCCAGGGAGCAGGAGGGCATGACTTCTGATCAAACTTGGGGACTCTGTGTTCCCTCATCTCCAAGGGGGTGAGAATCAAAAGGAGGAAGCCATTTCACATACCTTATGTTTAGGACATTTCAAAGAAAAGTTCTCTTCAACTAGAATGCAACCTAAGAGCAAAGAGAAGTGTCTATTGTAAGAACAGGGATAGAGAGGGGGTGGGGGTGGAGGGAGAGGGAGAGGGGAGAGCATGGGTGCCTCTCCGAGCCTTCCAAGTCAATATGCCATGAGCACACTAGCTGGGGAGAGGAGGCAGAAGGAGCTTCCAAGCACTGCCAGGAGTCCTAGAGGTTCCTCCGCTTGCCGCAGGGAGATCTCCCTAGTGGTGGAAATGCAAGGGGGGCTCCCATCAGAGAGCTAACTAGCATACCAGGATTGCAAATGACTTCTCCATGGGAAGGTAGTTAAGGTTTCCCAGATGTGCTATTTCCAGTTTCGACCCCTGGATTTTCTCCTATTCCTATTCATTTAATGTGTGTGTGTGTGTGTGTGTGTGTGTGTGTGAGCCTGTGAGTGTGTGTGTGCCTGTGTGTGTATAAGTGCAAGCCTGTGAAGGTATGAGCGTGTGTGTGTGTGTATGTGTGTGAGCTGTGAGTGTGTGTGTGCCTGTGAGTGTATAAGTGCGAGCCTGTGAGGGTATGAGCGTGTGTGTGAGTGTGTGTGTGAGTGAGTGTGTGTGTGTGTGTGAGCCTGTGAGTGTGTGTGTGCCTGTGTGTGTATAGGTGCGAGCCTGTGAGGGTATGAGTGTGTGTGTGTGTGTGTGTGTGTGTGTGAGTGTGAGCCTGTGAGTGTATAAGTGCGAGCCTGTGAGGGTATGAGCGTGTGTGTGTGTATGTGTGTGAGCTGTGAGTGTGTGTGTGCCTGTGAGTGTATAAGTGCGAGCCTGTGAAGGTATGAGCTGTGTGTGTGTGTGTGAGCCTGTGAGTGTGTGTGTGCCTGTGTGTGTATAGGTGCGAGCCTGTGAGGGTATGAGTGTGTGTGTGTGTGTGTGTGTGTGAGTGTGAGCCTGTGAGTGTATAAGTGCGAGCCTGTGAGGGTATGAGCGTGTGTGTGAGTGTGTGTGTGCCTGTGAGTGTATAAGTGCGAGCCTGTGAGGGTATGAGCGTGTGTGTGAGTGTGTGTGTGTGTGTGTGAGTGTGAGCCTGTGAGTGTATAAGTGCGAGCCTGTGAAGGTACGAGCGTGTGCGTGTGTGTGTGTGAGCGTGTGTGTGTGTGTGCCTGTGAGTGTGTGTGTGCCTGTGAGTGTATAAGTGCGAGCCTGTGAAGGTATGAGCGTGTGTGTGTGTGTGTGTGTGTGAGTGTGTGCCTGCGAGTGTAAATCATACAGTATTTCAATCTTGTGGTCCAGTTAGATGAGAAGCAGCTCATCACTCCTCTCCACCCCTAAATCCCAGCCTCCACTGCGGTGAATCCTGGGAGAGGAAGTTATGGCTGCTTTCATTTTCTTTTTTCTTTTCCCCCAGACAACAGAAGTGGGATCTGGAGACTGGAAACGTTAAGTCTCTCTTGCATCGCTGAAGAGCACTAGCCACTGGGAAGCCCAGTGGACCATCTGCTTACAGTCTGTACATGAATTCCAGGCTCACAAAGGACACCCAGCACTTACAGTCAGCCAACCATGAATCGGGCAAGAATCTGGCTGTACAGCAGCTGGACCTGCAGTGGGGCCCAACCACTCCCAGTTTAACCTCCCCTGGGCCAGACCTGCCCAGCATGCTTCAGGCCAGATGGGGCCTTTGGACTTGTGTGTAGATTTGGATCCAGGAAAAGACCACTCTGAGACTGACTCATCGTCTGGGGGAGGAAGGGACCCCCAATGAGAAATGGATTTTGGAAAAACCCCAGGGGCTTATATTGGCCCCCACCCCCTCTGCCTCCTCCAGATTCATACCTGCCTCAACTGACTTTTCCCCTGACTCGAACCGGGGGAGGTCTAACTGCTTGGATAAGAGCTCTGCCTTATTCCAGGCCTTGGAGCTCAGAGGGAGGTTACAAAGAGCATTCACTCTGGAGGTTCACTGGATGGGAACACGGGCTAGAGGCGAGGGGAGGAGACCACTGGGGTTGCCAGCTCCCTCTGGGATGACACAAGGACAAACACCGCAGAGAATGGAGCACTGGACAATCGTCCTCTCTTCTCCTTCCGGCCTCACCGATACACTCTGTGCATATACCAGTCCCTGATTAAGTGGCATTAGCAGACGGTTCTTAACCAGTTGTGTGTCATGGAACTCCTAAGGGAAAGCAATCATATTGAAAGAGCTATAAAATATTTTTTAAAAGTAATTTTATGGACCATCTGAAATCTAAATTCAGGTTCAGAACCTCAGCAGTAGGGTTTTTTTCTTATATCCCTAAGGGAGGGGCTGCTTTTTTGTACTTCTTACCATAAGGTAGACTGAGGCAGGATTCCAAGCAGAGAGGTGCTACTCTTTTCTCCATAAGAAGGCTTCATCCTTGTTGAAGCCAGGATGGGAACCCTACTATTCCTTTCCCATCAGGAGTTCCAACTTTCCTTTTTCAAGCTTAGCTGGTCACTGAAAGGTAGCTTTGTGGAACTCCTCCTCTGGGGTGAAGGCTGGCTGAATATAAAGGACGGAAGAGCCCCACCCCCCGCCACACATACACTCACCCACTCCTTGCCTCACCCAGGGCAGCGAGCAAAACTGAGGCTGAACTGCTCCCCACACTGGTCCCACCATACTGAGCATTCCTCAGGTCTCCTATCTCACTGCTCAGCTACTACCAGAGTGAAATCCTTTCAGTAGAGAGGAAATATTTACCAGGATAAATCTCCCACTTGACTATGCCATCCCCCAAAAGAACCTGCCCTTAATTTCCTGACTTTTTTAAAAGGAAGGAAAAATCCCATTACCCCACTTCTTACATCAACCATTCATTCCACAGAATTGTTTATGATACTGTTGAGTCCCAGAGTGTCAAAGGCAAGGCAGCACATCCAAAACCAGTCCGCAACTGGCAGTAAGGATGTGCTAAGAGACGATGCTGAAGTCACTGGTGGGCTTATTATCATAATTAGTTTCAGTTTTACTTCTTTCCCTGCAGCCTTAAGCATCACTACTTGTATGATACTGTGGTTGGCTCTGAGTTCTTCAAAAAACCAAAAATCCTTCCTCCCCCATGATGGAAGGCAAGATACGACGTTAGGATGGACTTCGCAAGTTTGTAGGCCCAATTCTCTGTGTCTCTCAGTGTCTCTCTGTCTGGTACACGTACACACACACACACACACTCTCATATACTACACACGCTCATTAATACAAGTGCTCACATTTACATAAATAGAGAATATGATATGGTCAGGTATAGAAGAGTTCAGCCTTCAGCAACAGCCAATCAAAAGGGTCTGACTAAACCCTTATCACTTTAGTAACCTAAAATAGGGGCCCTTAACCTTCAGCTATGTAAACTTGTTTTTAAAAAATATTTTACATAACTGTACTTCAATATTATTCAATTTATTTTATGTGTTTAACAACAGTCTTCTGAGAAGGGGCCCATAGGTATCATCAGACAGTCAGAGTCCATGACACAGTAAAGGTTAAGAAACCTTGTCCTGAAGACACGCCCAAGAAGGCCAACAGGAAACAGGAGAGGGGGAGCAAGTATGGGAGAGTGGAATCCCAAGGCCTAGCTACAGGAATCTAACCAGAGCCATAACTAAAGAAGGGGGGTCTAGGGGCTGGCCTCAAGGCAGGAACATTTTGGGGTGTCAAAATATTATTTTGGGGACGCTTTCTCTTCTGCTTCTTCTATAGTCTAAGTTACTGTCTCAGGACCCGGCACCTGGTGCACCGACTTCCTCACCCATCTCCGCCCCCTCCCCCCAATAAGTGTGAACTCAGACCCCCCCCCAGATCCTTTATAAAATATTTGTACTGCCAACTTCACATAAGAATATTGTGTGGAAATATGTCGCAAGCTATAAAACATCATATAAATGGACTATCTCCTCCCATTGAACCAGGGCTCAACCAAACTGTTTTCTAGATCCACATGTGACAGTGAAATCTTTGCGAGTGAGGTCCTTTTTGCTCTTTCTCCATTTTTTCTGTTTCATAAATCCCTGGCTAATTTTATTCATCCAAGGCAAGGTGGCAGGGGTAGGGGTGATGGTGGCGCAATCTGTGGGAGAAAAAGATTTTTTGCAGGCTCAAGATCATAAGGGTAATCAGTTAGTCCCTGGTTCACTTGCCATCAGGGTACCAGAATCCTGCTAAACCCTCTGGAATTCCCTCCTTTAAACCTTTTAAAAACCTTCCATCAAAGACTTGGCTGGGAAGGCACCCACAGGTACAAAGTACTTCCCACAGGAGTTGGGTATATATACATAACAGCTAAAAAAAGACACAAAACACCTTTGTTTCAGAGAAACATGGGAAGACCTGTATGAACCGATGCATAGTCAAGTGAGCCGAGCCAGAACAATCTGTAACAAGCACAAGATACTGCAAAGACAAACATGTCAGCAAGACTGAGGAGCCCTGATCTATTCAATGACCAGCCATTCCTGCAGAAGACTCATGACCAAACATGTTAGTGACCTCCAGAGAGAAAGGGGGTGAGCCTGGAGGACAGACTGAGATGGGGGCGGTTCTTGTTCTGCTTTACTGTACATGTTTGTAACATGGGTTCTGTTTTTCTTTCATCCTCAAGACCAGTTGGGAGGGTCAGGGGAAGGGGTGATGACTGGGAGGGAAATAAACGGGGTTTTTTAATTAAAATTTTTAATTTGAAAAAAGAAAGAGGAAAAAAAGAGATACCTTCAACTTCACTGGGTCAATGGTTATTTCACCTTTTTAGAATTATTTTCTAGATGATGGCTGGCCAAGGTTGCCTTGGGGCAAAGAGGGACTGAGTTCTTCAGGCTGTGATTCTCAGAAGCTCTAGGACTAGGGAAAGTATTCTACCCTTTTGAGTCTAGAGGAGGGCACTATGGGATGTGGGTACAACTGCTTCTTTGAATGAACCACATTAAATTTAATTAGGGCTTGATAGAACCCTGTATTTGGACTATCAGTCATGAAGTCAGTTTTGGCAGTTTTCTCTCATGTCACCTAGACTCTCATAGTCTCAAGGCCACTCATAGGGTGAAACAGGGTGATGATGGCACCAGGGAGATCTGCACTGCTTCACAGTGATTTAGGGAAGCAGTTGGTGGAGGAAAGAGAGGGAAGAGCCCAACATTTGTGACTAAAACGCTTTCTGAGGCTTCTACAGATACTCAATTCATCTCTCCCACCACCAAGGCAATGCTTGGGGATTGCCTCATACCCTCTCCCATACACCCCCATTTCAGGATTCACTTTTGTGACCTCTCCAGCCTGTTCCTGATGATCAGTATAAACTCATTTTACTTTGTTCGTATTTTAAAAGTTCGGAGGGTGGGGGTACAGTGTGCATGTGATGATTTTCCAGCTTATACCCCTCAATCTCCAAAGGATATCCCCTCGTACGCCCCCCTACAGACAATTCCAGGCTCAGCAACCTAATTCACTCAATAAGTACTAACATTCAGAGAATGTGCCAGCAAAATGTCAACACTCAAAGGCAGGATCACCAAGGGGAGCCTGTGGGCTGGAAGCCAGTCCAGGACAACGTAGGAAGAAAGAGAAGAGGCTCTTTCCTGGAGACGGCCAAAACCTCCCCAACTGAGCGCCCTGTTGACAGTACAGAGGCTGATGCCAGACAGAAGAGCCACTTGCGAGCTGCCATCCCGGGCACTCTAGAAGAAAGCCATTGGTGGCTGCCCTGACAGGTCATCGATGGGAATGTTCCCTCACAGCCAGTGACCACACTGGAACAATGCAGGTCCATCCAGATAGGCATGCTAGATAGTTAGCAAATGTTGAATGAATTGACCTCCCTCGTTTATTCGAATAACCCCAAGCAAACAGCGCTCTTCCAGAAGAGTGTGCGTGTAAGATAGAAACCTAAGAAAGCTGTCAGCTGGCAGGGCATCATGAATGCGGATCTGGCTTTACTTGTCATATGGACTTTTGGGGGTACTGTGCTTTCTTCTGCGTGGCCACATCTGGAGCCACTTGCATCAAATCCCTCCCACAGTCCTTTAGTAAGAACCTGAAGTTGAGGAGTCTCTGTTGACCAGAGGCCCCAACCTTCTATAATAGGAAAGCAATTTCTCACTACTCTCTGAAGATCCCGCACCTGAGAAGGAATGGAGTTGGAAATGTGTCAACCTATTTCCTTGTCGACAGATGAATTCCTCATCTGGCAGGCTCCACCAGAGAGGGAGGGGACAGCCCTGAGCATAGGGGCTGCATGCTGACCACTGTGGAAGGATTCCTAGCCTGCAGACTGCCAAGATTCAGTAGCTTATGACTCAGGTAATCCCAGACAGGATGTTGTCCAGGATGTAGCAGCCACTGACCCTCTGACACAGTCGTAACTCTCCGGCTGTTTGGTGTGCTCTTTGTCTAAGACCTTGAGCAGCTTACAGCCACAGAATAAGACTTTTCTCAGAGACACAGAACTCAAGGGAACATAGCACAACAAAGTTGCCCATGTAACCAGGCTCTCCAGAGCTATGCCACTCTGTTACAAAGAGATTTAACCTGCTTCTCTCTTGGCTCTACCTTCTTGACTGACGACCAACTGCTCTGCTTTTTTATTTTATGTGGTAATAAAGAAGACAGGTGTCCCACTGCTGGCTGGACTATAGCAGCCTGGAATTGCAGTTCTGTATTTGATTTCTGGAGGCTTTTACTGTGGTTTATATGGTTCACATGGTGGAAAGGAGCAGCCTTACATGCAGGCATGTTGTTAATGCCTAATTTCTACCTTGAGTATTCCTTTGGGTAAAGCCCTCTCCCCTCACCAGTTCCAGTCCTTTCAAAAATGAAAAGTACTAGGAGAGGAGTGATTTTTTCCAGGTGACCAAGAATGATCATTCAGGATATGATGGGAGCACTGACGGATGCTGAAAGGGGGAAAGAAGATGAAGATTAACTTCATCTCCTTCATGATTTTGCTGAGTACTCTGGGTTGAGGAGCGACTTCTAATTCCATCAGACAACTGGAGAGGACGTTATGGGACTGGGCTAAAGAATGATAAGGATTAGGGTTTTGTTTGGGTTCAACTGGATCGGCTGTGAGGTCCCTTGCATCTTATGGGTTCTCTGAAGGCAAGAGGCTCAAGGGAAAGGACAAGGACTAAAAGTTGTCTGTGGGGAGGAACAAAGTCTTGGACATTAAAATAGAACAATGCTAGGGAAGAAGGTAGGGGAAACTCAAGAGTCAAAATGGAAACGAAGTCTGCTGATGATTCTGAGGGTCTAGGATCAGGATAAATGAATGTTTGGAAGGAGAGGAAAGCTAATGTGCTATTAGGGGGTTAGAAGTCAGGGTGGTCCAAGAAGCCACCTGCCATGTTGCCTATTTACCCTTCTCCCTCTCCTCCCACACTGCACACACACACACACACACACACACACACACACACACACGCATGCACACGCACACACACACCCTCCCCCATGGTTCCCAGACTGGTATGAAGAGGGGCAACCAGAAGTCCTGGCCCCATGGTCCCTTACCTGTGTCACTGGCACATGCGTAGTGGTAGGTTTGGGGGCATCCTTTGTGGCAGCAGCCAAGGGTGGCACCTACTTGCTGGCAGCTGGAACATCTCTTTACATCCACGAAAGAGGGGAAGCAGCAGAGAGGAAAAAAAAATAAGGAATTCAGTGGCATTCAGAAATCCAATTTCCTAGAGGGTCAATCAGCTAACTGTAGTTTGGAGCAACCAGACTCTCCTCCTGGAACAGCCATTAGCTTTCCTGGAATACCTTTTTTCTCTAAAATGAACACAGTGGAACCTGAATTCAAATCCTTCCTCTGACACTTACCCAGACAAGTCTCTTAACTTCTCTGAGCCTCGGTTTCCTCATCTATAAAATGGGAATGATAATGCTTCTAGACAGCTCCCACACATGGCGGTTGTAAAGCTCAAATGAAATAACAAGATAAAATACTTTGCAATCTTTAAAGCACTATATAAATGCCCATTACAATTTTAATAGGCAAACCTGGATAACTCTGGGGGACAACACTTTCCAGATTACTCAAAAGTTGAGGAGACTAGGCCTCAGAATAAGGTTTCTGAGTGGCTGAAGTCCTTGTGGCTTCCTTTCACCCTTCAGAGGTTCCATCAGTACAAGGTCCCTTGCAGGGAGCTGTCCTTGGGGAGCACATTATACTCTCTACAGCCATTCCCTTAGTCACATATTTGGCCCAAATCATCAGGACCTAGGTTTTTGGTTTGTTTGGTTTATTTTACCTATGCCTCACTCCTAAGTGAGAGACTTTCTTCTCTGTCCTCTATGGATTTTTCCAAATTGTCCTGGGATATCCCTAGGAAGGCACCAATTCATCTTGCATCTAACCTATCCTTCAGGACTGACTATATGGAGAAACTAGCCTTTCTCTCTCATCCTGAAAATGAGTCAGGGGCCCAGAGCCTCTCAGAACAAACCACTGTGAGTCTCAGATGTTTACTGCTGGAATAGTGTGTCTCCCTGAAGGAACCTTTAGTTATCAAGAGACAGAGATCCTGTGGGTGGCCAGAGGAAGGACAAAGGCCATTTACCCCCATCCCCTCATCCTATTCCCTCCCAGGAGAGAGATGGTTAATGGCCATGGAAGCATCTCCCTATCCTGGGGCTGCTTACTCATACATCTGGATGGCTGTCCACCTGACGTATGTCTCTGGGGCATTAATCTCTCTCTCCTTCCTCTGTGTGCCTTCTCCCATCTCCCGACACTGTCTGGAACACAGCCTGCGTCATCGGGAAGGAATAGGGTATCTAATTGGGAATTAGCTAGAGAGCAGCCACAATCATTTCTGTTGCCTAGATGGAGCTCTTGGCTGGCAGAGGATTCTGTCTCCTCCTTCATGATAATGGCCCAAGTCTGAGTGAGCTGATTTCCCCAAGCCGGCCAGACCCCTATTCAAGAGACCAGGCCAGAACGCATCATTCCCAAGGGCCTAAAGCCACTGTTCCTGTATCCAGTGGCAAAGTGCCCTCTCTCTAAAAAATGATTTTCAATTAAGGGCTGATTGTGAAGGCAGTGTTAACACTGCCAACATGATGTGTCATGTGTATGAGGGCTGCCCAGGGTAAACCGAAAGTTGCCCTTGTGCTTTTAACATTCAAATATATATTGGGGGAAGAAAAATCCCTGAATGAAGATAATGTAATGGGATGAGTTGTATTCTATCTAAGTGAGTGTGTTAGCAGGGAAGGAAAATGACATGGATAGGAACAAAACAGAACAGATATTCAAGATTCACTATTGCAAAGTACAGTGGACAGCGTCTTACTGCAAAGCACTAGCCGGAGAGGGCAGACGGAAAACAGATGTGTATGTGTGTGTGTGTGTACGTATACATATACATATACAGGCATACATACACACACACATATAAGATGGGGCGGTGCCAGAGGGGAACCAGCTGACTCTATTGAGGTGAAGGAGCTGGCTGTTGGGACAGCAGTTTGGACCAGAAACCAATGGGGTAAACTGAGGGCCCAATCATGAAAGAACCTCATACCCCTAGAGACCAAAAGAGAGTGGAGGGAAGAAGGGTGAATCCACCAAGAACTGTAACCTCATTTGTCAGAGCCCAACAGCCTAGAAGATCCTAAGGCTGGATGTGGTTGTCTCAGCACTTCACACTTTTGCAAGCAGTATGTCTGCGAAGCTACCTTTTAGATGGAATTTAACTAGAGAAAGTGGAATGGTGGGGTAAACACTAGATTGATTTGCAAGGGATGTAGGTTCTAATCCTAGCTCAGCCACTGCTTCAACCTATGACTCTAGTCAAGTCACTTTATCTTATGTGTCCAGTGAGGGGTTGGGTGGTCCAGTGGAATGAGCACCAGATCTGGAATGAGCTCAAATACTGCCTTGCCACTTAATTACTGGTGTGACCTCAGGTCACTCACTTCATGTCTCTGGGCTTGTCCCTTCATTTTTAAAAGGGAAGAGAAGGGCTAGACTAGATCTCTAAGGGTCTTTCCAGTTCCAAATCTATGAACCTGAAATACTCTCTATGTACTCTGTATTACTAGTATTCTCTAAAACTCTGCAACTGAATGACCCTCAAGATTGCCCCTGCTTGTTGCAGCCAAGTTTTGCTGTACATTGAACAGATGAGTACTGGACCATGGGAAGAGATACTATCCTGGGGATGTGGGCTTCAATGGAGACCACTCTTAAGTGGTGACATCTACCAGAATCTGGGAAGAGATGACAATATTCTATTTTGTGACATCTTCCTCCACATAAAAGGCAAGGTGAGCCCCAGGCTGTAAAACAGATGCCTACCTGCCCACTAGAGTCAGGGAACTTTTCTGGAAACCAATCTGAAAGCCAGATAGTATGCCACTGTCCTTGCACATGGCCCAGAATGTGAAAAAGTAAGGGCAGAATCGAGTCCTTTAGCAGGCGACAGACTTGTTCCCAACTCCTCCTTTCCAAAGAGTAGAAGGGGGAAAGGTGGTGGGTTCAGGACAGGCATTGAAAGAGGCTCTTTGGGAAAAGTAATTAATGAAGTAAAAACAGATGCTGGGGAAAAACTGGACCCTCTCCTGCCCATGGCTCTGTCAGCTCTTTCCCCAGGGCATCACCTGGGGAACTCAGCTGAGGCTGAGCCAGCCTTTGTTGCTTGGCAGGCTCTTTAGATCCTGCCCACAACACCTGGAGTGATGACAATGGTTGGGGGGGGGCAGGGCAGGGAAGGGGAGTTGCTTCTCAGGGAAGCACCCTCTTGGCATCTTAACACGAAACCGTTCCTGATGAGGTGCTGCTCTTGATGCCCTCCTTCCCGGGCCACCCCCAGCTCAGAGGAGGCATCAAATCATTCTTTTGGGGGATGAGGCCAAGAAAATAGGAAGGCAAAGTGCTTGTTTGCACCTGTTCTTGATCCCCAGCTGAGCTGGGGTAACAGAACAGGGGGCAGCATCTGACATTGGCTGGGAAAGCAGTCCAGCTTTGGAAGTATGGGGAGATGGGAAAGTCCCCGCACCTTAATTTCCACAGGGAGAAGAAACCAAAGGCAGGATCAAACATGAAAGAGATAGTGGGCAAGAAGAGTAGACATAGACCCGGACAAACAAATAAAAGAGTTGAGAAACACGAGAAGAGATGAGTTGGGGGACCTGAATAGGCCTTTGGCTCGCCCACCACCATGCCTTCTTTCCTAATTACACTACAAACTCCTTGAAGAGAAAAGGCTGAGCCTCATTCAATTTCAAATCTCTTACAGCTCCTGGAATAGAAATGCACATGGCAGGCATTTGACAAAATTTTTTTTTTTTCTAAATTGAATAATTGACAAGAGGAGGGAAGGACTGGGTTGGCTACATAAGAACCCAATCACCTCTTTCCTTCTCTCATCATGAATAAGGCAGGGACTGTTTCTTAACTCTATTTGGCCTGAAAACCAAGTTCCTCCCTTCTGTTAACTCACAGACATACCCATGCCACCTACAGACCAAAATATAATGGAGACAGTCATGTCAGCCTCTTCCACAAATACACCAGTGCTTGTCCTTTAGCTGAGCATCTGGTCCAACACTCTGATGGTGCCTTGGAGGGATGTGGGGGTGTTGGATGCTGATCCTGAGAGGGTCTTAGTTATACAGAGCAGTACATGTTGCTACAAAACCAAGGTGACTCATGTTTTCTCTTTGGTGCCATGACAGCATTCATTTTGCCTGGCCCTTTAAGGGCTATTACAATAAAAGATTATGACCTCATTTATATGACCCCTTCCTGCTGTCTCAATATCTCCCATTGTCTGGATCACTACAGATAAGAAGGGTCCTCAGATGTCGCTGTGGTCTATCTACATTTTCTTATACTCAGGGCTTGATTTTTATCATTTCAGATAGAGAAGATTTCCTCAAAGCTCCTTGATGCTGAGTAGTGGTCAGGTGCGGTGGGGAATTAGGGTGTACAATCTGGTTGTTTTCATTTTAAAGGGGAGGGAAACCAAGGTAGGAGGAAATATGTCCTGTTGCAAGAAGAAAGAACACTGGGAGAGCATATGGCAATGTGGATTTAATTGACTGTAGAGGCCATTTCCCCCCTGTAAGCTCCAGTTTCTTCCTCTGTAAAATGAAGAGATTGGGTTGGATGAGCTAAAAGTTTCCCTTGAGTTCTAAATAGTCTTGGGTTCTAAGTGAACTGGGACAAGGGAACGCCCAATACAGGTTCAGTCAAAGACAGAGCAAGAACCCAAGGTCTGGGAATGACTCAGTCCCAGGTTCCTGCAACAAGACTGCACGCCCAGGGCCAGGCAAAGGGCACAATAATGGGAATGGGAAAGCCTCACAGGGAGCAAGAGAAATGCTTAGGGAATTCTCTTCCAGAGGCCAATGTCACAGTCTGGGTGGGAAATCCAAAGACACTCTGGAGATGTTTGGAGGGACAGGTCCTGGTTCCGGGGGCCAGGACCCACCCTCTCACCTCCACTACTCTGGCTTCCTTCAGATGCTAAGGGCGGCTCCTCTTCACTTTCCTCCCTCTCCTTAATAGATATAATTCTCCTATCGCCCAACTCATGTTATGGAACCCTTATGGCCCAGTGGGCGATAGGTTTGGTCAGGAGAACAATACGCTTTCTAGTTGGCCAGGAGAATTTCCCGGTGGGGTGTATCAGGGCTCCCCAAGACATCCTTCTGAGTACTAGGGAGGTGCCCGGCCTGGCCTGGAGTATCCTGGAGGGTAGCTGGTTGGTTGTGGTCCTCCATTTTCGAGGTGGTAGGTGCTTCACAAAAGCTCATTCCCTTCCCTTCGTCCCTGTGCTTACACTACCTAGGGAAGGGGAGGCCCTGCGCCGGGCCCAGCGCCCAGTCCCCACAGCTCCCTCCACGCCATCCCAGGGTGGGAGTAGTCTTACCACATCTGCAGCTGTCTTCATCGCCTCCTGCAGACCAAACAGCTTCCCCGCCACCAGGTAGACGCCCGCCGTCCATATGGCACAGCCTTCATGCACCCAGTGCTCCTGCGTGTCTCCGTTGAGCTCCGCCGGCGGCGCGGGGCCCTCGATCTTGCTGCACTCGTGCTTCCTCGGCTTGTCAGCCGCACTGGCGGCCTCCTCCTCTTCTGTCCTCTGCTCGTCGCAGCAGTAGCAGCTCTGGAGCTTCCTGTAGAGGCCCCGGGAGCTAGACCTCAGGGCGCTCTGCTTGGTCGAGTCGGTGGTGACATCCAGCCTGGGGGGCTTCCCGGGGCCCGGGGCAGCCAGGCAGTGGCTCTCCAGGCCTCTGAGTGTTCGTTCCAGGGGGGGCGCTGCCTCCTCCCCCGGCCCCTCTGCCCTCACTTTCTCCTTGAGTCTGGACTTCTTTTTGGGCAGGCAGTCCTCAGGGTAGTAGGGCCCACAGAGGTCCCCCAGGTCTTTGTAGTTGGCAGGGTTTTGGCAGAGACAGCACACCAGGCAGGCCGCGCTCAGGGTTTTGGAAACCACGGGCCCCAGGTGCATCGTGGACGACAGGGGCAGCACGGCCCGCCCCCCGGGGAGGGTGGCCAGGGCGGAGGAGGAGGTGGTGGGAGAGGCGGCGGAGGAGGAGGAAGAGGAAGAGGAGGAGGAGGAGGAGAAGGAGGAGGAGGAGGAGGAGGAAGGCTTGGGCTCTTCCCCGGGGCAGTTGACCACGGTGCAGGTGGTGGTGAACTCATCCTTCTTCTCCACCCGGACGTAGGGGGAGAAGGGCGGGGCCCTGCTGTCCGTCCGGAGCCTCTTGCAGGAGATGTACTTGAGCCGGATCTCGGGCTCGGCCGGGTCCAGGGGGGGCGCGTGCTGCGGCTGCCTTCGCCTTTTGGCCCGGCCCTTGCACTGGGGGGCCACGTTCTTGGCCTTGCCTCGAGTGAGCCGTTTGCGCTGCCGCTTGGAGTAGCCGCCGTTGTAGCTGGCCTGGCCGGCCGGCTGTTTCTGGGCCCTGGTCTGGGGCTGCGGGGCCCTGCCGTCGGGGGGCTCCGGGCTCAGGCCCTGGGCCTTCTTCCCTCCTCCCCCGTCGCCGTCCTCCCCGCTGTCGGCCAGGGCGCCCCCCACGGAGGCCAGGAGCAGGCCCGGCGCCAGGTGGGCTCGCTTGTCCAGGCCCAGGGCGGCCGCCTTGCCCTTCCGGCTCCGCTTCTTGGGCCCCAGGCCGGGACTCTTGACCGCCTCGGGCCCGGCCGCGCCGGGCTGCTGCTGCTCGTCTTGCTGCGGTGTCTCCGGAGAGGAGCAGGCCTCCCCCTTGAAGCAGTCAGAGGACAGTTTCTTACTGTTCATTAGTTTTCCTTTTAAGGATCTGCTGTTGGAATTTCTGCATAATGGCTCTGCTCCGGGGGCCGCGGGAGGCTTTTGAGCCAGGCCCGGGTGGAAGGGCCTCGCGTCTGCCCCGGCCGGGCCGGCCCCGGCCTTCTTGAGGGCCCTGTCCTTGTCGGGGAGGGAAGGGCTCAGGGGACCGCTGTGGGTCGGGGCCACCACCGCTGCGGCCGCCGCCGCCGCAGCAGCAGCAGCCGCCGCCGCCGCTGCCGCCGCCGTGGCTGTTTTGCATGCAAACTTCTTCAGGCTGGGAGAGGTGATCTTCTGCACGATGGCTTCCAGCTTCAGGCCTCTGCCCTTGCGCGGAGGCAGGACCTTGGTCTTCATGGCTCCCTGGAAGGCGGCTCGGGACGTGATTTTGATGCAGACGTTGGGGGTCTCGGGAGGAGGGGCTTTCAGGGCGGGCTCACAGGTGCCCTTGGTGGACTTGGCTTTTTTGGGGCTGGAGATCCTCTTGAAGAGGCTGGGGGAAGTCTCGGCCTTCTCCTCCTTGAGGTTCCCAGGGCTGCCGCCACTGCGGAGAATGAGATTCCTCTTCTTTGCCGGAATTGGGGACATGAAGGTGGACTTCCTCTTCAGGGAGTGCAGCTGGCGCTCGGGCAACTTGCCTCCCACGCTCGAGGCAGGTTTGGGGAGTTTCACCCTCCGGTTTGCTTTCCCCTCTTTCTGGGCACTGCCAGGCATCTTGAAGCTGGGTGGTAGGTGGTTATTAGAAATGAGTTTCTTGGCAGTTTTGCAGTTTGGCAGCCTCCCTTCGGTAGGCCTCCTCCGCTTGGGGTGAAAGAGCTCCTGGGCTTTGGTCCGAGACCGGAGGATCATGGATCTCTGGTCCTTTGCTGGGGTATCTGGGGCCTCGGTTTCCTTCATCTTGGGCCCCATGGAGCTGCTCTCCTGGGCTAGGCTGGGCACTGGCAAAGCTGCAGGGTCACTGGGGCTAGAAGCCACCTTGGGGGACAGCTTTCCCGCTCTCTTCCCAGACTTGAAACTGGCCCTCTGTTTCGTCCCCAGCTTCTCAGGTTGAGAGGATGCCCCGGTTAGGCTTGGTGGGTGGGAGCCGGGGGTTCGGGGCTCGTTGAGGGCGGTGAAAGAGCGGGTACACATCCTGGGCAGTCCTTCGGCCACGACCCTACCGGCAGGACCCAGCTGGCCAGGGGCACCGGCCCCTTCGGTGTGCCCCTGGGGCTGCCCTGTGCAGGGCTCTGGCAGTGAAAGGTCCTTGGGCAGATCCGGGGCTTTGCAGCCAGATTCTTCTCCTTCCGGCAGCCCTCTCTGTACTCGCCGGCTCCTCAGGCTCTTCCCTCGAGGCATCGGCCCTTTCTTGGCCAAAGTGTTTTCAGGCAATGCTGGCTTGTTCGGCTTCCCGGGCAGGGGGGCGCTGGCGGTTAGGTTCTCTGGAGGCGCGCCCTCATTCTCGGTGGCCCCTTCCTCCGGCTTCATGTGAGACAAGGAGGACTCAAACCAACTCTTCACCTTGGACTCTGTACCCACGGCTGGCCCCAGCAGGATGACAGAGTCTCCTGAGAGGCGGCAGGGAGAAACCCAGTTGGCCTTCGGGCTGAGAGCCTCATCGGGCTCCTCCTTGGTGCAGATCAGGGGGGTCTTTGGGGGAGAGGGATCCTGCAGCCCAGGCCTTTGCTCAGGGCTGGCCAGGAGCTCACACAGGGAGGAGTACTCTTCTGCCTCCAGGTCCTTTCTCTCTGAGGAGGGCAGCAAGGAGATGTCACTGAAGTCACCAGCCGGGCAGCAGTGCCTACTGTCCTCCAGCCACCGGTCAGCTTTGCTGGCCTCCTGGCACCCCAGGATGTCCTCCTCCTTCACTTCTCTGACCTCCTCCTGCTTGAAATCTCTTGCCTCCTCCTTCTCGCTTGCTGGCTCTCCCTCTGGAAAGCCCATACAAACAGTATCATTTGTTTTCTCTTTGCTGGCCCCCTCAGGAGGCTTCCCTCGACCCAGTCCCTTAGGAAGCTCCGTGGGGTGTAGACCCCAACGAGGACAGGCATCCCCCAAGTTCTCCTCTGGCCAAGCAAAGGGGTTTGCATTATCACCGGAACCCACCGAGTCAGTGGTTGTATCAGGAAAGCAGCCAAAAGCAGCCGTCCCAGAGTTAGACGGAGCATCTGGGAGATTCGGTTTGGGACCGTATGGAAGAGAGCAGGGTAATTTCTTGGTTTCAGGCATGGTGAACCCCACAGGGGGATCCTCAAACAGCTCCTCACTGAAGTCCTTGGCATTGCTGCTTTTGCTGATGTGGAGGGGATCGGGGAGGGTTTCCGTCTCAGCTGGGTGGGACCAGGCGTTCTTGCCCACAGGATCTAGGCAGGTGTTGTGGTTCTCTAGAGAGAAGGAGGACTTGCTGGGGTCCTTAGTCAGAACAGGAGACTCACTCCAGCCTTTATCAGCCTTTTCACTGATGGCTTCCTGTAACACGATGATCTCTGAAGCCAGCTCTTCCTGGGAAAGGGCACTGAGCAGCAGACGGGGACATTCCCGGTCGCTGGCCACAAACTTGGTAAAGGTGTCAAGGGGCAGACTGCTGTGGAGGCTCTGAAAGGAGTCATCAGACTTGGTGGACATATCATCGGGGGAGGTGACCGAGCAGGTGGACACCGACTCAGGCTTGGCCTTGGAGTTGCTGTTGACCCTGGCGGGGCTATTCCGGGTCTGGTTACAATACAGGAAGGTCCTTTCCAGGTGATCTTCTGAACCGCTCAGGTAGTCTGCCTCCTGGGCTTCGGCATGAATGGACTGTGGGGTGCTGCTAAGGGGCTCGGACAGAGGGGTGCCCACAGGTTCCGCAGAGTAGCTGCCACTCTCTGGACTGCAGTGCTGACCTTTGAGCTGCTCTGGGGTCCTGGGAACAAGGTTCTTCATGCCCTTCTTCTGGGGAACAGTAGATTTGGACATCAGAAGTTGCTGCACAGTATTGGAAATATTCTCCACTTGTGAGGTCAGAGCTGTCAGGCTCTGCAAGCTGAGGTCTGAGAGAAGGTTCTCGGGGATTTTCTCCTTCTGCAGATTCTTGCAATTCACTGCTTGCGCTTCCACCGAGCTTGTCCCATCTGTTGGGGAAGGGTTCAGGAGGGGCATGAAGTGGCTGTGATCTGTGATGCTGGCAGGGAAGGCTCCCGTGCTGAGTGTCTGCTGGCTGTACTGGAAGTTCTCCAGGTTGGGCATCAGTGGAGACGGAGTGGAGCTGTAAGAGGGAGAACGGCCCATGGACCGTGCGGGGGAATGGCTGGAACTAGGACTGAAGGTCTGGTAGTACTGCTCGGGGGTCCTCACTGGGGTATCCGGCTGGCAGTAGCTCTGGCCCTGCTGATTGTAATGTTGGTATTTAGCTATGTTCTGATAATGCAGCGTTTCCTGGGCATGGTGCCTTCCCTGGAGAGTCTGCTGCTGCTGCTGCTGCTGTTGCTGCTGCTGCTGCTGTTGGTCGTAGCTCATCCTGCCTGACTGGTAGCTGTGCAGGCTTTGTACCCTCTGCCCTGGAGTCAGGTTGGCATTGCTAGCCAGGGACCTCTCATGGGGCTGGTTGGACGGGGCAGTGCAACTCTTAAAGGAGTGGGCTCCCTGACTCCCCCCCTGGACAGCCGAATAGGTGGAGGAGGTAGGGAAGGACTGGGAATGCTGGGGGAAGTGAGAGCCCTGGGGAAAGGACATAGGGGCGATGTCATTTTGGATCTTCTGCCTTTGGAGCTTGGGGTACGTCAAGGGGTTCTGCTGCTGCTGCTGTAGCTGCTGCAGCTGCTGTTGTTGCTGCTGCAGCTGCTGTTGCTGCTGCTGTTGCTGCTGTTGCTGCTGCTGCTGCTGCTGCTGGAGGTGCAGGGAGTGAGTCCGGAAGGGCAGCTGAGTGCTCTGCTCCTGGTACTGGCGGCTGCTGGAGGGCACTGCTGTCTTTTTCATCAAGTTCTCTTCATACTTGGCTACCCCTCCTGCGAGGGCCTGCGGCTGGGCTCCCCATGTCTGCAGGCTCTCCTCTCCCGAGTAGCGCGCTGGGTAGGGACTGTTCTCCTGGACGTTGTAACTGGAAAAGGTCGGTCTCCCCTGGAGCGGCTGCTGGCCGGGAAGGGGCTTGCTGCCCCGGGGGTATTTGTCGGCGGTGGCCGAAGCCGTGCTGTCATAAGCCGGGTAGGGCTGCTGACTGTAGTATTCCTTGGCCAGCAGCCTCTGCCTCTCGCAGCTCAGCCCTGCCTGGCTCTGATGCCTGTAATTCTCCAGGCGTGAGGAATCTTGTGAAGTCTGCTGATAGCTCTGCTGCTTGCCATGGAAACCACACCTTTCTCGAAAAGACTGCATGGCTCAGGCTGGTTATCTGTGAAAAGAAAAAGAGAGAGAAAGATGGCGGGGGGGGGGGGGAAGGGGGGGAAGGGGGAGAGGGAGAGGGGCAGAGAGAAAGGGAGAGATGAGAGACAGAGAGGATTCAAATGGAGCGTATTCTTTTACCTCCGAAAGCCGGGCCAGCATTTGGCGTGTCTACTTTCACCGCTGCCGTTCTCATGATAAAAGCCCTTTGCTAGTAGAGCAGAAGCGGCAAACACCCTGGCCCTCCACTTATTTCCCATCCTTTCCATTCCCCTCCTCCACCTTCTAAAATATTCTTTCCCCTTTGCCTTTGGTTCCTCACCAGTTGTGCACATATTGGCATTTTCTGTGTCAGTAATGTCGAGCTTGTAACTCCAGCCTGAACATCCCTTCCAGCTCAGCTTTGCCAAGGACCAGGCAACCAATGCAGGTGTCTGAACTGGCTGACTTGTATTATGAGGTCGCTCAATAGCTCACACTCCCGCTTTTTCCCTGCCTCCCTGCCCTTTTGCCATCTGCCCTCCCTCCTCATTTGTCCCCCAACACTCCCCGCCCTGTGCCCCTCCCCAGCATCCCTCCCCGTTTTTTTCCTTTGACAGATCAAAATCCCATAGTGGCGTGATTCCCGTTCCTGCTTTCCCTTGGGATTTCTGGATCCTGTAATGTAGTAGCAGCATTTGAAATTTCCAGTTTGACCTAGCCGTGCTGGGCACTGAAACCAGCTCATTCAACTGGCAGGTGAAAAGTCATTTTGACTCCCTGCTAATGCATCTCCTCCCCCTACTGAGCACGCGCTTGAGCAGACACACACACACACACACACACACACACACACACACACACACACACACACACACACCAATAACCTCCTCTGTCGATGCGATACCATCTGGAATCTGTCTGTTCCTTAAAGCAGACGTCTATTAGAGCATCAGTGAGCCACAGTAGGCATGAAATGTCCCTTTTCCCTATTCCCAATTGTGTTAGGGATGGGACAGCCGCACCTGCCTCATGTTTTAGATATTATAGGTAGATAAACAGATTATGTGCCCACGAGTGAGGGAGTGAATACTAATGAAGAATAAAAGAGCATTAACACTGGACGCTGAAGAATTCTCTTTATCCAGGAGTGCAAATGCTGCAGGCATGTCCGCAGCATGTGTCTAAGGCAGTCAGGCATGAACCTCCCTTTCAAGCTCTCTAAACTGCTGGGTGTGGGACACACACAGATGTGCCCTTTACCTATCTTAAGCCAGGCTTTCTAATTCCTCCTCAATATGAATCTAGGGACAGGTCAAAGTCATGGCAATATACTGTAGACCCATCTGACTTGCAAGCCAGTCCTGCAGGGCCTGATCCATGGCAGGTTCCTTTACCCTTGGGATAAAACCCTCAAATAAGATGAAGTCCCCGGATAGGGAATTAATTTCAGAAGAAGAATGCCTTTACATCAAGGTTGACCAGATGTACCTTTTCTTGAAAAGTGAACTGCCACTCAAACCAGATGCTCTAAGATACAGGCCAATATATAAATATTTTTAAATAGCATACCCTGGGAGGTATCTTGGTACACAGAAAGAATTCTAGGTCTTGGAAGTCAGAGAATCTCTGTTCAAATCCCAGGTCTAGCGCTTACTACTTGAGACTTTTAGCAAGTTACTCAACTTGTCTGGGTCTCGTTTTCTTCCTGCAAAATGAAGAGATTGTACTAGGTCCCTTTCATCTCTAAATCTATGATCCTCTTACCCATACCAAAATGAAGTGTTTATTTAGTCACTAGGCTAGAGGTGGCTGGCTGGCTGGGGTAGGAATGGGGGAGAGGAAAGAAGCATTACCACTGGCTGTAGACATGCTTTTAGCTTATGTTTTCTCATGGATCACAGGAATGCGTTTTGGCTCTGGAGAAATTGAGTCAAGGTTTTGTCTCCTCCCTTTGGCCCTCTGCCCTCACCCTGTGAGACAACCTCTCCCACATAGCTACTTTCCTTGCCTGGACAACTTCACCAGCCAGCAGGTAGGAAGGACTCTCTCAGTCTAGATGCACCTAAACCAATCCTAAGGAAGGTACTTGACTCTTTCTCATACTCAAACCTAGAAAAGAGGGACACAATGCTTGTTCCTAGAACCCTTCATGGAAGCACTAGGGTAAAATGTTGAAAAACTGAGAGGGAATCCTTGAGAAGGGGAGAGTTTTGGAATCACCCTCCTTTACAAACCCATTTTACAGTTCAGTCATCCATGCGTTTTCGAGCATCTCCCACGTCAGTGACTAACATGGAGAAAGGAAAAGCAGAGGGTGTGGGAGGTAGCTGGGTTCGCCTGAATAGCAAACAGAATGGATTGCTCTCCAGGCCACCCCAGGAACAAGCTTGAAAGAATCCACATGGTCTCTCTAGGTAAACTGAAGCCAGGACTCTACTGGAGCTTGAGGGAATAACTTGTTCCTTCTTTACTGATGAAAAGACATCACGCTCTGTGAAGCTGAAGCATGGGTGGGGAGAAAGGGAGGGAGGGAGATAAAGTGTGAACCACCTGGAGCTCCCAGAATTTTTTGTGACTGCAAGGACAGTCTCTCCAACTAGCCTGTTTCCCCTATTTTACCACAAACCCACACACTTCCAAATCATCTCTCATATGGGCTCTGGATATTAATATCCAACCAGGGGAAGTCCCTTCCCCTTCTCTCTCCTCTCACTGAATTTATTACAAAACATTACTCTAACAAGGAGAAGAAGAGCCTTTCGCCTTAATTTCCCACTTCAATTCCATCCCTAGGTGACTCATATAAAATATTATACAAGGTGTCCGTAGAAAAGTGTCAAACCAAAGTTACACAGAATAGAATTTTGATCTCTGTCTGTCTCCTTACCACACACGAAGCAGAGTTTGAGTTCCCTTTAACATCTTCCCCAGGAAAAAAAGTTTCTAGTTTGATTTTCCTTAAAAGAAAGACAAAAATTCAAAATGCTGTTTTCAAAAAATTCTCAATTTTCAGGGGCAGAAAAGCAGATATATTCTCATACACTGAAACTAACAAAGTACTGCAACCTAACAGCTTTCAGGTCCAGTCCTACCCCGATGGCTTGAAATGTCACCCAATCATTAAACATTTATTAAGCACTTATTATGTGCCAGATGTTGTGCTAGGTGCTAAAGATACAAAGAAAAAGCAAAAACAGCCCCTTGTCCTCAAGGAGCTTACATCCTTATGGGGGATACAACACGTGCTTTAATAGGCTCATACATGAAAAATATAGGTCGGTTCAGTCAGTCTGGAGAGCAGTTTCGAGTTATGAAAACAGAGGGACCCTCTGACCCAAAGATCTCACTACTAAGTTTATTCCCCAAGGAGACCAATGACAAAAAAGAAGGTTCCATATCATCAACGTATTTATACCAGGATTTTTTTGTGGTAGCAAAGAACTGGAAATAAAGTAAATATATGTAGTCTGCGAAATGGCTCAAGAAATTGTGGTAGATAAATGTGATGAAATATTACTGTGCTGGCAAGAAATGTTGAATATGATAAATACAGAGAAGCATGAGAAGACTTATATGAACTGATGTAAAGTGAAATAAGGAGAGCTGGGAGAATCAACATATGCAGTAACACTAGGAAAAAACAATAACCACAAAACGAAGAAGACTGAATGCTTTGAAATCCTAATGACCAAGCTTCATCCTAAAGAGTTATAAGATACCGGCCCTTCTTGGAGAAGATCCTCAGACTTTTCCAATACAGGCTCACAGGTCTCCAGTAGGAAGCAACCTCAGAAACCTTTTAGTCCAACCCCGTCGTTTTACAGATAGGAAAACCAAGGCTCTGGAAAGTTAAGTGACTTGTCCAAGTAAACAGAGGCAAGATTTAAACACAAATCCTCTGAATCCAGAGTTGAGTGTTTCTACTGAGCCACACTGCCTTTGGCTAGTTTTGTTGAACTTTCCTCCCTTCTTGTTAAATTCTTTATTGTAAGAGATGTCTCTCTCAAAGGCGAAAGGGGAGAGGTGTATCTGTGATACAGTGGGAAGCAACATAAAAGTAAAATATATCAATGTAACACGGCAACAATTGTTTTTTAAAGAAACATTTTTATAAATGGAAGGAAATTTTAGGGGAAGGCACTAGTCTATGGGGGAACGGAAGCCAGGATGTTCTCATCCTTGCCAGAGACAGAGTTCACAGACCCCCCTCTGCGCTTAGGGTCATAAGGGGGCCTTTTAGTCAGCTAAATCTGCTCTAGGGGACAAAGGTGGTGAGTTTTGCCCAGGTGGGGTGGTAGTGTCTGCCACTGAACATAGCCACCCTAGCCCAACCTGGGAAGGTTGGCCTGTTCTCATTGTGCTGTACCCAGCATATTTTATGAGCCCAGAATGTGTGAAACTCTGGGTTGTTCCAAATGAAACTGCCTGCACCTTTTCCTTTGCCTCGTATATCTGCGCAAATTACATTTTCGGTTTTTATTAGTCCCAGATTGCCCTCATTTCCTGCTGAGTGTCCTGTGGATATCATTAACATTTCCACAGCTTTTTTTTTTTTCACATTCTCCAAAATACATTACCAGAAACATTTTTTTTTAAAGGGTGGGGAAGGAGTGGTAATATGGATCATCTCTCCCCCTCCAAACCTTTACCCTCCTGGTCCATACTTTCCCCTCCCCCATTTAATCACCGTAGTTACTGCAATGCTGGCTTCTTTTAATTTAGCTCCTCTGTATTATAGTCAGATTTCCCAATACACACAAGCAGCTGGATGCGGTTAAAACATATATCTCTAGAAAAGACAGTTCAATTAAAATATAGTAAGCCCAGTGCTTGGTCCCCTGATAGAGAAAGCAGGCAAAACACTCCTCCAACCACCCTCATGCCTTTTGTCTGCCCCCAAAGAGAGGAGAGAAGAGAAGAGAGAGAGAGAGAGAGAGGGAGAGAGAGAGAGAGAGAGAGAGAGAGAGAGAGAGAGAGAGAGAGAGAGAGAGAGAGAGAGAGGGAGAGGGAGAGACAGAGAGAGAGAAAGGAAAAAGAAATCAAGGAACAAAGGGACAAAATCAAAGCACAGCTTCTGGAAAAAGAAAGAGAAAAAAGGTCCTTCACAGCTTGCTGAGGAAGTGGGCTTGAGCTTGGGAAAATGCTACCCTGCCCCTTTAAGGGCTGGCTCGAGGCTGCTTATCGGCTCTGTTGTTATTACTTATTATTATGATTACTTTTCAAGAGAGCCTGGTTGCTGGGAAAGGACAATGAGGGAGGGAAAGAAAAAAAAAGGGAGGAAGCTGGGAAGGGAAGAAAGGGGGGTGGAGGGGAATTGTTGAAAGGAGAACAAGGCCAGAAAGAGGACACCCTGTGGAAAAATCATGGTTCTTGGGCTGAGGAATGAGGGGGTAGAGCTTAGGGTGTTAGCATCTTATTTCAGCCCTGTTCAATTTTCCCTTCTTTGACAGAGGAAGCCATAGGGTGTGTCAGAGATAGGGGCAGCAGCTCTCATCTCCCCTCCTCAGAATGGCCCCTTCTTCTGCCCTCTTCCTATACAGTTATTATAAAATTGAAGAAAATAGAAGACATATGAATGTGTATTCAACACAGAGACACAGTGTGCATTGGGGGCTGAGCCCACAGCAGCTGAGAGTTGGTTACCTGTGAGCTCCAAGTGAAGGGGAAAGGGATGATTACCCCAATGCTGGCAGCCTCCTCATAAAAATCCCCTTTGAAACTGCTTTCTTATCTCCTATTGCCCCCACCCTCACCCCCACCTGCAAGTGGCCAGTGACCTCTGTTTTCTTCCCCACTGAGTACCAGGAGCTGTTGTCTGGGTCCTCAGAGCTGTGGGGTGTTTTCCATGTCAGTCCATATCCATGGTAAATAAGTCCTCTGTTTCATGAAGCTGTTTCAATCCCACCTCACCCACATGACTGCTGCCTTTCCATATTGTGAATGTTGGCACTTAAGCCTAAAAAGGAGCTGTTCTTTCTGAAGTGGATTTGGGTGGGACCAAAGGAAGGGGTTTACCTTCTCTAGAGTTTCACATTTGGTAGAGATGAAGTTTAGGAGATAGGAAAGATAAACTTCCCCAGTTTGTTTTGGCTGCCACAGGAAAAGTCTCAGGCAAAATCTCCATTGATGGTTGTTGAATGAAAGGGACAGGAGTCTCAGCCTATTGCTGGCCATGACATCAATATCCGAGGACTAGCAAATCTATAACTGGATGATGCACAGGCCAGAGCAACATTCTGCCTCAAGCACCTTTGGTTTGTAAAATAGCCCAGGGGAAGAGACCAGAAAGAAACTGGACTTTCTGAGTCAGTCTCCTCTCTCTCTCTCTCTCTCTCTCTCTCTCTCTCTCTCTCTCTCTCTCTTTCTCTCTCTCTGTCTCTCTCTCTCTCCCCTCTCTCTCTCTCTCCCCCCCGTCTCTGTCTCTGTCTGTCTCTCTCTCTCTGTTTCTCTCTCTCTCTCTCTCTCTCTCTCTCTCTCTCTCTCTCTCTCTCTCTCTCTCTCTCTCTCCCCTTTCCCTGATTATCCACTGCCTGGGAGGGGAGAGAACAAGGCCAATTCCAGGGCAAGTCCCTAGCAGAACCTAAGACACAGAAGGCAAAAACCAAGTGCCTTTTGAAATGATTACAAATGATACTGCCAGATTCTTTGCTTTCCCTTTAAATTCTGTGGAGCCAATTTCATGTTTTATATGTAGGTGATGGTCTCCAAGTCATATCGCTGGGTACTTAGTTTGCCTTTTTCACCCATCCCATCCCTTTCCCAGCACCCCCTGGGCTTCCACCAATGGCCTAATCCTCAATCACCTCTCACCACCCTTCACTGCATCTTTAAGTCCAGGAGATCTCTCACCTCCTCCACCCACCTATCACAAGTCAAGACTGGATTCCATTTGGAGGGAAAGCATTTCAGATGAACTGCTCAGCTCCTGAGCATGGTGCCTCTGCTGAGAACATGGGTTTATTTGGAGCCAGGGAGTTGGGAGTCACCCACTGTAGGAGCCTTCCTGCAGGCACTGGGAGTGTCCTGTAGCAACTCGAATCTGGGAGTGACAACACACATGCTGCTAGTGGAGCCTAGCCTGGCCTAGCCGAACACAACGTCCCACTTATCCCCTCCTCCATCTTTTGGCAGTCAGACATCCCCCTGTCCCTCCTAACCTTTCTTCCTATTTTGCTTAGGTAGGGTTGAGGGCAATACTGAAGTGGGAAAGTGAGTCTAGTGAAACCCTAAGGGTTTCCAAAGGCTTTCAGGAAAAGTGGTGCAAGCCCAATAGAAGGAAAAGAGGGGAAAAAAGAGAAACAGCCTTCACAGCCCCCAAGGGCCTTAGAGCTTCTTCTCAGCCCATGAGGGATATCTGCCCATCACACTCCTCTTTTATTTTCTTCCCCCCTCCCAATCCTTCTCCTATATCCTGCCCCCCCCCCTTCCTGACAAGCCTCCTGGGCAGGGAGATCAGCTGCTCTCAGTGATGTGCAAGGCGGGGAGGAAAAGAGGGAGGGAGGTAAGAGAGAGGAAGGCCTTGGCCTGGCTTGCTGTTGCCACAGCAACGACCCCTTATCTGTCCAGCGCCAGGAAGGAGGGAAGCATAGCCGGGGACGTGGCTTGTCAAATGCTTAGGTTCCCTCTGCTCGCCCTTCTTCTCACAGTTTAGGGTTGAGGATAATGGCCTGTGAGGGGCTGGGGCCTCCCCAAGTGGGCTCGAGAGGAAGGCAGCTGCTGGGCAGAAATGAGGAGGGGGGGGGAAGCAAACAATGCAGTGGGAAAGGGGAGGAGGAATGTGGCGGAGCTTTCTGTACGTGAAGCCGGTCTCTTCCTTAACAGAGGCCATTTCAGAGCTGGGTGGTTGCTGGGTTTAGGGGTACAGTGGGGTTCTGAGGGTGGGAGGTGGTGGAAAGGTTTTTTTGCTGCCTCAGACTAATCTGAAGCATATGAACACTTGCACCTACTTACTGAAGTGTTTTATGACCATTTCTGGCTTTGGTGGGAGAAAAAAAGGAGAAAAAATCAACCCACTCTAGACCTGAGGAAGGGGCAAGGGGTTCTGTCAGAGCACACAAGGAAGGGGAAAGGCTCGAGGCCCAGAGGGGTCCAAGGGGTCTGATCCTGCCACCTTAGGGCAAGGGAAAGGAGCCGGCCTTGGGGCCTAGAGAATGCAGTGGGCAAGGCAGGAGGGATGAAGCTATTATGGGGGCTCCCCTTAATGTTACTGGCAATGAATAATAAATAAATGATTAAAACCTCAATTAAAATGATGAACCATTAGTCACATTCAATTGTTGCCATGTGGGGTCTCATTTAAATTTGAATGGGCTAGGCCAATAAATGATAATGGCAGAGATTATGAGATGGGTCCCTATGTCCACTTGGGGCCCAGAATATGGCCACACTTCCTTCCCTCCAGGTCATTCATTCTCACCTTTAGAAAATTAATTTTTTCAGCAAATATCTTCCCCCCACACCTCCCTTCCCTTTTTTTGAAAAGAGAAACAAAACCTCTGTAACACATAATAAGCATAGTCAAGCCAAACCAATTCTACCATCAATGTCCAAAAAATAGCTGTCTCATTCTGTGTTTTAAATCTACCATTTCTCTGCCAGGAGGACCCCCCTCCCTGCCTTTTAAAGCTGGGCACTAAAAGAGATAATGGCCTGGGGAGGCCACAAGTCATAGAGGAAAAGATCACTGAAATTTTCGTTGGAGACCCTGACTGGATTGCCATCTCTGCTGTTTCCCGATTCCTGTTTGATCTTAGACAAATTAACCTTCATTTATGAAATAAAGGACCTTTATTTGTCCCTACTAGCATAAATCCCAGCCTGTCTATGATGGTGTGTTGGGAATTCCTTATTCCTACTCTGAGAGCTAGCTGAAGGAAATGGTTTGTTGAGGGCAGAAGAGACACTGATGTCAGCTCTGTGGTCAGGTCCTTAGCTTGTACAGACATACTTCAGTGAAACCTTTTGGAGTCAGAAATACTACAGGGGTGACCCTATGGAAGATGCCCTGGAGGAGAGACTGTCCTTGCTGTATCTGGGAGGAGCCAGAAAAATGAACAGACTATTTTCCCATCATCCTACTCCAAAACAAAATCCCTAGTGCAGAAACCTGCATTTCCTGAATCCTCATCTTTTTATCCCTGTGCCTCCTACTTCAAACAGGCACCCAGAGGTCTCCACCGGGCTCCATTCTGTACAGACCAGGCTGAACCCTGCAGAAGGGGGCAGTGGCCAGTATGGGCTGGATGGAGGGCCCAGTTCGGTGCACACGAATAATACGAGACAGTCATGAAGGCGGAAGCAGCATTACAAGCAGGGAAGGATTCACACATCCTTTCGAAATGTCAGTGACCTAGCAAGGAGATTGTATGTGTGCTAGAAGGACAAGTGGGGAGGTGGAAGGGGAGGGGCTTCCCTCCTTGGGAGTGGTATGAAGTATTTGGTCAGGTTACTTCAGTACTACATAGCTAGGATGATTGGTCTTTTTATTTATTTCTATTTTGGGGAAGGGGCAGAATCTTGAGAAGTAGCCGCATAATAACAGCATATAATATAATGCTTTAAGATGTACAATGTGCATTATAAATACAATTTTACTTTATTTCTATAACTCTGGGAGGTAAGTGCTAATATTTATCAATCAATAAGCATTTGTGAAGCATTTACCATATGCCAGGCAGTATGCTAAGCACTATAGCTACAAAAGGCAGCAAAAGGCAGTCCCTGCCCTCAAGGAACTGACGATCTAGTACTAACAGAGGAGGAGACCGAGGCAGACAGACGTGATAACACACAGCCAGAAGAGTCTGAGGCTGTATATATATGAATTTGGGTCTTCTGGACTCCAGATCAAGTACTCTGTCTACAAACCACTTAGCTGCCTAGAGAAGGGGGCTACTTTCCTCCAGTCTCCCAGATGTGCCCCTTCAGCAGATCTCATCAATGAAGGGAGGAAATAAACATTTAAATCTCTTCTATGTGCTAGACACTGCTCTAATTGTTTTATGAATATTATCTCATTTGAGCTCGAAACAACCCAGGAAGGTATGTGCAATGCTGCCCCCACCCCCACCCCTTTCAGCCAGAGACCAAGAAAGACCTACACCAGCCCCATCATGACAACCAGAGAAGTCTTCACATATGTTTTGCATAATTTCACAGGTGTAATTGACATCATATTGCTAGCCCTCTCAGTGGATGGGGGAAGGACTGAAGGGAGGGAGAGGATTCTGAACTCAAGATTATCTTAAAAGAATGTTAAAAATAAATTAAATAATAAATTTATTCAAACCAAAACAAAGAAACCTTCATGCCAAGGCCCTCGGGCTACCTGCTCCACTCAACCACTGAAGTCAATACACCTAGTCCCTGTTCAGATAGTCAGGAGTCTGCCCTAAGGAGCTGGGGTTGCAGCACCTGGCTGAAGACGGATCCACACACACCAACTCAACTGGAAACACTGTGGGGTGGGGACGAAACCATTTTCCAAGTTCTGTGAGGTCTCAGCAGGAAGGAGGCTGGGGGAGGGGGACGGGGGCAGAGGTAAGAAGCATGTTAGGATTAAAGATTAGTGTTCTGCAGTCTTAGTGAGGGAGGGAAAGAAAATGTTCACAGTACCTATTATCATCTCAGTGCTAATCAGTCTCTCATGAACAATAATTTCTTAAAAAATTCATTTTATTCACCACCCAACCCAAAGCATTCCCACACCCCACCTCCAAAAACAGAAAAGGAAAATGAATTACTGAGGTGCAGAGAGATAAATCATGGGGTGCTCAGGAGAGAAGGGCTGATAGCCCTTGATGAACATGCCTTATTTTCCATCTGTCCCAATAGGTCTGGGAGACATTTATGTAGTGAGTAGGCTCACAGATTTCAGTGTGTGCTTTTATCTAGTAGTAGAACTGGGCCTAGATGGGCAGGCCTTCTCACAGCAGGGGCATGCAGGCTTCGACAAGGCTCCATTTCCCTTACCTCTACCCCTCCTAGCTCTCGGCCTCTGCCTGTGGCCTTGCTGGCTGACGTAACTTAACAGATGCTCCAGCCCGGGAGCCCAGGCGAAGGCTTATTTCTCCAGGAATCTGTAGCAGATTCAAGCTAACCTGCTGTTTTCAAAAGCAGGGAGTTGGGGCCTAGATCCTAGGGCTAAGTCAAATCCAGAGGTTTGGGGATGCCTGCTTGAATTCTCCTGGGCTCCTGTGTTCTCCAGCATCAGAGCTTTCAGTTTTAAAAAAAAATGGCCTAGAGAAGTTTCTAGCCTTGGAGATAGCTGTCATAACGGAAATCGATACACTGCTGCTGTCTTAGTGAGTCTGCACCCAGCCAGACTGAAACAATGGCAGGGAAAGAAAGGGAGGAGAGAGAGGAGAGAAGAAGGGAGGGGAGGAAAGAAGAGAAGAGAGGAGAAGGGAGGATAGGAGAGGGGAGGAGGGAAGAAGGGAGAAAAAGGATGGAAGGGGAGGAGAGCAGAGCAGAAGGAAGGACAGGGGAGGGGAAGTGAGGGAAGGAAAGAACAGGAGAAGAGAGGGTAGGAGGGGGAAGGGACAGAGAGGGGTTAGGGGAGAGGAAGATAAATTTTTAAACTTTTCTTCTTCCTTCCCATTCACATTCATTCCAAGCTTGAAAACGCACCAGTGACCATTAAAACCAGAAATCCAAGTGACCATTTTCAGATACTTTTCCTATTTTCACCCCTTCTCAGGCAAAAGTCGAGAAATAACCTTGGATAGAAGGAGTTCTTTCCTAATCCTGGCCTATTTTACCCAACTGGAGTTCAGGCAGAAGTAAAGGAGTTAATCCCTTGGGACTAGAGTTAGGGCAGGGGCGGGAGGAGATCACCAGGGGTGATCCTGGTGAGGGCTGGACCATAAAGAGATCTGCTGACTGGACCATTCCCAATACTGATTTCCCCGCCAGAAATAACAAAATCTGAAAGGATCCGTCTTGGCCTCAGTGAAGGAGCAGCCTAGGTAAAACCTCCACATAAGGTTAAATTAAATTCTCTTCCATTACATCCTGTGGGTCCCAAAGATCCAGGGGAGAACAAGAGGGAGTTCCTCAAGCTAATGGACATCCAAGCAAGTGTAGAGGGGAGCACCCCTAGGAACATTGACTTCAATCTCTCTGTCTTTCTAGGGCGCAGAAGATTCACTTTCCCCCTTCTGTTAGTCTCTCAGAGTCTTTCAATGAATTTGAAGTAAAACTCTTAGGGCCAGGATATGGGATAAAGTTCATAATACTAAATAATACTAGCAGCTAACATTTATATAGCACGTATTATGTGCCAGGCACTGTGCTCAGAGCTTGACAATTACTATCTCATTGGATCCTCACAATTCTGGAAGATATTATTATCCCTATTTTACAAACGAGGAAACTGAGGCAAGCAGAGGTTAAGCAACTTGCCCAGGGTCATAAATCTAGCGTAAGTGTCTGAGGTTGGATTTGAGTTCAGGTCTTCCTGACTCCGGGCCCAGAGCTCTATCCACTACACCTCCTAGCTTCTGGGGGCTGGGGGGAGGTTATTGGCTATAGTCTCATGGGACCCTTCCCCTCCTCTGTCCCTTCCTTCTCTCTCTTCTTCGTTGCTTCCTGCCTTCCATCCTTCAGCACTTCCATTGTACAGGGTGCTAAATGCTGAGGAGAAAGGGGGTAGTATGGTTTCTGCACTACAGCAGCCTACAGCGTGGTTGGGGAAATAAAATGGGCACACAAAACAGACAAGTAATAGGGCAAGGCCGAAATAAGTACAGTCAGTGCTACAGGGATCCAAACGAGGAACAGCTCTGTGGGGGTTGCAAGGCTGGGAAGGGCTGAAGTGGTTGAAGAAGGAAAGATGTGAGCTGGGCTTTGAAGGACGGGTACTGGATGGTTAGAGAACATTCCAGGAAGAGACAACAGCAATAGTAAAGGTATAGAGACAAGCGAACAGGGAAGAGAACAGTCTGACTGGGGAGAGGCTTCTGGCTGGGGAGCTGTTTGATATGAGATTTGATGGGAAGGATGGTACCAGACTAGAGAGAATTTTGGACCTTATCCTTTCAGCATCATACCAAGCAGGTCCCTTCCAAGAACTCAAGTTATCAACCAGCTATGTTGAGAGGTGGGAGAGTAAGGAAAGATAAAAGGCAGACAGAGTGTGACAGAGCTGCCGCAATACTTTAGGCATGAGGTGATGAGAGCCTGGACTAGGGTGTTAGTCATCGAACAGAAAAAAAGGATAAACACGAAGGGAAATTTAGAAAGGAAGAATCTAAAGGGCCAGGAGAGGCAAACCTGAGGAAAGAGTCAGGTTTTTTTCCCATTAAGGGTGATGCCTTTTCTGATCATATGCCAGATTGGTTTGGCCTCGGACAGGGGAAGAAAGCAGTCACTTGTAAGATAATTTAGGCAAGTGAATGTTGATTTTGTAATTTAGGTGGACAAGAAAAAAAGTCTGACTTGTGAAAATCAAAATAAATGTATCAGGGTCTAGGGAAGATGGTGAACATAATTTTCAGGCTAATAGACATTTTGTGCTTCCTGAGACAGATATGACCTTTTCATGAATGACTCCTTTGGGGTCATCTAGAAGTCGCCCATGGACCAGATGGATGTTCCCTTGGCAGAGAGGCTTAAGTTTATATTCCAGGCTCTCAAACAATGCTTTGCAGAAGGCCCAGGCAACTCACTATATTCAGAGACTCTACCATGGACCCCATGATACATGGAGGGGACCTCTCCTGGGGCCCCCAAATTGCAGCTGTTTCAATGATAATTAAACCAATGTCCTGAGGCTCCTCTCATGCTCTTCCTTGCCAGTTGTCATACGCTACTTCCCTCCTCTGGTGCCAATATCCATAATCCTCTCTCCATCCTTTGCTATGGTTTTTATTGCTTCATTCTTTCACCCAATCCCCAGATGACCACTCTTCTTACAGCATCAAATACAGAAGTTACTGCAAACTCAACTCTCATATATGCTTTGCTAGTATATGAGAACTGACTGTGTCTCCCCATTCGTCTCCTTACTCCTGGCCAGAGCTGCTCCAGGCCTCTCCCAGCACTGCCTCCTGACGACCATCAAATGGTAACTTCACTCATGGATAGACTCTGAAGTTCAAGAAGTACAGCTCATCCCTCACTGTAGGGAAAACAAGGGGCCGTATGCTATCCACAGGCTGTTTACAACCTCCTTCCTGGAGCAGAGATTTCCACTTCAATGACTTGTGAGTTAGCAGTCATAGAAACCAAAAGAAAAAAAAAATCAACTTCATAGGCAAGACCTCTGTCCCAGATCGATATCCTTTTCTGAAGAACCATGTGAATAGTCTGGGCTGGGGTCATACCTCTCCCACCAATTCCTTTTCTATTTGGACGCCCAGTCTTTATCCACTTCCTGATTTCCCAAGGGGGACCTGTCTCCTTTTGCACTAGGGAAAGTAAGAGGTTCATGCCTTCTAATGTTTCTGAATCTGGGGATTGGAGCGATTGGGAGGAAAGAGAGCTCCACAATCCTCCTCCTCCTCCCCCACAACCCCAGGGGAAGGAAGCAGCCTGTCAGTCCCGCCAGTGTGTCAAACCCGCATGCTGCCTAATTGTGAGCCAGAAGAGTTTAAAGAAATGTTTTCTGGCCCAGAGCCACACCGCAAACTGCTTGGTATAATTTTATTATTAAGGGGGGTGAGAGAAAGAAAGAGAGAGGGGAAAAAAAGGCAGAAGGAAGGGAAGCGTGAGAGAGAGAGAGAGAGAGAGAGAGAGAGAGAGAGAGAGAGAGAGAGAGAGAGAGAGAGAGAGAGAGAAACTGCTTAGTTCAAGTCAGCTGGTGGAATATTTTGCTAAATGTTAGAAATGGGAAGGTTTTTCAGTTGGCAGTATGACTTTGTCAATTGCAAATTCACCCTCTACTTATGGTAATTAAAGCTGAACCCCAGTTCTGACAATTAGGGCTGCGACTGAGAGATTAACCCTTTCCTTAATCTGTGGGCACACACGGACAAATAGCCTCCACCAGCTCTTGCCCGGGAGTTGGTCAATTATGAGTCCCCAGAGAGCTCTGGTTAGAGATGGACTGATAGACAGCCGTCTGGATTCTCAGTAACAGTCGCCTAGATGCTCTTTGATAGAAGGTGGCAGTGGGTAGGGAGTAGAGAAGAAATAGACTATGTCAGTTCTGCCATCCCAGCATTTAATGGGTTAAAACAGCACCATGCGTTTCCCAGTTCTGGTTCTTGCCAAACTGGGGGGTGGGGAGTCGGGGGACGACTGTGTAGGGGAGAGAGGAGAGAATGGATAATGTGGGAAGGAGATGCTGTTTGCAGAAACATTGCTCCCTTGCAACAGATGTTTTATCCGTGTTAGACAAAAGCAAAGAGGAGAGCCTCGAATTTCTGAGAGAAAATCAGTCACACCGGTAGGATCGTACATTTAGAAGAGCTGAAAGCGACCTTAGAGATCATCCAGTTCAATCCTCATTTACAAATGAGGAAACTGAGGCGCAGTGAAGTGACCCCCTTGGGGGCGGATTCACCCCTTTATTTATATTCCTCTCGTCCTCTTCCCTCTTCATCCCCTCCCTGGCTTATTTTCTTTCCTACGCACCAATCCCAGTTTGGGTGGTGTGGAGGAGGACGGAATGCAACAAAAGAGCCGTTTCTCCTCCCGCAGCCCAGCCCGATGACCCGAGCAAGGTCACCCCGACCTCACCGGTTCCGCAGCCAGCCAGTCAGCCAGCCAGCCCTCCCGCCCAGGGGGGAGGAAGCCGCGGAGAGGGGTGGTGGGGACACGCTTCCCCAAAGGCCCTCGTCCCCCCTCCTTTCTTCCTTTACTCTCCAGGCTGCGTCCCCTCAGATCGCTGCTAATTGGAGACTCGGGGAGAAAGGATTCCGGAGCTGCGATCGCCACGAAGCAGCGAAGGCAGCCCCGGGCGCTCCCCTCCCCACCTCACCGGGGGGACCCCAGAGGGCTGGGTTTAAAGCTCTCCCCCCTCCCCCCACCCCCGCGTGGGGAAAGGAGGAGGAGGCAGAGAGACAGCCGCTCCCCCAGCCCTCATCATTCATCTCTCTGATTCCCTGCTGTACCCTCCCTCGGAAGTCAGCCGAGTGAGGCAGCTGTTCCTTGCACACTTCACTTGACCACAGATGATGATAAATGAGGCTGGGGCTGTGCCGCGGCTGGGAAGAAGAGGGGTGGGGACGGGGCGGGGACCTCCAGGCGGCTGGGTGCCACCCCTTCCCCTCAGCTCTCAGTCCCCGCGGCCGGCTCCCCAGCCCTGAGTGTGGAGGAAGCCGAGGTGGCACCGTTTCCACGCGGCCCGTGCCAGTCCCCGGGACAATGTCATTGATGAGGATGAGGATGATGACCGGAGATGAATACTGACAACCTGAGAAGCGAATCCACCACTCCCTGCTCCCCCGCCAGCTCGGGGTACCATGTTCCCCATTCCCGCCTCCTGCTGTCTCCCACTCCCAACGAAAAGGAGGTACCATATCCGGGGGCCTGTGAGATCCCTCCCGATTAAAGCCCCCGAGTCCGTATATTGCGCGCTCTCGGAAGGAGCGGGACCCCGCGCTCGGTGCCTCCAGCGCGTCGGGAGCTGCTGGCTGAGAGCACCGCGGCGGCTTCTCCGCCTCCGCCTCCCCGAGGCCGCCTTCCCCGCCTCCAGACGGGCTCCGCCTCCCGAGCCCTCCTCCCCTCCCCCGACCCAAGCCGTGGGTCCCACCCCCACCCCGAACTGCTAATGCCTCGGTTCCCGCTGAGCCCTCCCTCCCTCCGCGGGGCTCGCCCCCGGCCTATTAAAGATCGTAAATAATGGATCTCTTCCTCTGCAGCCGAGGGGGCCGGGGGCAGGCGCAGGAGCGGGCGGGCGGCGGTGGCGGCTGCCAGATGCACCGGGCACTGGGCCGGGGCCGGGGCTTGGGCGGGAGGGCCCCCGGGAGCCCCTCGGCGTCCAGGTAGGGCCGAAAGGCGAGCCCAGGTGTGCAGATGCATCTGGAAGTGTAAAGATGCGCACCCGGGGATCCAGAGCCCATATGCGATCCATATTCCATACATAATGTTGTGATTCCTACAAAGCCGGAGAGACGGAGGGAAATCCCGCTCTGCCCGCCTCCCCCAGGCTCCCTCCTCTGACAGCGAACGCTACGAGAACTTCCCAGCCAGAGAGGGCTATTTTTAACCTGCCCCCCTTCTCTATTTTCCTGTGGTTTGCACGATCGCCTGCTCTAGATTTGAGGACGCGGCGCTCCTCACCTCGCTCCACAGCTCCCGGGGCTTTTGTGCGGCACCCCTCCTCCCTCCTCCCCCTCCTCCCGGGCTCGGGAATCTCACAGATAAATCACTGGCTGGGAAGAAACGATTATGAACAAACGTTTCTTTCTGCAAAATATTGAAACCGTGTGGTCTGAGGAGAGGAGCCTGGGGGCGGGGAGGGGGGGGAGACAAGATCCGCTTTCTTCTCGGCTCCCCCCGGCCCCCGAGAGGATCTGACCGGCGCGGCCGGGCGCTTTCTCCTCCCTCTCCCGTCCTTTTCAGGAGCCAAGCGGGGCCCGGGGTCTCAGGCTCCCGGCGGTGCGCGGGACAATCCCCGCGCTCGCCTCCCCAT